>ML677350.1:1438939-1893167 GCA_007922305.1 Dermatemys mawii
CACACACACACACACACACACACACACACACACACACACACACACACTTATTTAGGTTCTGGGTAATTGTTATAGTTTCCAGCCTGGAAGTTGCCTGTGACAGAATACTGGCCAGGTATTTTATACACAGGTGATGGTAGTGGGGAGCGAAGTCTTGATCAGATGCGCATCTGAAGCTTCTGGTAGGCTGGCAGCAGAACCTTGGACTTTGACTTTATAGTTTTTTGGTTTAGTTTTTATAGGAATTTTTTTTTATGCCAGTCTATGGGAATTGCTGCATCATGCTGATGTTTTTAGGGTGGCTGCCAGGTGCTTGTTAGTGATCTTATAGGGTGGATAAGGCAAAAAGCCACATTTATTGTAAAAATAATAATAAAAAATAAATAAAAAAAAATAAAAGCAAACAATGTTGTTTAACTATTTATTTTTATTACTACTTAACCCTTACACACACACACACACTTATTTATTTAGGTTCTGGGTAATTGTTATAGTTACCAGCCTAAAAGTTGCTTGTGACAGAATACTGGCCAGGTATTTTATACACAGGTGATGGTAGTAAAAAGCAAAGTCCAACCTCCTGGTAGGCTGGCAGCAAAACCTTAAACTTTAACTTTATAGTTTTTTGGTTCAGTTTTTATAGGAATTTTTTTTTATGCCAGTCTATGGGAATTGCTGCATCATGCTGATGTTTTTAGGGTGGCTGCCAGGTGCTCGTTAGTGATCTTATAGGGTGAACCTTCAGTTTTCAGGGTTTTTTTACTTAACACCTTTTGGTTGCACTGGCACCTAATGCCTTTTTTAGCCCTTTAATGCTGCATTTTTAGGCTAAAACCTTTTAAACCATTTATTTATTGTTTAAGCACTTTTTTTTTTACATGCATTTCCTAATTAATGTTTCACATACAGTATTTTGTATAATAATAATTTTACACATACAAAAGTTGTAGTTACAAAAAGTTATAAAAGTTTTTGGGTGGCATTTTTTAAACCGTTCTCTTTCTAAGTGCTAAGTTAGTTACTGTTATAATTACAATGTTTTACTTTGCAATTAGGGTTAATTGGTTTACAATGCTTTAAAAAAAACTGGCGTCAATTGTGTAACAATGCCCTTAATTAATTACAGGGCTTGGCTCCCAAAGCAAAGTTAGTGGCTTGACAATGCATCGTTACAATGTATCGCTGCAATGTCAATTTTAAGTAGCTACTTGCAAAAGTTTAAGCGTGCCCTAAAACAAAAACAAAAAAGCTGTTTTTGGCTACATAGTATTATATTTTTAATGATTTTAAGTTACATAACCTAATATTAACAAATTATGTTTTAAAGGGGCAATAATAAATTTAAACATTTAACAATCTTAACAATAATAATAATAAATTTAAACACTTATTAAGCTACTTTTACTTAACAAACTTATACTATGTAAACTTTCAGTTGTAAAAAACAAATTATAAAGTTACTTCCACTTAAAAAATAATTTTTAATACTTTAATATGTCATCCCTACATCTTGAGCCTCTGTTTGAGCCTCTCTCTCCCTTTTGTGTCAGAAGATTGCTTTCCGACTAGCAATATCATTTGCAAGGGAAGTATGTAAATTGCAGGCCTTGATTGCAGAACCTCCTTTACACAATGTTTTCCAAAGACAAAGTGACACTGCAGCAGCACCCTAAGTTTTTACATACATTTCACTTGAACCAAGTCATATATCTACCAGTGTTTTCCCCTACACTGCAGTTAACCCCCCCAAGAAGCAGAGTTTTCACATGTTGGATGTCAGGCGACATCTAGCTTTCTACCTACACAGGACAAAGCCCTTTCATTCCTCACATCATCTGTTTGTGATGTGCAGACTGAATGAAGGGTTGAGCCATCTTTCCAGAGGATCTCCAGGTAGATAACTTCCTGCATATGAAGTACCTTAGACTACGCCTCTCCCCCCCCCCCCATTCTCCCCAGGGTACAAGCTCATTCTATGAGAGCCAAGACAACATTGATTTCATTTCTAAGTGATGTTCCTGTTTTGGACATTTGCAGGGCTGCCACTTGGTCCTCTGTACATACATTTGCGAATCACTATGCCATTACAACTGCATTCTGCTCAGATGCAGACTTTGGGAAGGCAATCCTGCAATCCTTGTTTAAATAGACTCTGAGCCCTACCTCCAGCGATTAGTGCTTGTGAGTCACCTGCATGGAATACATGACTCCATCTGTGAGAAGAAGAAAACAATTTCTTACTGTAACTGTTGTTCTTTGAAATGTGATACAGACGTGTATTTCCCAACCCATCCTCTATTGCCTCTGCATCAGTCTTTGCTTCTGACATTTGATGTGAAGGAATTGACGTGGATCAGGGCAGTGTCCCCCTTATACGGTCACGGAAGGGGCAAAGGCCATGAGATGCAAAGAATGCCCCTACGTGTACTGCTCTGCAAAGTTCTCTGTTTCAGTGTGTTGGGCATGCATGCACCTACCTGGAATACCTCTTCTGACATCTCAGAGAATAACAGTTCCAGTAACTAACAGTGTGTTACTGATGTCTGTAAATCCGATCCCTGAACAGCTAGCCTGCATCTCATCACTCTAACCTGGAAAAAGTCTTGCTCTTTGGTCATTTGCCCGCCGTCTCAGTGGCTAGTTAGCAGAATTGTTAGACAGATCTAGGCTGTTTGTTATGCAGTTGTTTTAAGGCCAAGAAAAATATGCAGAGTTTGGTTAACTTTGGATGGAGTAAGATTATATGACAGCCACCCTTTTCTGATATGTGAGCCCCCTGACGGAGCACGGGGGAAACAGGGAAGGATGTGTGCCCCCATGACATTTTCAGACGTCAAATATAAAGTTGTCTGTCTTGCTGCCAGGATAGAGCAAACTACAAACCAGTGTGTATTTCCACAGGAATACCCACCAGAGATTAAAATTGCCCTTTGGGATAACTGTTTAGCCATCTTGCCATACGTTTTTTTGGTTTTGTTTTATCAAGGAAGTCTCTTCCCTCTTGTTTGGTTTGTCTATATTCAGCATGCTCCCTGAATTACACATGAATCTAACCCAACTCAGAGAGGTTGCATCATAAAGTTGTTTGTAACTATGTTAGGAAAATTTAATTTAAGTCCCACAACATGCACACAGACATGCTGCTTCCAGTATGATGGCAGAACTATGCAGAAAGGAAAGTTGGCAGAGCTACTACAGAGCATCAGTGTTAGTCCTTGAGTGCTACTGAAAACTCAGGATAAATCCTGCTTTGGTATCCTCTCCCAAATGGCTCTTCAGTTGGTGGCCTGATGCACAGTATCATCATATGTTGAGGGAAGAAACACAAACCTATGTTAACATCTTATTTATTCATATGTGCCATGCACAAATAGAAGTTAAGGTTAGTGTTTGTTAAGAGGGATGGGTGTGGGTTCACAAACACTTTTCTGTGGCTTGAAAATTACTTTTCCCAACGACCTTTGTCTCTTGCTGTTCATCAATGACTGTCATAAATTACTCTAAAATGTAATTGTCTCAGCCAGTCAGAATTTAGAGATTTTGTAACGTTATTAGGCCACACTTCTATATGTATTCCCTGCACTCCCCATGGCCAGCTTTCACAATACCTTTTGGTTATTTCTCAATAACCGGATAGCTTGAAAATCCCATTAGCCTGGCTCAGAGCCATTATTAGCCCATCAGAGTGCAGGTATTTTTATACTCACTGTGGTTATTTCTCAATAACTGCAGTTACTGTACAAATTGTTCTACTTTAGCTACTACAGTATAAATCTCTTCTGTTGTTGGCTACTGCCCCTCAAATTCCCAGTGTATGGACTAAATCTGAAGTAACTCCATCGCATTCCACAATAGACATGGCTGCCTCCGCTTCTGATCCTTACCCACCAGACCTCAGCCACTCCTTCCCCTGGGCGAAACCTTAGTGCACTCACACATTAAGAGTAACTCCTCTGTACGTTAGATTTAAGCAAAGATTTTCACATTTTGAACAATTTTCTGATGTTTCATTATTAAATCACATCTCTCAAACAGCTTAACCTAGAAACATTAAAATTACTCTTATTCGCTATTCTTAGATGAAGTCTAGTGTATGGGACTATTTTATAAGGCCTGGATACAACACTTTGGAGTTATTCATCTTTGAAGTTTGACCCTCTCATAGTAGTTCCTAGCTCATATATAGTGCTTTTCCTCTTGATCCCAGAGCGCTTTACAAAGAAGGACAGTACCGTCCCCATTTTACAGATGATAAAACTGACTTTTTGAGATGTCGAATGGCAGTGGAGAGGTTTTACAATTCATGAGACTCCTCCCCATCATTCCATTCTCACATGCCTCTTCAGGTATGCTGGTGCCTACCATTGGGAGTGAGGGTCCAGAGTATTTTATCACTATGGGAAAGGTTGCTGAAGGTATTTTGTAACCCCATGTCTAATTTTTGGCCCTCATTCCTATGCCCCAGCAGATGAACAGATGATATTTACATTTGGTAGTTCAGTTGCAAATCCAATTGAACATCTAGCCCACACTGTGAATTTTAGCAAAATCAATAAGAGTCAAATTTTCAGCTGGTACAAACTGACATACTGTCCTTTAAGGTCAGTAGAGCTACATTGATTTACACCTGCTGAGAATTTTGTCCAGTGTGTTGAACATATGCATAAGGCAGCTAGTGTTAGCATTTCTTGCAACTTTAGTTTGCTAGCCGTAAGTGACATGTAGGTCTCCATCATTCTAATTCATTCTATAAATGTTGTCCTCCCAACAGCTCTGAAAAGTCCAGCTGCATTTCATGAACAGAGAAGGAGCTTGGAGCGCGCCAGGGTAAGAGTTTAAGGGAAATTGGGTGTGGGAGGGTATTTTTTATTTATTACCCTGGAAACCCCATGTCTCTAAATAAGACAGCAAAGAATACGTCCACATTCTGGAAGCACTATATCGCACATGCACCCACATCTATGTGTCTTTGTATGCTCTAATGACTTCTCCCCCACTTTGCCGGGTCCTGACTAGATTACTCCTGAGGGAATTCTGCGCCCCAAAATTAAAAATTTTGCACGCAATATTTTAAAATTCTGCAAATTGTATTTGTCAACAAATAAATGTGGAGGCTCTGGCATGGCAGGGGCACAGGCTGCTTGGAGGTGGGAGATCACTCTGCAAGTGCTCTTCCCCCTCTGGAACATGGACTCGCAGTGAGGCTTCACCCAACCCTGACACAGCTCAAGAATCGGGCCTCCCCTGGCTCTGCCTTGCAGGATCTAAGTGTGGAGGGGCTTAGTGTGGGTGGATCTAGGTGTGAGGTGAGAGGATTCTGTGTGGGGCAATCTAGCAGCAGGTGGCTCAGTGGGGGGTTGGGTGCAGGGGGATCTGGATGTACGAGGGTTCATGGCAGGGGGTTTCTGTGTGCAGTGATAATGGAACGCTGCAGGGGGGTCCAGGTGAAGGTCCTTCGGGCTCAGCAGGGGGGTCTGGGTGCAGCTGGTTGGGGCTCAGTGGGGTGGAGGTCCAGGTGCAGGGGGGTGGGGCTCATCGGGGTGGGGATTTGAGTGCAAGGGACTCAGCAAGGGGTGGTCTGGATGCAGGGGTGGGGATCTAGGTGCTAGGGGCTGGGGATTGCAGGGGGTCTGGGTGCAGGGGGTCTGGGTACAGGGGGCTCTGGATGCAAGGGGTGAGGTGTGGGGGAGGTGGCTTGGGGGGCTCAGTGAGGGCTTCTGGATGCAGGGGGGTGAGGCTTGGTGGAGGGGATCCAGATGCACAGGGGTTGGGCGGGCGGGGGAGCAGCTGTCCACACAGTGACCCCTTCCCCTGCAGCTGAGGAGCAATGGGGGTAGGAAACAGGCATGGGAGGCATGGAACTTCCTGCAGCTGGGGGAGGTTTCTGGGTGTGGGTCTGCCCCAGCCCCATATAGCATGTGAAGAGCAAGTTCCATTTTCCCCCGCCCCCAGTCCAGCTGGGACTAGTAGCTGAGCCCGCACAGGGTAGGAGCCACCAGTTGGGCTGTCCCGACTGTGCCCTCTTACCCGTCCCCTCTGCTGTGATTTACCTCTCCTTCAGCTGCTCCAGGTGCCCAAAATGACATGCTTGTGCTGCTGGGCAGTGATGCGTGACCATTTTTGTGGCTTCCCCATCAAAAAGTCTGCTTCCCCACAGAAAAATGACTTTCTGACAGGGAAGCAAAGAAGTCTGTGGAGGACATGAATTGTGCACATGCACAGTGACACTAAATTCCCCCAGGAGTGAATGCCAGTTGGGTACAATGCTTCACGTTTCCCCACACTCTTCTTTATGGAGATCACCAGTATTCATAACCCCACGCACACCTGATGCAGCTATTTTTGTGACATATTTTTCACCCTTGGATGGCAATAGCCTAAGTATGTGTTGCTTCCTTTGAGCCAAAGGATGTTACTTCTGTGCAGTATGCACACTTTTGTTAGTCTGGAGTGCTCCCAGACCTTGGATGTATCTTCCCTTTAAAACCAACAGCTTGATGGAAGAGATCCCAAATAGTCTTGGTTAGAGACTAAAAATCACAAACCTGTGGCCCTTGAGAAAGAGGAAGCCAAGAGTGAGAGAGAGGCCCCACACTTCATGTTGTAGCTGCTTGTACAGTGAGGTTTCTTGATGATTTCAGTTCCTCAAAAGGCCTCTGGGGAATGTTCTTCAGAGCAGCCCACAGGGGAATGGCGCCTACGCTGACAGTTGGGCCGAGTTTTTTTTCAAAAGTGAAAGCAATTCAAAATTAGAGAAATGACACCTCTGCTGGAACATCCCAGACAACACCACGACTGCAAACTTTCTGAAAAGACTGAAACAAGTACCACTATCTTAGATTTGGTTTGCTTGGAGAGCAGCATCTCCCTGGCTGTAGATTCCTCCTCCTGTTTCTTCTAACAGTTAATTTTTAAACTACTTTTTGGGTCTTGGCAGTGAGTGAATGCATTTTTATGTTTGAAAACAAAATCATCATAAAGCCTCCAACGGCTCCATTCCTGTGGTCTGCACTTATAGATCTGCTATCTGTTGACCCTAGTCTCCCTTTCCCTGGGCTTTCTGGGAGTGCTGAGTAGGAAGCATGCTGAGCTTCTAGTGGGGCTTGCCACAGAATTTAGATCCAGCTGATCCGCTAAGTAGACAGGATCTTCAGTTTAACTGCTCCATTTGTTGTAAGTTCAGCTGTGTGCCCAAATCATAACCCAGCTTCCAAATCCCAACATTACTTTTGTGTGTATTACTTTGCAAACAATTTACCCAGTGCTCAGCATCATAAACAGAAACCAATTGTCTCGAGTCTCTCACCTTGAAGGCTGACACTGACTTGGTCTAGCAGTGTTGTGTATGGAAAGAAAGGGGTTTGGGCCTTTGAAAGTCCTGCTTCCTGTCATTCTGCTGAGGACTAGCAGCAGCTTCATCCTTACTCGTCTTACTTTCAGGGATGGGATGAGAAGCAGCAGGCAGTCCCTTGAGTAAACAGATCCTGTGTTTGAGGCTTTAAATACTATAAGCTCTTGAAGGGAATATATCCCCTTCTATGTTCAGTTCATTCACGTCTCAGTAACAATAAAAGATGGATTTAAAAAAAGCCAAGTACCCAGTGCTTCCCAGGCGTATCCTTGGCTCTGTCTGATTACTTGATTTCACTGCATTCTTGTTGTCTTTGCTGCAGACAGAGGACTATCTGAAACGGAAGATCCGGTCCCGGCCAGAGAGATCAGAGCTGGTCAGAATGCACATTCTGGAAGGTACGGCACATGTTGAAGAGAGAAACTCCAAATGTGGCGCGATCTACAACAAGCATTGACTCTCCCCATATAGTTACTATCTTCCCCAACCCAAACCCTTATTTCAGCTGGGAGTGGACAGATGATAATGCCAGTTGCATAGTTCCAGGGTGGGTGAATGCAGTGGAGAGAGGGGGTGTATGAGGTGAGGGATGTGAGAACTGGCAACCATCTTCTGGAATGGGGAATGCCTATTGTAGGCAGCTTTTCAAGAGTGCTTTTTGTGATAGTCCAGAGGCTGAGCTGCCGGTAACCTGTCTAGGGCTCCCCAGTAATGAGTCCAGAAAAGCATCTGATCATGTCTGCTATGTTTAAAGGTGCCTTAGTTCTATGGCTGTTTAGGAAGGACTCATCTGCTTCTCACACCGCTTATTTGGTCTACAGAGAGATCTGCCATGTGAACCCCAACTGTGCACAACCATTAGTTGGGGCTGAAGGATGGAGAAATGGGGTGTGTGCTGACTTTTCTGCCAACCAGAGAAGAATTTGTTTAAAATGCCCAAAGAAGTGAGGCAATTGAAGGTTCAACTGGCAAGTGTGTGGCCAATTTCGGGGTCAGGGAGGGAATAGCATACTCCATAGATAAAGATACAAGGCAAGTAGGAAAAGATGAACGTGAATTGAATGACACCAATTTGAGGGGAGGGAGCGTCTCCCATCCAGTGTCAGAGAGCCATGTTCTTTCCTTCCTGAATGGAAGCATAGTAATGCCAGTATACTCACACTGGGCACCCCAGGATTGATCCCATCTTATTTACTTCTTTCCTCTCCAGAGACCTCAGCCGAACCCTCCCTGCAGGCCAAGCAGCTGAAGCTGAAGAGAGCCAGACTGGCAGACGACCTCAACGAGAAGATAGCCCAAAGGCCAGGTCCTATGGAGCTAGTGGAGAAGAACATCCTTCCTGTGGAGTCCAGTCTGAAAGAAGCCATCATTGGTAAGTATGGTAGGGATGTGTATTTCTGAGGAGGTTCTCAGGTAACCCATCCTTGTACCTGTGGGAAAAATATCATGAGATTTCATTCCCATGCCAAAACTTCAGCCTCTCCAGTCCCAGAATTCCAGAATGCAAAGCTCCCTTCCCAGCCTGGCTAGCGATGGAGAGAGACTAGATTATTAGGAATGCTGGGCTCCAAAAATAAAATGAGATTGATCCCCAAGCCCCAAGACTGAAGAATTGTTTAGGGATTGTGGTTCCTAGCTTGTCACTCCTTCTCTTCCTGAAAATCCCTCTATCTTTAACCCTTCATCAGAGGGAACCCACTGACTGAGTCACATGAGGAAGGGGAGACAGGGCACATGAGTGAGCAGGTGTGTGGAAACAAAAGCTTTTTGTTGATTTTAAAATCTTCAGAGGATTCAGCTCCTTTGAGAATAAATAGGAATGGATGTAAATCATTCCGTGATTGATTGCAAGGGTGAAAAAGAATGCTGAGGAATAGCCCTCCCACAGCCTGTGTATGTCACCCCACTCCTAATTGGGCAGGCTGTATGAAGCATATCTGCACCCTACTGATGAATGGGCAGTCACTGAAGGAATTGCCACCTCCTTCAGAGACTAATGGCGGCATGCTCATGAGCAAGGGTGCGTACGTTTCATTGAGAGGTACCGGGTTGTGTTTAGGAACGAGCCTGGCTTCACCCTCACACAAGAATTGGTCAAGGAAGAGAGGAAGAATTATCTTGTGGTTAAGAATCTGAGCTGGGGTCAGGGGTCTTAAGAGATCTGGGGTCAATTCCTGGCTCTTTGGGCACATCACTTAATTTCTCTGTGCCTCAGCTGGTCATCTGTAAAGTGGGGGTGAGCATACTTCCCTGCTTCACAGGGGTGTCTTGGGGATAAATTAAATATTTTTGAACACACAGATACTATGGTTGGAGGAGGCCATATATGTACAGATAGAAGTCCGAGGAACAGTTAGGGCCACCTCTTGTGATTGACTCTTGCCCTTTGTGTCTGGAAAAAGAGAGTAGAGAACATCTGGGATCCCAGCTAACAGAGACTGTTGACACCTCCTTTGAGAATGAAGATCCTTCCTCCTACTCTATAGCATGCAGTTGGCCAACACTAAAGAAATCATTACTTGAGACTAGACAACACAAACTAACACCTAACCTCCCTAATTGAGAAGCCACCAAACCAAATCCCCAATGCCCCTTGTCATGTGCCATTGCCCTGGGTCTCTGTCAGCCTTTACGCCTCAGGGTATGGTAGAAGCAGACACCCTGCTCCTCACTGGCCAGTGGTGACTGTAATCCCATTCAGTGATTGAAATTTTCTTATGTTTTCAGTTGGGCAGGTGAACTACCCAAAAGTTGCAGACAATTCCTCTTTTGATGAGGACAGCAGTGATGCCCTGTCCCCAGAGCAGCCAGCCAGCCATGAGTCCCAGGGATCTGTACCATCACCAATGGACGCCCGGATTGGTGAACCGCTTCCTAGCACCACTGTGTCATCACCAGCTCAGGTAAGAATGCTGAGTGTTGACTCTTCCTGCTCTCTGGGACCTCAGAACCCTTATTAGATTGGGGCAGTGCAAATGCCTGGATCTCTGACTGCTAAGAGACTGATTTGTTCCTCAGTAATACATTAGTGAGAGATCGCTGAAGTCACATGAGATGTCTACGTTCTAAATGGTACCAGCAAAACGATGAGTCAGGTGCCCAATGGTGTCCCTGTGGGTAGCTACAGTGGGAATGGGCCTCTAGTGATTCCCTAGAAGTGATAGGAGAGGGCACCTAATTGTGTCTTGTTGGGGATTGGTAGTAGGAATGGTTTTGGCAATGGCATGTATATTAAGCATATGCGATTGTTCCTGGGAGGCAAAGGGAGGAGAGGGATAGAGTTAGAAGTGGGCTTTGATTCCTTCCTGGTTCTAGGATGCTTTGATCCCACTGAAGCATGCTTCTCCCCCAGCTGGAGAAGGGGATCTCAGGGAGTGGATTAAGAAGCCAGGTGGCCATTTAATGGCTGAGAACCTGTGCATAGCAACTTTAGTGGAATGCTCCTACAGCCCTCTGCTCTCTGAAAGGAGGGCAATGTTGCAACAGCGGAGAGGCATTTATGTGTCTCTTTCTGAGTGATGCTCTTTCTTCCCCTTGCAGGTTGTGTCCCAGTTACAGATCAATGCAGACTCCAATGAAACACCTTTCCTACCCGAACAGCCACTCCCTCCTCTTCCACCACCACCTCTGCTGCCTCCTACCCTGGCCAACAGAGCCACTATTCCTGCTGCCAAGCCCCCACCAACGCTCATTAAGGTATGAGGAGAGGGGATGTCACTCCATTTGTATAGACTAATAGACGTTAATGTGGCTGCTCTAGGGATGATAAAGAGTGGGAGTGTTAGACTAAGAGATGCTGAGGCTCTGGAAGAACATCTTGCATCAATCACTGATTCCTCCTGGTCTCTACTTAGAGGACCTTGCCTGGGCTTGAGCTGGACCAATATCTAGATCTTCCTCTGTTAGAGGGGAGCTCATTGAGACAGGGATTAGGTCAGGAAGGTGTCTCCCCCATTCCAAACATAGATAGAAAAATTTTCCTCTGAAGCATCTGGCATTGACCATGGTCAGGGAGAAGGAGTCTGAGCTAATTGTTCAATGGTCTGTTGTGCTGTGGCAATCTTTCTTGTGTTCTTGTCTCTGTACCCTTGTTCTGGTGCTGTGTAAGGTCCGGGAGCTAGCCGAGCTGCTGAGTGTGTACTATTATCCCTGCTTTAAGAATGTGGAAAGGCCCCAGAGTCAAATCTGAAGTGAATTTTGAAGTGAAGAGCCTGCTTTGCCTGAAGGTTTTGGTTAGATGTTAATGCTATCCCAGTTCATCTGCTACATCTATTTTTATTTTCTTCCTCCCCTCCCTCTCTCTTTGAACAGCAAAGTCAGCCCAAGTCTGCTAGCGAGAAGTCTCAGCGCAGTAAAAAAGCCAAGGAATTGAAGCCGAAAGTCAAGAAGCTTAAATATCACCAGTACATTCCCCCGGACCAAAAGCAGGACAAAGGGGCTCCCCTCATGGACTCATCCTATGCCAAAATACTGCAGCAGCAACAGCTTTTCTTGCAGCTCCAGATCCTCAACCAGCAGCAGCAGCAGCACTACAACTATCAGACCATCCTGCCAGCCCCACCAAAGTACGGGTACCACAACACTACTCCTTATAGAACCCCCTGCCCACCCATCCCTACTCATGGTCTCCATGTGCAGCACTATAGCTACCAGACCATCCTATGTGCCCTGCCAAAGGACAGGACTTATTGCACTGCCCACGATCCTCTCCTGTCTCTCCCCATCCCTTGTGAGGGATTCACTGCTTTAATAAGTTCATCAGATCCCAAGCACATTGAGCTCTGAAGGTTTGAGGCTTAGGAGGTATAAATCCCGTAAAGTTACTGTCACTCTCAAGAAGTGGTCTGTATTGGGTGAATCTGTCAGGCAATAGCAGCTAAGTTATTTGGTTTTTCAGTTGTCAGAGTGGAGTATCTTGGTACAGTGAGACGGTATTTACTGACATGCTTTAACACTGGGGGTACTGAAGCCCTAGATGCTTCCACAGGCACACAATGCTGCAAATGTCCTTGTTTGGCTTTCAGCACTGGTGGTGGGCTGTGAGGATCCCTTCCACATTGATTCTGATATCCACGCTTTTTATTCCTGTAGGCCTCCAGGAGAGCAGCAGAGTGGCACTAGTACCCCTGTCATGCGTAGTCTCTCTGCTACTGTCAGCAGTGCATCTTCGGTATCCTCCAGTTCTAGTGGGCTGATGCGACAGAACAGTAACGCCACAGTGGGCAAACCGGGCCCTCTCCCTACCAACCTTGATGACATGAAGGTAAATGTCCATGCCGCCATCAGCACTAAAACTAATTGGCCCCTTATTGACATTGTGAACTGAGAAGGCAAGGACTGTATGAGGTGGCCTCTCCAGAGCAGGGCTGAGGCACACTGACAAGGCAGTATGTAATGGCAGCTTGCATTGCTGCTGTACATGGGGTGTGGGAATAAAGGACCCCTCAGCCTGTCGGGCTGTCAGTTGAGTCCCTTGCCTCATGACCCACATATGTGTTAAAGGCTGGTCGGGATGCGGTGGGTTTTCTTTTAGTTGTAACACAGTTTTCCCCTTAGGTGGCAGAGCTGAAGCAAGAATTGAAGATGAGGGCGCTGCCCGTCTCAGGCACCAAGACGGACCTGATTGAGCGGCTCAGAACGTACCAGGAGCAGAACGGCACAGCCAGTCAAACAGCCAGCACTCCCAAGCCCAATGCAACAGCCATCCTCCCAAAAGCTGCTGAGGTGGTGGTAGCCTTCCCAGCTGCTAGGCTGAGCACTGGGCCATCATTGGTCACTGCTGGCATTGCACCAGCAGAGGTAGTTGTGGCCACCGTCACCGGCAATGGCATGATGAAGTTTGGGAGCACAGGCTCAACACCCCCTGTTTCACCAACCCCCTCAGAGCGCTCACAGATGAGCACGGGGGATGAGAACTCTGGCGCTGGAGATGCCTTTGGAGAGACGGTGACGTCGCCTCTGACCCAGCTCACCCTGCAGGCATCTCCAGTGCAGTTCCCAATGAAGGAAGAGAGCTCTAAGGCTACCTCCTGCAGCCTGAATCCAGGAGCCAGATTGGAGCGGTGCAGCATCAGCAGCAGCAAGGATATGGAGGTCCAGGATAAAGACCAGATGTTGCAAGAGAAGGACAAGCAGATTGAGGAACTCACCCGAATGCTGAAACAGAAGCAGCAGCTGGTGGAGATGCTGAGGCTGCAGCTAGAGCAGGAGAAACGGTCTCAGCAGCCACTGCTAGCCATGGAAACCGGAGTGGGAGGGGCGGTCCCTGCCTCCAGTCCAGTGGCTTTTGGCATCCAGATTAAGAGTGAAAATGGTTTCCCGAGTTGCCAGTCTGCAGGGCTCCCTGATGGCCAAACTGATCAATTCAATCCTGTGTCCACTACTAGCCAAATGGACACTTCGGATCCAAGCTCAGTGCCAAAGAAAGCGGTGATGGTGAAGCAGGAGGTGCTGACAGAAGAGACAGAGCCACCATGCCAGTCCCACACCCCGCAGCTCTTCCTTGGTCAGCAAGGAGGTGCCCTGAGTGACCTCTTCAAGGGGACCCCTCCCCCTACCCTCATCACAGATTCCACAGGGACCCACATTGTCCTTACCGTGACCAATCAGAATGCTGAGAGGCGGGGCCTCTCACCACAGGGGAATAGCTGCACAACATTGCAGGTAGGCTTGCACTGTCTCTCCCATGCTAGTCAGTCTAGTCCTGCCCTACAAGTCCCTGTCATTATTATGGGGGGCTCATTTTACCCCAAAGTGACACCAGAATTTGGAAATTAATTTTACAAAATACTGTGGCTAGGCTGGATGCTCTTATGACTGCCTGTAAAATTTGTAGCTCTGGAAACCAAGCTGAGCGTATCAGATCTTCTGCTCAGTGCCAAGGGATGGGAGGGAATTCCGTGCACGCAAACCTCATGTACAGTGTTGCATAATTAACTAGGTACAGTAGAGGCTTCCTAGCCTTTCTCAAATCATCAGGTTCCGGTTACAGTTAGGACACTGGGCCAGGCAGACCAATGGTCTGATGTGGCACGCTGACTCTTGGCTCAGAAGGGTGTGAAAGAACAAGTTTTTACTAGAGAGACAAGGTGGATGAGGTAATATTTTATTGGACCAACTTCTGTTGGTTAGAGAGAGGAGCTTTCAAGCTTACATGCAGGTCCTCTTCAGGTCCTTGGGTTTTTAACTACGTTAAAGTAAAAGGGAGTGGGAATTAAACCACTGGTCATTTTGTGGAGAGAAAAGAGATTGTAGCTCAAGTTTTCCAGTAGATGATCTTGTCTAATTGAGGTTTGAATGCTGAAATCAGAGCCCTGGGAGCAGGAGTGTGTGTCTTGTTAAATGATCTTTTGTCAATGTGCCACTGACAAAAGGCAAGGCCTTTCATTGAAGAGGATAGAGACGAGCCCAGCCCAAATAACTTTCCCCTTTGATTTTGGTGGAGACAAGTCAGCGTTTAACACAAGTACCTTGAATACCAACTCCAGAAGTCTAGTCAGGGACAGAAACCCTCAAGCTTCCGGGTATAAGCCAACCTCTAACTATTCAGGGTTAGGAACAAATAGGAGTAATTCTTCCCATAACTGACTACTGCAGTGTTTCTTGCACCTTCCTCAGAAGCTGCTAGTAGTGGTCGCTGTCAGAGACAGGGTACTGATTTGACCTGGCAATTCCAATGTGTCTAATAGTAGGCAGTGTTCCAATTTTCTTGCTGGGAGAAACTAACAAATGAATTTCCTAAAGATGTAAGGGTTGGGAAATACATTTAACTTCATTGTAGCTTCAGCAAAACTGAACAGTCTCTCCCTCCAGCCTCCACAACCCCCTCAAATAGTACAGCGACTAACTCTGTTTTCATTCATCTTTTTCTTCTCAGAGAGTACAGTCGTCACCCACTAAAATATCCAGCCAACCACAGTGTCAGCTACCTGCAAGCAACTCGCAGCAGCAGCCTCCCAGGCTACTGAACCAGTCCATCAAGAAGGTAGCTGACCACGTTTGCATTCCTTCCTTGTTTTCCCCTTTCCTGGTGGTTGGCTCAGTCACAGATGGGAATGGAAGCACATGGACAAATCAGTTCTGAGGCCATCACTACAGAGGGAGAGACCCCACTGCACTCCAGTTTCCTTCCCCATCACAGGTTGCAATTGCATAGTGCATTGGTTCTTGGCCCGGGAGCTGCCAGCAGCATGCGGGGGAATGAATGGGGATCGCACAATGCTCCCATTTCATAACTCCAGCCTTCTGCTGAAGCAGTTTTGCTCAGCCAGTTATAACCAGTCCTCCTCGGGGTGCCAGAAGTGCCATATACCTTGGAGCTAATTTCCCACGGTGATTCATAAAGAAGAGCTGTAGGCACTAGGGCAAAGGATCCTGGGATGCATCTGAGGAGGTTGAACATGGGATTCATGGCATGAAAAATAGTTGAGAATCCCTGACAATGTATTAGCTCTGGCCCTTGGGGTATGTCTACACAGCAAAGAAAAACCTGGGCTGGCCTGTGCCAGCCAACTCAGGCTTGTGGGGCTCAAGCTGCAGGCTAGCTGCATCTGCTCCCTTCTAGATCAGGTGATAATTCAGTGTGTTCCATAGTGCATCAGTTAGGTTAGAGCAAATCTATGAAGGGTTTTAAGGATTAGGAGGGTAACCTTTGAACTGGATCCTGAAATGAATGGGGAGACAGCTGCCTTGTCTGAGTGATGTGATCAGAACTCTTTGTTCTGTTGCTCTTCCCCATGTGCTGTGGGATCATCTTTGGAGAGATGCATGGGTTTAATAAGGCCTTTAATACAGAGGTGAATGTTTTTTAACCAAAGGCACCTTTTCCATTGAAGAGTTAAATTCCTTAGGCCAGTCAGAATCTGTGATTGATCTTAGCTCCTATTCCATATAAGAGTTTGTAGCGCTCTTAATCCTTTTGTCTCCCTGTAGGCTCAGAAGTCAGGTCTGCAGGTGGTCACCGGGCAGCTGCCCCACACAATTTTGTCTTTCTCAGCACCTCCAAACCTGCAGCCCTTTTTCCTCAACGGCTTCCACAAAGGATCCCTGAAAACTGGTGCTCCTGGCAAAGGCAACCAACCCAGTGTGCTGAAAAAGGTAGCCTGCCTGCAAATCCCATGGAGTCCATGTCACCGTGCCGGGTTTCAGGCCCTCTTGCTTTGAGGGAGCAGACTCGTACGGGACTTTGGAGGCTGGATATACAGGGATCACTTCTCTGCACCAGCACTGCTGCCCACAGTGTTACAGTGAAGGAAGGTGAAAAATAACTTCCCAGGTGAAGCTCCCAGAGAGATTTAGAGAGGCAGCATGAATAACTGTCTGAGTGGTAGTTCCTCCAGGGTACTTGGACCATTATTCCTACTCTAACAAACTGTGGAATGGCTCTTTAATGATCATAGTAATGGCTAAGGCCTTAACACAGTATTTTTAGCACATCTCTGGGACACTGGTTCAGTGCTGAGTCACCAACACCACTTCCTGTAATACCTTGCGTTTCCTTTGGAGATCTCTCTTCTGAGGTCTTTCTCCACCCCCTCTGCTAAGTCTGTGAGATCTGACACTATCTGAGCCTGCCCACTTCTCCTCAGCCAGTGTTTTGTGAACAGTTTTTTGTGTTTCCAAAGCAGATTCATTATGGAGAGAGAAAGGTAAAATAGTGGTTCTAGGCTTTCGCATGCAGATTACATTGAATACACTGGGGATAATCCTCTTGTGTCTCTGTGAAGTACTGGGGGAATCCACCCACCCAAACAGATGAGCTCCTGCACACCCCAGCGCAGTCCTGTGGTGGTTTGTGGCATGGGCCTGCTCCAGCAGAGACTTTCCATTTGTGATTTGGAGGGGCGGATGTACCACGCACACAGTGAATTACTGAGAGCAGGGGAAACAGCAGTGCAGTTTCTGCCCAGTGTTAGCGGAGACAGAGGGATGGTGTGTCTGGCATATGTGGGAGCAGCCATGATGTGGGAGATGAAATGGGCTTTCTGCCTACTCACTCCTTTCTCCTTCATTCTAAACAGTCATCCTCACAGCCAGGCTCTCCTGCTGCCCCTTCCCCATCCCAAATGGACCTTGAGCAGCAGCAGCAGCAGCAGCACCCGTCCCTTTTTGGGACCACTCCACCTCCTCTCCCTGTCTCCTCGGTGCCGATGAAAGAACCACCAGGCTATGAAGAGGCCATGAAGCAACAGCCAAAGCCCCAGGAGGTAAGAGCAGCCACTTCCTTGTGCTTCCACGAGGAACCTCTTGGGGAGTGTGTGGGAGGGCTGCAAATCCAACACCCATGTTGGTCCCTGAATTCAGGGGCAGATGGCTGGGAAATGGAGAGACTGAAACACACAGGGGCCTTTTCTGACCTTGAGCTGCACACAAGGAGTCAAGGTGAATTCCCTTGGTGACACGTTTCACTCTTTGGCCCATATGCCTGTTGAAACCAAGAGAAGGTTGTAATCTTGAAACCAAGACGGAGGTGTAATCCTGAGCTCGGGTAAAGGTGCACATGCTAGCCTTACTGAACTAGCCTGTAGCTAGCGTGTGGCTGCAAGGGATTCTGTTAACTGCCGAGGACAATCCCATCCAAAATCCTGTTGCCCGCGTAAGTGTGGCCCCACCTATACTTTTAGCATCTAACTTGATCACAGCTAGTAAAAGTACGTCTGCCCACGCTGGGAATTACCGCTCCAAGCTGCAGTGTAAACATACCCTTAATACAGGGGCATGGTGGGGCTGTAGGGCCCCACACTGCTATAAACACCCTGCTTCCAGTAACATCTTGGGGTGACCGAGCTCATTGGTGCCATGCTGCTATAGGCATCCTCCTACCAGGTCAGTATGGGAAGGAGAAGGACCAGGCCAGCAGATTGGTGATTACTGTGTGTCTAATTCATCACACTCTCTTTCCAGGAGAATGGCTGTTCGAGCCAACAGATGGACGACCTGTTTGACATCCTCATAGAGAGTGGAGGTGAGGAGAGAATCAGTGAGGTTGCTGGCTGGTCACCTCTGGGTTTGAGTCATGGCTTATGTAGCACTGAGCTCATGTGGTAGCATGTGACTCCCGCCCTTTGGCTCGCCAACAGCCAGCGGGTTCGGTGAGATTAGTCTTGCCGCTAGTGTACATATCCCATGGCCTGGGCCCTTGCTTATTCTTCATTTGGTGCTGTCCTTAGCATAAGCAGGGTATGGTATGGCACGGCACTATGAAACACACTTGGCAGGCACGGCTATAGTATATCATAAAGCTCCTGTAGCTGCTGCATTGCATCAGACCTATGGTTGCTCTGGGCTGGCCTCCCTCACATGGCCCTGGCCCATGATGGTTCCCTGTGAGGCAGGTTTAAAACGCCCCTAAGCCAGCCTACTGTGTCAAGAGGTTTCTTGACCCCAGTTGGTGATCAGCGTATGGTGCACCATGTCAGGATTGAAGATACTCTAGCTCATGAGGGATCTGACCCCACTAACTGGAGCCTTTATTCCCCCTGGGCCTCTGTGTTCTTCCTTTACAGAGATTTCAGCTGATTTCAAGGAGCAGCAATCTCCAGCTGGGAAGGAGACATCGGTGTCTCCAGCATGCGCCTCGCCACCCAACAGCCACCATTCCTCTGAGCTTCCCCTGCAGATGTCCCTTGGCCATACCAGCTGCATTAATCCTGTCACAGCAGGCCGGCTGGAGGACTTCCTGGAGAGCAGCACCGGCCTCCCGCTTCTGCCAGCAGGCCACGATGGGCCTGAGCCCTTGTCCCTGATAGATGACCTCCATAGCGAGATGCTGAGCAGCTCAGCCATTCTGGACCACCCGCCTTCACCCATGGACACCTCAGAATTGCACTTTGCCCATGAGCCTACTGGGGGACTAGCCTTGGACCTAGCTGAGGCTAACTTGGACAGCATGGATTGGCTGGAGCTTTCCGGGGGCCCTGTCATGAGCCTTGCTCCCCTAAGCACTGCAGTCCCCAGCCTCTTCTCCACAGACTTCCTTGATGGACACGATCTGCAGCTGCACTGGGATTCTTGCTTGTAGCTCTCTGAACTGAGATGGAAGGGAACTGGGGGGAGGGCACAAGCATGGGGGCGGGGGGAGAGGCCAGTCAACCAAAAATGAGCCCCTTGAGTGTAAACCCTCCTCCCCGTCGTGACCTCGGGAGTGAAATTTGTACCATTGGCAAGGGCTGCCACAGCTGTTGGTGGGTCATTGTGCTCACTGGGGCTACACTCAGCAGGGCAGAGCAGAGTAGTAACCATAGCTGTCAGGGGACAGGGGCTGCAGGGATTTGAAACTGGCAGATTCCCGGCCGAGACCCCTGTTCAACACCACTGCAGGGCAGGGAGGCCTCCCCTGACCCCCTGGCTTGCAGGAACAGCTCAGCTGGGAGCCAGGCGAGGGGAGTGGCATGGGGCAGCCTCACAGCAATCAGGAAACAAGGGTTCATGCGGTACTGGGAGAGCTGAAGGGTGAATAGTCCCTGACCGGGGCAACAGCTCAGCTATTGCCTCCAGCCGCTGTTTAAGGAAGTGGGAAGTGCTCCCTAGAGCACTGAGTGAGCCATGGCCCCGCTCCTCCTGCAGGCCAGTGCTGTCATGCCAGTCTCCTAGGAGAGGCTTGCGGCCAAAGGGCTGCTCAAGCAATAAGCCACCTTCCACCAGAGGCAGTCTAAGGGACGGGGCAGGTTCGGATCCGCCGGGTGGCGGGAGGGGAGAGAGCGACGTGGGGGAATAATCAGGCAGCACACCCTTCCCCTACAACCACACGCTAGTGCCCCAAGCCAGACCCTCCCTCAAGCAGGTCAGGCTGTTGCTCGTTGGGGCCCTATGCTGAGCCCTTCATACATTGCAAGGTGAGACACCAGAACCAGGAGAAGGGGATCACGACTGGAACCAGCCCTCCCCTGAGCAAAGTGAAGTAACTCGCTACAGGAGCGGGCAGGGCCTGGCACGGCAAAACCCAGGCTGTGCTGCGAGCCTGGCCAAAGGGCACCTGAGCTTTGTGACACACTCGGTAGAGCAGGTACCTGCCTAGACTCCCTAGTGTTGAGCTTCAGCTTTGTGGATGTGGGGTGGGAGGAGGGGGTCGGGGGGAGTGTCCTCTGCAGCAGGTAAATAGTCATGGCTGCACACAGGGAACGGCTCAGTCCCCTGCTGGGTTCATGCTGGACAAACAGAGACTTTGGCCCAAACTGCATTATGGTGCTAAAATCCTGCTCTGGCTTATAGGGGTCCCAACCTCCCACAGCAGAGGCTGAAGCAGGCCCTGTGCTCATTCTGCACCCTGGGGTGCTGCAGCCCAAGCTCCCTGCTGGCAGGTCCTTAGCACCACCTGCTCAAGCCCTGCTACACGTGTGGCTCACAAGGCACAGCTGGGCTGTCTGGGCCAGAAGAGGCTGGGTGCCGGAGAATAGCTGTTGGGTGGCTGGAGCCAGGGGTGAGGCAGCTCTTGATGTCTCCTCGCTGTGGGAGGTGGCCTTCGTGCTACTAGAGACAAGCTATAGTGCAAGGACGCTAGAGTCAGGTGAGAGATGTAGCTCCTGGCTTCATCTGAACAGCTTTTCCCCTCTTGCCCCATGCTGTGAGCCCCTGTGGGACAGGGAGCCTTGCCTGCTGCTAGGGGAAGGGTTGGACAAATAGCTGATGCAGGGTGGCACAGAAATGAAGGGGTGAGGGCAAGCCTGAGGGGTGAGTGCCAGCTGTGCTCATGCTGGGCGGCAGCAGGTGGCAAACGTTTCCTTGCAGGGCAGGGCTCTGGCACAGGCCCGCCCCCCCCCCCCCCCCCCATGCAGGAGCAGGGTGGAAGGCTTTTCTCAGGCAGCCCTACAGCAGATGCAAGGGCAGGATGTTCTCTGCTGGGCCGTGCCATGTTCTCCCCAGGCCCAGAGGTGTAAGAGAAAAAAAAAATCAATGTTCTTACCGGAAATGTGATCACCAATCTCCCTCCCACCCCCTTTTTAACCTACCCCTGTGAGCTCCCTGTGCTGCAGTAGGGTGGGGATTTTAGCTTAGTTTATGGGACCTAGATACGAGCTTCCCAACCCCCAAGCGACTTTGGTAATTAAGTCTGAGGTTGGGGTGGGGGGTCTTCATTAAACCCTTTATACTTTATTAGTCCTAGTCCCTTTCTAAGCTTGTTCTGTCTCTGATCAGTGATGGTCATTCACTCCCCCTCGCATGTGAAATATGAACTAGCCATGCCCTTTGGATCTTCTGCCCTAGACAGGTGCTGTTCCTGTGGGGTGTGGGGAGGGCTGCTGTGTATGGCTGTGGGCAGATGGCAGCGTGGACAGGTGGACTCTGGTGCAGCAGCTAGCTGCGGGTGCTGCTGTCAGAGGAAAAGGTTGGCATTACTGGTTTTGAAACCAAATTGAATAGGAAAAAGTGAATTTCCCCTCCCCCAGTTTGTGCAACGGTAGGACAGACATGGGGCAGGGTAAGCGCTTCCGATTCCCTTTTTCCTATTGCCCTCCTCCCCCCACGCAAAAAAAAAACAAAAACCCCTCCCTAGCAGACTATCATGGCAGTGTATCACAGATGAATCCTGTTGTACCAGGGAAGAGACATGCCTCAGGGTGTGGGGGTGTCATGCTGCTTTTTTGCCTCTTGGTACTGGCCATTCATTAGTAGTTAAGGAAGATGCTGTATATGTGTGTGTGTCTATACCTTGCTAGCTGGGCTAGGTGGGAAGGCGGGGTGGGGGGGGGGGAGAGGAGTTGCCTCCGCCCACCTCATCTGTGGCAAAGCATAAGTGGCAGCTGGACATGGGTACCTGAATCACAGTAGGGGAGCATGTCTGGCACCCCTTCTACTTGTTCTGGGGGGAGAGCTGGTATTTTAATTCTGGGTGGTTTGGGGAGCTGGACTCAGGTGACGGCTTAGCTATTCTGGCCTTATTGCACGTGCCCTTCAAAACAGATTGCCTTTGTCTACTGTTCTCAGTGTTTAGTTGGCATGCACACAAGGCCATGCGGAAACTGTGTGCTACCCCCTCCCTCTCTCCTGCAGAGCCCTGCAGCTTTCGCCCTCCCTATGCCTACGGTGTTCTGGAGAAGCCATGTGTCCTGAGCTATAGAGCAGCTGTATAACTTTTCTTGTTGTTCCCTTCCTCCCCCTCCAGGCATGAATCAGATGGCTGGAACCAGCCTTCTCTCCTATGGCCTGGAATAGCCTTAGCTGGGCTCTCTATTTTGTACCAGGGCAGGAGAAATGATCAGTTTGTCCTAGGGGGCTCATACCACCAGGGCTGCTGCATCTGTTCTGCTCAGAACTCTACATATCACTTCACCCTTTGGCGTCTGAGCCTGGTGTCTATGTACATGCACCCACCGAATTACTTATGCAGAGAGGTAAAGAAATTGCGTATAAGGCAGAACAAACCCATGTCTTAGAACCCTTTGGACCTGCAGGGGCTTCCAGCCTAACCTTAACTGCTCTAGTACTGTGTGAAAACTAGGCTGTCAGTACAGCCTTGCAGGCTGCTTTTAGGTGTACCCCAGTGATCCCTGACCCCCACTGGAGCCTAGTTTTTTTTTGTACATATAAGAACCTAAATACAAGAGTTAATATTAAGCAGAAAACAAATTATCAAAGTGCAATGAGATAATACAGGAAGGTGGCATCAAACCAGTTCCCCAACTGGGGTAGAGGGAGAGGGTAGGTGAACCAGGTCACCCCCCAATCCCCCCGCCCGCTGCTGGGGGAGTGCAAAAATCCACAGAGGGCTGTTGCTACATAGGAAGAGGCCTAAGCCCCTCTGCAAAGTAAGACTGAGTGAGATTGCTGGTACTGAAATGATACTAGAGCTGGGCTCCCCCTGCTGGTAGTGCTTCTCGGTGGAGGATCGGGTGGGGTGGTGCCCTGGGGACAGTTCAAACCCCTTTTTCCACAGAGCGAGTGACTCAGAGGTCCTTGCTGAGCAGCATGATCAGCCACTTCGCTGTACTCCGGGAGATGTTCCCTTTTTTGCATCTCTCACCAAAAAACAAAAGCCTGATGTTCTGCCTGTACCTTGAATGTAACCCTGACTCTTTCTGCTGTAACCACTACTTGTGTATTGGAGTAGCGTGCGCGCTCCCTTCCCCTATGCAGCTCCAGCATGGGTGATCAGCACAGTCTGAGGCAATAGGCTCCAGCAGGAACACTCAACTGGAAAAGGACAAGAGTGAAGAGGGGAGAGAATAGATCCTTACCGTGAATTATTTTTTCAATTACAAATATTTGAAAAAAAAAAACCCATTTTATTAAAAAAATAAAGAAAAAACCTGATCAAAAGGTCTGTCTTGTAGGCAGTGGTGAAGGGAGTGATACAGGGACATCCCTGCCCTTAACAGGCTGAGAGCCCTTCACCTTTTGTCTTTTAAATGAAGGTTCGGGAAGTGAGGAGGAGGAATCCTGGCTTGCAGGGTGGATTATTTTCACCTACAGCAGCTTCCCCTTCCCAGCATGCTCAGTCTCCTTTTCAAGTGCTGTTGAACGTTGGTGAGTGGGTAGATATGATGAGTCACCTGTAGGGCCATTTCCATACACAGAGGGGAAACTAACCACCTGCACACAAACAGCAAGTTTCTCTCTGACCTCTCTGCCCAGACAGTGAGGACAGATTTTAACCCACTTCCATTTCTCCAAGACAGGTAAAATGTGAAGTGGAGGGTCTTGTGCTCCTGGCTGAAAGGACACAGGGAGGTATGGACCCCTCACCAGTCCACTTCTTAACTGCTGGCAGCTCAAGCTGGAGCAACTGCAGTGACAGCTGCTGCCATGCCCATTTGTTTTGGGTTTTTCCTGAGTTGTTGCACAGCTTGGGGCGGGGGCGAGGGATTCTGAAATTCTTGCTCTTCAGCCTTTGTGGTCTCTGGTACTTGCCCAGATTAAGACTCAGATTCCAGCCCTGCCAGAGCTGTCATGGGTCTTTTCCTTACAGGGATAGGACCTGTAGCTGTCTATGGTGCCTCAGAAAAATCTCATGTCCCATCCAAGTGCAAAGTCTGTATGGTGGTTTAAGGGCAGGTCCCACAAGGATAGAGAGGCTAGACTAAAGCTCCTCTTCAAGGAAAACGCCTCTGCCCCAGTCAGGCCTGATTTCTCACCTGAACATCAGCCTCAACCTCTCAAGCCATAACAGTGATGTCCAGATGCCATTTCAGAGCTGAAAACCCCAAAAAGAAGAAAGCCACTTTCTCCTGTCAGAGACTCTGGCATGGCCCAACACCACCTACTGAGAGACGTCTTCAACCAAGCAGCACCAAGACGCACCTTCCAATACCTCTCGCAGCTGCATCTAAAACCAAGATGCCCACCTCAAGGGCCTTATTGGAAACCAATATCCTTTTGAAGCCATAGAAACCACTCAGGGCCTGCCTACCTATAACTCCTAGGCCATGTCAGCCTCCAAATTCATTATGCCAGCTGCAAGGCTGCATCACTGATGGTAAGGCCTTGCTAACGATTACGTATGCCCCAGTCTTTCCAAACAAATCACTGCTTCCATGATTATGTGCCCCTCTCAGATGGAAAAGATCCTCTGAAGATCAGTGTGGAACCCTCATTCTCGTCTGCCACCCTCAAAAAGCTTTACCCTGGATGCCTTTTTTGGGGTGGGGTGCCAAAGCACAGGGAAAATGGTCCTCACAAGAGAGATTGCTCCAGCTCAACATCCTGGAACTAAGGGAAGAACACAACTCAAGTCAGCATGTATTTCACAACAGAAGGGGCCCCTCTCTCACAATAACGTTGGACAACACTGCAGCTATGTAGTATGTAAACTGATGAGAGGTAGCATGGTCTTGGGCCTCACGTGCAGAATGGCTGTGGTACTGGTACATCTGTCCTCACACAGACACTTCGGTGGGTTACCAGCAGTCGCCAAGTCCCTGCTTGCTCATCCTCGAGAGAGCTGTCGCCTCAGCCAGAAGAATGAGAGACTGCAGGGGGCTTATGGCAGATCCACCATTCAATACGTGCTAGTGTGACAAGGTCATACTGTGCCCCCATCCTTGATTCCTCCCTAGACTTGTTGGAATTTCACACCACCCAAGGTAGCCATTGACTGGTATTTTAGCCAAAGCCCTTATCTTGAGGGAGGAAGCTAGTCTCCAAACACTAGATGAAAGTAGGACCCTTGCTCTCTACCCTGCCAGGATTAAGACACTTTGTACCCTTGGCCAAAGGGATGAGGGAACAGCTGATGTCCACTCAGCCTGTCCAAGATGCAAGTGAAGGCTCAGTCCACTGCTATAGCCCACTTTAAGGCCATCGCCATCTCAGAAACTTGCTCTTTGGATCTCACACTTCTCAAACATTACATCATCAGCCCTACCTCCATAGCTGACATGACTTTGGGTGACAGTCCTCCAACCCATCTTTGATTCACCTGATGGCCCACCACTGTGTTGACCTACTGGTTAGGAATCTCCTACACTGGAGCCTCCTCAGGTGCTAGAGAGACTACCTAGCTGTACAGTAATGAGAGTTCTTCAAGTTGTTTTATGCCTCAGGGTGTTCTATCTCCTGCTCTTCTCCCCCTCAGTAGCACAGTCTTCCAGGTTTCATAGCTGAGAAAGAACTGGAGCAGCAGTAGATCTACATCTGCTGTTGTTTACAGTCTCTGGTAAGAGTGCATGGTGAACAAATGGATCCCGTCCTGCTGGAGTAGCACTTGAATAGAAAGAGGCTGGCAGGCCTGTGCTCTTCCGTACCCTCTCCCATTTGTCTCCAACCTTCTCCAGGTTTCCATTGGTTGAGTGCACAATTCCTAAAGAGCTGTCAAGCAAGGCTCTCCTGTTTATACTTCCAGAATGGACGCAAAGAAAAGGGCCCCTTATCTCTTAACTGTATTGAGGTCTGGACTATTTTCAGCGTCTCTTCCCCACTCCCCTACATGGAGGCACTTGGTTGCCTTGCCAGGAATCCTTTTTTTTAAAAAAAAATTGCATGACAGGTGAAAAAGTTGAGCACAGCTTTTCCTGCTGTGTCTTTTTACACTGATAAGTACCAGGTGACGTGATTTTTATTTGTACAGTTTACAACCATTAGAGGTGTCCTGAATAGTCTTTCCTCCCCCGCATCTGCCTCCCCTGCTCTCACTAGTTCTTGTGCAGTGTGCTGCTGGGTCAGACACCTGGCTTTAGTCAGCAGGCCGAGCTGTTCCCAGCCTTGCCCAGCCCTACGAATGCAGCATCTGCCCTTGAATATTCTGGTGTGCAACGCAGAGGGGCACCTTTCCCTGCAGGGTTGGGGATGCAATTCTGGGTGTGCCTATAAATCACACCGCCCTTGTTTGCTACCAGTACACGGTGCAGTCTTGTCCAAGTTGCTAAATTCCAAACCAAGCCGTAAAGATTTAGACCCATGTCAGTTGGAGACAGGGACAAAAGAGCTGCTCACTGAGTGAGAGAGACTAATTCTCTGCTCCTGTAAAGCTTTCCCCTTTCCCTCCAGGAGCACAGCGCGCAGGCTTCCATCTTAAACCCCACAAAGACCTGCAACAGCAATGCAAAAGCAGCTCACCTGCCACCCTCATCCCCTGTTGGAGAAAAGCACCAAAACTCTCCCAGGATGCACTTTATTTACAACCCCAAAGACTAAAGGAAAGTAAGAATCTAGTGTTATTTCATGAGTAGTTTGTGCTCACAAACAAGTGCTTTCACTGCTAAAGTCAGACTCCATGGACCAGAGCTACTCTACAGATGCTCCACTCCTAGCTTAGTCCTCAGCCTCTTCCCACAGGGCAGGGGCTGAGTTAGTCTCCCTGAGCCAGCTCAGGCCTGAATCCACTTCCTGAGCGAAGATGATGCCAAAATATACAGATATGTCTACAGATCATTTACATCTTTTTGGTTAATTTAAAATAACACAGCTAGAGGCTAAACCCCCAGCATGATCCTCCCTCGGGCTAGGGGAGAACCGGGGCTCACCTCCATGCTTTGAGAAAAAGCCCCACCCCCTAAGGCAGTTAGAATTGGTAACTGGCTGCTCCCTTAGGCACATCTTGTCAGCACTTACAGTACTAGGGCAACAAGGCAAAATAATCTTTCACAAAGGGCAGCTCCCAAGAGACAGGAAGCTCAGGTCAGCCAGTGGTTCTGCTGCCTCTCCCCCTTTTCCTGCCATAGGCTGCTGAGAAATACACAGCTCTCCACTGTTATCAAGCAGCCAGGAGAAGCTGCCTCTTCAGCTGCTGCCCTCACGTTCTGGGCTACAGTGGCACTTGGAAATGTACAGACACACATATCTGCTGACTAACCCCTAGGACAGGAGGTCATGAGGCAGGTGAGAACCCTCTCCCAGAGGAGCAGCAGGGTGGGGCACAAGGGAAGGGAGAGATCTGGCCAGTGGACTCCCCGCCCCCACCCAGAGCAGTGCTTACAGCCAGAGGCAAGGGACCACATGGGAGTGAGAGCTGGGCAGGTGGTGCAGGGTGTGCTGCACAGGCTGGGGGAAGGATTTCTGCCTGCATGACCACACTGTGTCCTCAGAAGACTAGCCACACACAGCCCCCACCCCCCATTGCCTCAGGTGCAGTGCCCGGCCGAGCTGGAGACGCTGGGCTGAGAGCAGCCATGGGTGAGGGAGGGAGGAGAGCGGGTGACAGTCTAGAAGGTCTGCAATGGGCAGGGTCAGCCATCTATGTCCCAGCTGAAGAGATGGTGCTTCACCAGCATGTCCTGCACTCCTTCCTTCAGCGGCTTCTTCTCCTTCTCCTGCAGGACAGGACAGGACCAAGAGTCACTAAGCTGCCATATGCAGGTGTCCTTGGACTCTACCACTGCAGGTGGGGGAGAAGGGAAGTGACTTTTGTAGGCAGCTGCTGCCTCCCACCACTTGCTCTTTCTCCTACCAAGCCCAGCGGCTCAGCCCTGGTTGTGGTATGGAGGGAACAGGTAACTGGTGCTCAGGGAGACCACCTGCCTCTGGCCCTTTGCTGCTGGTGCAGCTGAATGAGTCAGAATCTTGTTCTCCAGGGGCCCCGCGCTCACTCTCCTAGCCAAGGGAGGAGGAAGCAAGCAGAGAAGCCATGCACCCTGGGGTCTGAATAAGAACTGGTGTGGGAAGAGCTGCAGTTTCCTCCATTCCCACTAACCTCACCAGGGGGGCAGAACCTGATCCTCTCGTCAAACACCCAGGATGGTCGGTGATCCTCAGGAGATCAGAAACCTATCACACTGCAGGACCCTGCACAGCTGAGTGGGCCTCGCCCTGGCTCTGCCAGACCCAGGTGGAGGCTGCTCCGCCAGGAAGGGACTGTTCCTTGGCTCACAAGGCAGGGAGACAATCAGTAAGTTCAGTGTCAGTTTGGGTCAAGGCCCCTTGAATAAAGTGCTGTTTGCAGCATGGGGGCTGTTTAACATGCCAGGAAATGGGGAGGGCAGGCTACTCCTGGGGTAAGTGGGGGTTCCAGGCCCACTCAGCCTGGTCACTCACCTCTCTCTTTACAGGAAGTTCCCAGTCCTGAGACAGACTGAATGCAAATCTGGAGAGGACTCTGCAATACAACAAGGCAATGGTTATGCCCCTACAGAACCATCCCTGCCAAGTAACTGTAGCACACTTGCTGCTCTTATTAGCAAAAAAAAAGAAGTTTCTAGCCCTCAGGCTGTAGAAAAAAGCTTGAAAACACGACATAATTGCAACCGATGCAGAGATGTCTGCCTGAGTCTGCAGGCAGCCTGAAACAACAGTTCAGACAGGTGTGAATTGCCCCATGCATCTCAATGGGAAGTTAACAACATCCACTGCTCTGGGGCCCTGCGAACACTGGGTCTACCGCCCAGCAGAGGACTACGTGTGACAAGAGGAGAAGGGTGTAGCAGGTCCAGACCAACCCAATACGCCCTAGGGGCTTCTACAGCGGCTTCCCCTACACCTCTGTGGGACAGGAAGTGGGAACCCCTGTTCAACATTGCCACTCCAAGCAGTGAGTGGGCCCAGAGTGGGGCAGGGGTGAACCTTCAAGCACTGGAATACCTTCATTTGGCCCTGCCTTACCCCCAGGGCCAGGGTTCTCACCCCACACACCTTGAGAGAAACAGAGGCAGCTGAGCTCACCCCAGTGTCAAACAGAAGCATGGGAGCTGATCCTCAAACCCTTCTGCAGATAGCTAATGTCTGCCCAGCGAGGGGAGGGTGGAGAGCACTGAGCCTCTTCCCGCCTCCCACCCCCTGATCCCAGAGGAGAAATTGAGTGTCAGTGAGTTGGCCAAGGCCTGGCAGCAGCAGCACTGGGACTAGCTTCGCAGGTGCTCACTCATTCCTCGATAGCTTCTCAGGGCCCCCTCTTCCCATCCGTACCGAACCCAGGGGGCTGGTAAAGGTGTCCATGGCAAATCCTTCATTACACGGCAACAGAGAACTCCCTCCATTTGATCCCACGCTTCAGCTCCCCACAGTGCATCGCACCCAAGCCCTGGCAGGCTCTGCCTCCGCCTCACCAGGTGGTGACGCTCCTAGGTCACACATGGCCTCTCGGCAGGTGGTCAGCCGAGCCCATCAGGGCTGGAAAGTTCTCGCCACACAATGTCCCATCAGCTGGGCTGTTTTGTTGCACGGCTGGAGTTTACAATGGAACCTGCTCTCACGTCCTGACGGTGAGCAGGATTGGGGTACCGGGGGCGGGGGTGGTATCAGGAGCAAAGCAGCGGCTACATGCAGACAACTGCTGCCTCTTCAAGGGAATCCCCTCCCCCTGCTTCAAGAAGGTCCCTAGGAGAATAGGGGACCCTGAGCTGCAGCCCTGGTAACACCACAGCTGCTCCAGGCCAGCCGCCAGCTTTTGGGATGGGAACCGGTCGCTCCAGCCCGGTGAAGGGGGAGGGAAGTAACACGCTGGTGAAAGGGCAAAAGCCATTTCCAGCCGGAAGACGGGAGGTGGCAGCAGTGGCAGAGGCAGTGACGGAACGTGTCCCCCTGACACAGGCTTGGCCTGGAGCTGGTCCCTGAGCCAGCCATCAGAGCTCCCAGGAACTGGCTCCTTTCCCCTCCTCACAGGCAGTGCAGGAGGGGACAGGAGTGCAGGGGTGGGGAAGCCCAAGCCCACCTGCTGCTCCTGCACAGGGCAGGTGTGGATGGGGGAGGAGTGAAGTTATTCAGTTCACTAGGCTGAAGACAAGTTCCCCCACGATCTCACCATTTCAACTGGGTCTTGTCCTCCGGCTGGCTCAATGGCCGACCCGCATCTAGGCCTCCAGGCGCTGAGCCTGCGGCCAGTAACCCTCCTGGCTGAGCCTCTGGGGAACGAATCACCTACCAGTCCCAGTTCAGGCCCTGTCCGCAGCTCCTCCTCCTCCCTGCCGCATTCACACGGGCCAGCCCCATGAGGTGCTGACTCTGGGGAGCACGGGTCCTTCGAGCAGGGAGGGGACTTGGCGGTTGCTCCATTACAACAGGCTCAGTGCAAAGCAGCTAGAGGCCTGAGAGCAGCAGCCACTGGTGTGTAGATGTTGCTGCTTCCCACACATACCCTCACCAGGCCCTGCTCTCGATCAGAAAGTGAGAGCGAGTCCCATTCACGCCAAACACTGTGTAAACAGCAGCTGCTGCTCTGGGGCGTTTGAGAGGAAATCCCCACGAGCGGGGTGCGGCTCGGCTGGATGAGGTGGGTGTGACAGGAATGGTTATTGTGGCAGGTTATACTAACGGCAGCCCACCTGCCCACTGCAGCACAACAGCCGAACACTCAATAGCGAGGGGTCAGCAAAGGCCAGGAGGGCGCTGCAGACTGGGGCTGAGCATGCGGGGGCCGTACTCACCTGAGCTCACACTTGATCTGCACCCAGCCAGGACTGCGCAGGAAGGACCAGGGATGGAACCATTTCTCCACGGTCTGCAGGCTAGAGCATAGCACCTCCAGCCACAGGTGCAGGACCTGCTCACTGCACAAAGGGAGGGGGAGAGTCACTAGGAGCCAGGGCCGTTATCAGAGGGCTGGGTGGCCCCTCCTTCGGGGACACACTGCTTCCGATCCAGCCCCTGACTGCAACCCATCCGGCTCTTCCCCTACAGGAACAGGGAGGGCAGCAGGGAATCGCTCCCTCTGGAGAGCGTCTGGGTCGAGTGTATCTGAAAATAAGGCACTGGCTTCTGGTGGCCTCTAGGGACGTGAAAGATTAAAGAGTTAACTGGTAAGCATTAGGCTCACCGTTAATCAGAACTTAACTGTTAACCCTTGCGGCTGGCCCTGGCCGGGCTCTGCTGGCAGGACACCGGCCCCGGCCACGGCCCCGCCGGGCAGGACCCCAGCCCCTGCTGCCTCACGGCTGGCGCGACATCGGTGAGCAGTTAAATGATTAAAATTATATCATTTAGCCGGTTCACTGGTTAACTTTTTTAACAGATATTTACATCCCTAGTGGCCACCTGGGGGAGGACAGAGCTTGGTGACTCAAGCTGTGTTGGGGAGGAGACTAAAATAACTCCTGCTTCCCAACTGGCTCCAAGCTCCTCACAACCCCCAGCTGCCTCCCCACATCCTCCCGCCCACCCCAAGCTGGCCCCAGCCCTCACCTCACTGCCCCGCCCTCTACTCACTCCTGTCTCCCAGCCCACCCCAAGCTCATCACCGAAGCAACGCTCAAGGAAACGGGCTGAATGACTCACTTGAGTCCAACACAGATGAGGGAGCGAAGCTTCACGTCCATCTGAGCGTGCGCAGCGTCGTGCGTCATGTTCACGGACTGCACTGCCTGCCAGGCAGAAAGGAGGTGGTTACTACATTCCACGGGGGCTCCCACATGGAGAGCCGCTACACCGCCTAGTACACCCTGCAGGTCCCCTTTGCTCAGTGCCATCCCAGAACGCTCTTCACTACTCCCTGCAGGGGTCACCAGGACCACAGTTCCTCTAGCCTTCCCTACAGCGCCACCTGCTGGGAGAGGCTCAGAGCAGTTGGAACAGGCTGCACAGACCAGGGGAAGGTGCAGAGGTGGGTCATGGCCTGGAGTCTCCAGGAATTAAAGATTATGTCGTGATGAAATCTCCAAGAATACATCCAACCAAAACTGGCTACCCTAGTCTGGCCCCTGTGCGGGCAGGGCAAGGTACTCACCCGGTAAAGCAGTTCCTCTGGAGTCAGAACTTTTCCGTCTTCATCCAGCCTATAAAACCAAAGCAGAAACCCAGGTTACTCCACAGAGCCATCTGCCGACTCAGGCAAGACACTGCTCAGCAGGAGCGCACCCCAAAGATGAGAGCCATGCTGCTCGGAGAAACACCAGCTCAGCGATTACCACCAGGAGACTGGGACTGTGGGGCCCGATGCTGGCTACCACTAGGGGCTGAGATATAGACAGTCACCACATGGGAACTGTGGGGAGGTTTAGAAACAAGAACCACCTGTCAGCCCCAAGTGCAATCTGTGTCGGCATGGCTCCACTAGCAGTCCCAGTCCCAGGCAGGGCCCTGCCCATTCAGAAGAGGGAACACGTCACGGCCCAGAAGAAAAGCACAACCTTCCCAGGCAGGAGAGGGGAGTGCAGGCTTGACAAGGAGGATGCGAGCCTGCCAGTATGACTAGAGCAGCCTCACCTGTAAGTCTTACAGAGCACGAGGCGGGAGTACACCGAGTCGAAGTCTCGCTCCACCTCCCGTCCGGCGGCCTGACGGGAAGAGGATGCAGTCAGAGCTACAGGCCTTTGATAGCACCCCTGCCTTCACATCCCAACCTCCAGCAGCAGCACCCCACCCACAGCAGAGGCGGGGCAGACCCCAAAGTACCCAGCAGGGAAGGAAGCCGAGAGAAGGCTGTGTTCCTGCTGGACCAGAGCCCCGCTATCCCTACATCCCCTCCCCCTTGTTCCCCTGTCCCCGAGTGTCACTCTCACCTCTTCGATAAACAGCCAAGGGTGGCAGGGCCCACCCAGCAGGGATGGCTTCTTTAACCCATGCTCAAATATAGACTTCAGCGCTGGACAGAGAGTCCCTCGAACCAAGTCTGTCACCCCCTCTGTGACCGAGTCATCGCCAGCAACGGAGTACTGAGGAATGAAAGGAGCTAGCTTTTAGCCTAGAGAGGGAGACAACCCCCCAGAGCAGAGAGCAGTGGGATGGGGACACAGAGCCATACCTCTTCTCCAGACAGGCCCTCCCACCCAGACTCCTCTATCTCCTTCATCACCCACTCTGAACGCTCCCCTACCCCACTCAGAGCCAACAGCCCCAGGGACTGGAAGCTGGTGCCGGAGAGCAGAACTTGCTTTGCTGGGTTGTACCCATGTCCGGACTAGTAGGTCTGTGGGGAGCAGGGCTGATTCCATCAAGACATAGCTCTTTGCAGGCCCTTCTCCCCATGCTCTCACTGACCACAGCTGAGGGCTCTCTCATCCACAGAGCTAATTCCTTCCTTGGCCACACTCAGGGGCTGATACAGCCCATATACCTCTTTTCAGGCAGAGACTTTGAAATGCGGGAAGCCGGACATCCGCAGGGCCCCAGAAAGGATGCTCTTGAGGTTAACACCCATGACACTGGGTCTGAAGATGTGGGACTTATTCCTGGCTCTGCACAGACTGCCTGTGTGACCTTTGGCAAGTCAATTCATCATTCTGTGTCTCAGACTCCTACCTGTACTGGGAAGGATAAGAAACTACCCTATCTCCCAGAGTGGGTGGGTGGGTGTCATTCATTCACGGCTGTGAAACACAGATTCTGGGGTGGGAGGGGCTAGAGAAAGATTCATATTTTGCAGCATTTGCAGGATGTCACCTCTTGGGCTCTCCGTGAGCCAGATTGTAGTTGCAGGGTCCTCAGTCACTGCACAAGACTCCCTCCCATCCCACTCCCCTCCCATCTCCATCTTCTACCATCCTGTGGGCAAACATTCGGCAAATGCCCCAGGAAGCTACCATCACCTGACAACACTATTACGCTATGTCCTGCCAGTGGAGCAGAGGAGAAGTGGCATATAAACCCAGACAGCCAGAAGGAGTGATGGCAGCAGGAAAGACATGCGTGGGTTTTCGTAAGGACAGTGGGATTTGCAAGGTGACCTACAAAATACAGGAATTTTTACCTCTTTGCTCCGTTCATCCAAGGCCTCCACAAATTTTGCAGGAAACCAACCTACAAAGAGGAGACAAAGGGTGAGCCCGAGACATTGGGAAACCCTCACATGGACATGAATGAAAAGCCAGACTGGCTGCAGGTCCTGGGAGAGGGAGGAGAAAAGAGGTGGGTTCCTGTGGGCCCAGCCTGGAGAAGAAAAGCAGCAGCACTGGAGCCTCTCAGTGTGTCAGGAAATCCAAACAGCTGCAAGCCTGATGTCGTCAAAGGGTGTTCTCCCTACAAGCATCACAGACAGCACCAGCTCCCATGCTCCACAGCACCCCCTATCCAGCCTCACCCTGACTGGGAAAGTGCACCTCAGTTGCTGCATCTGCTGGGAATAATGAGCATGGCTAGCAAGGAGCTGTACCCCTACCCCGCCCGCCCCTTTCCTCCTAGCCACGCACAGGGATGGGATGTGCATTCCCAGGCAGCTCCCCAATGGGTTCAGCAGGGCCTTTGGCTATAAGGGCAGGAACTCACACAAGAGGTAAACCTACACAGCTCCCTGAGACAGGGAGGGCAGAGATGTCAGAGCCATTGCTGAGGGCAGCAGCAGCAGCTGTGGAATATCAGCAATTCCACCCCTCAACCCCGCCCCGATCTCTGGAGCCCCTCCCCACAGATTTCCCTCTGCCACACATCACCCCACCAGCCTTGTCTGTTCTCACCTCTCAGTCCATTCAGCTCCCCCACCCAGCAGTGCTCGTCCTTTTGGGATATGATCTGAAAGAAGGAAGAGGAGAGATGGTGATCTCGGAGTGAGACAAACACTGACTCACAAGGGCCAAGGAACAGGAACAAGGAGGCACAATGGGGCTGGCACCAGTGCAGCGTCAGGCTTTCCCTCTCCACTCATCCCACCGAGAACAGCTAGGAGATGGGATGCGTTACCATGGAAACAGTGTCACCTCAGAGAGCGAGGGCGTGTGTGCATATGGGGTAAGGAATCACTTTCTTCTTAGCCATCAGGGTCGACAGGGGAACTGACTGACTGAAATTCAAGTCACCAACCAACTTTCACTACAGGTGGGTGCTGCCCAGACCCAGGAGTAACAAGCCCCGTAGTCGGGTTCTTTGTGAGGACTGAACCTGGGACCCCTGAATCTAAAAGCATGAGCCTCTCCCGTCTGAGCTACAGGACCAAGCCCACTAGCTCAGCAGCTGTAGCAGTCTCTTTATGTGGTTCAGCCACTAGATGGGGATAAAGAGCTGCTCTGGGTTACGCAGGCACCCTGGGCAAGAGGCAGGAGTTCCTGCAGGTGGGAAGAGTTAAATCAGGCAGTGGGGGAGAGAAAACTGCCGCTCTCAGGCCACATCCGGCCTGCAGGACCCTTCGCCTCTGGGCCCCGAGCTCCTGCCAGGGAGCAAGGTCAGGACAGGGTTGTGGAGGAGCCAGTGCTGAGTGGGGCAGAAGCTAGCCCCTGGCCCCTCCCCTTCTGCTCCCCTCCTTCCCTCCCAGTCACAGTGCCCTCAGTGCCTGGGCAGCACGGCTATAGCGCTGCCAGACCTAGCGCTCCAGGGCGATGCAGTCAAGGGGCAGGGAGCAGGGGGAGTTGTAGGGGGGTGGTCAAGGGGCCTGGGGCCTGCTCCCAGGGACAGGGGCAGAGCAAGTCAGGGGCCTCCTCCATCCCCAGCATGCTTGGCCCCATCCCCAGCAGCCAAGCCCAGACAGGGAGTGAGCCCTGCCCGACTGCCAGTGAGAGCAGCCAAACGAGCAGGAGAAACACACAAGGACTGGACTGAGCCTCCCTTTCCCCCACCCCACAGGTAATGTGGGGCGGGGAGAGCAGGTAGGGTTGGGACTGGGGTGCTGGGGAGACTGGATAGGGGAGAGGTTTCCGGGGGATGGGGAACAGGGGGGATTGGATGGGAGTCCCAGAGGGTCGGTCAGGGTGCAGTGAACAGGGATGTTTAGATAGGATTTCGGAGTCCCGGGGGGCAATCAGGGGTGGGAAGTGGGAGTGGGGTGGGAGTTCTTAGCCAGGCCATGCCTTGCTGTTTGGGAAGGCATAGCTTCCCCCCAGCCTTGCCTACCCAGCCCTCCATACAATATCTGTACCCGATGTGGCCCTAGGACCAAAAAGTTTGCCCACTCGAGTTAAGTGATGATCAGCCATTGTGCCAACACCCACCTTCCTTTTTCTTGCCCAGTGGTGGTTCTGTTGGCCCCACAATACATGGGTTGAAAGGCTAGTTCTATCCACCATGCAGGTGCAGGACAATGCTGCCAACACAACACACCCCACATCTGACAACTATTCAGAGGAGCAGCTTCCCGTGCTTTGATGGGCAGCGGGTTTCCCTTTCCTCCCTCCCTTGCCCCATGTGGTGACTTCAGCCTGTAACATGCCCTCACTGAAAGGGAGCAGAGATGGTGGATCACGCCGCGGGATTCTGTCTCCCCACCCCGCCTGCCCAGCCCTCATACTGTGATGATGTCGTTCTTGCGGAAGCCCAACTCGTCGTCGTCATGGCGCTCAAAGTCCAGCAGGGCCTTGGCTCGGCGCCGGCGGTTCTGGGAACATGCCACGTAGTTTTCGTGGTCCCGCTGGTGGCTCTCCATGGTGTAATCCGGAGTCAGGTCCTGAGATTGTGTGGAAGACAAGCACAGAGGAGCGGTAAGAAGGTGACTCGTAGATGACTAGATGTGCTGGGTGCTCCCCCATGTTCAGTACGGCTCTCTGCTCCCTCCCTTGGTGGACAGATTAGCTCTGCTAGCTCCAGGATCAAGCCCGGCCCCCTTCCCTCCACCACGCACAGGTCCTGCCCATGGTGGATCTCCCTGCAGTCCGGCAGCTCCTCCAGTGCTAGGGGTAGGGGGACCAGGCCATGGCCCTGCAGCATGAGGGACCCAGGTTTATCTTTGTGTAGTGCGCTCCCACTCACAATGCTGCAGTTCTTCGGATCCACACACTGGAAGTGCCGTGCCACTTGCAGGATCGCCTCACGAAGGTCGGCCACCAGCTCTGTCTGCTTGATGTTCTTGGCTTTCAGTGCCTCCAAATCATCCTCACCTGGGAACGTGGAGGTGGATTACCAGGAGCGTTCCAGCTGCAGAATCCAGGCACTTTATGGGCCTTGCCAGCATGGACACATCGGGAGTTAGGGTGCCTGGGTCTGCTTTAATGCGCTCTAACTTGTAAGTGTAGCCAAGCCCTTGGTCTGAACTGCAGCAGAAGTGCTGAATACTCCCAGCTGCTATTGAAGTCAATGGGAGCTGTGCTTTGAACACTGAGGGCTTGTCTACACTTGCAGCTGTAGAGCACTTTGGGTTAAACCAGCCTTCGGAGAGCGCTCTAGGGAAAGCGCTTCAGTATGCCCACACTGACAGCTGCAAGTGCATGGTGTAGCCACATTTGCGACACCTGCAGCAGCACTTGGAGCAGCGCATTATAGGCAGCTATCCCAGCATTCAAGTGGCTACAATGTGCTTTTCAAATGGGGAGTGGGGTGGAGTGTGTTGTGTGTATGTGGGGAGAGAGAGGGTTTATGGAGTTCTGAGAGTGTATCAACACGCTATCTTCTAAGTTCAGTCCCCCGTAACCCTCTGCCTCTCATTCACTCAGTAAATGTTTGCTTTGTTTGCTTTGCCCTGTTGCAGATAAGCAGCTGCTGTCTGAAATGGAGCTCTGAAAAGGCACTCCCGCATTCCTGCAGCATTTCAAACTAAGGGAAGAGAGGCCACTTGGCTTACGGAGATTATGGGGGTGTTTCCAGAGGGCAATTAGAGCATAGTAATGTTACTTCTTGTTTACACTGGAGGTGCAGCGTCTCACCCAATATGCATCAGCTGTTAATCCTCTTGGGGAGGTGGAATACCAGGATCGCTCCAGCCAGGGAGTCAGAGCGCTCTACGTGCCTTGCCAGCGTGGACGGGTAGTAAGGTAGAGCGCACTGTGAAGCTTTATTGTGGTATAAAGTGCCAGTGTAGCCAAGGCCATAAAGAGCTATAATGCTAATCACTCTGAAGGATCAGGCTACAGATATCTCAAATTGGGCACCCAATTAGTGGATACTTTTGACATTAATGTCTTTGTGCCTGAGTTCTCCATCTGTAACATGAGGATAACACCTACTCCTCCCACAGGCGTGTTGTGGCGATAAGTTTGTTAGAGTTTGTGAAGTACTCAGATGCTAAAGAGATCAACACCAGAGAAAAGCCATAAGGAAATTAATAACTGTCTTCAGAGAAGGGTTTGAATAGTGTGCAGTAAATAAAGCCCAGGACCACACACAGACCAATGAGGAGAAAACAAAACATTGAATATCTGCTCAATCAAGTGAGCACCATCCATTCTGTGCACTGAATAAGGCAGGGTCCTGTGATAATTGTAGTATATGATCCCGTAATTTAAGAATGTATCAAAGGCATATGCACAAGGAGACCAGATTTAAGTTGCACATGTAACAGTCATTCTGCCGTTTCCTAACCAGTGAGCGCTTGACTTTGCAAACTTAACATTCTTCACTGTATTTTTTTTAAATGCAATACTATATAAGCTTGTAGTTCCCCATTAACCTGATGGAAAATACTGAAGGCACTTTCCTCAGCAAGGATAACACAACTTGAATTCAGAGTTTCACAGCCAGGCCATTTTGGAGACATGAAGAGCCAGGAGAAAAATCAGAAAAACTTTCAAGAAATTAATGACAGGGAGAAATGTTTTGGCCTTAAACACACCATTCCTAATTTTCTTCACTCTCCTCTCCCCCCCGCCCCCCCAAATATCTGCCCTGGGATAAGGTATGGTACTTTCTGGAGGATCTATTTCTTATGAGGGAAGTTAGCTTCTGCTACCCCAGAAGGTATGTATTTTTTAATGCATGCACAATGCTGCTCTTTGCTTGTGCCAATGGTTTCCTCGAAGTTACATGTTGGGTGAGCTCATCCACAATGAAAATTTAAACGTGAAAGTGTTCAGAGCAGAGATCACAGACGAGGGTAGGGGGTGTGGACAGCCATGGGCTCTATTTTAAGTCTCCAAAGGATATGCCGGAGGACATTCTGCACCAAAATATTTTGAGAATAGTATTTTAAAATTCTGCAAATTTTATTTGTCAGTAAATAATGTGGAGGCTCCTGCATGGCAGTGGGGAGCACAGGCCACTGGCTGCACAGAGGTGGGAGATCACTGTGCAGCTCTCCCCCCACCCCCACTTCAGTGATGAGGCTGCACCTGACCCTGACACAGCGCAAGGACCAGGCCTGTCAGAGAAACACCCCAGGGCCTTGCCCCTCCATGCCAGGTGCACGAGGCATAGAGGCTTGCAGGCAGGCTCCACAAGACAGGCAGCAAGTGTGAAAGGACTTATTGGTGGGGGGATCCAGGTGTGGGTTGAAAGGGTTCTGTGTGGGGCAATCTGTGGAGCAATCTGAGTTCATGCGACTCAGTGGGGGATCTGGGTGTGGAGGAGGATCTGGATGCACAGGGGCTTGTGGGAGAGTTCTGAGTACATTAATGGGACTCTGCAGGGGGGGTGAAGGTGGCTGGGGCTTAGAGCTTGGGAGGGAGGCCTGGGTGTGGGGAGCTCAGCGGGGGGTCCAGATGCAGGGAGATTGGGGCACAGTGGGGTGAGGATCCAGATGCAGCTGGTTGGGACTTGTAAGGGTGGGGATCTGGGTGCGGTGGCTTGTCAGGGTGGTCCAGGTGCAAGGGGAGCGGGGATTCTCAGGTGGGGTTCTAAGTGCGGGGGGAGTGAGCCTCGGTGGGAGGGTCTGGATGCATGAGGGTTGGGAGGACGGGGGGGGAGCAGCTCCTTGTACAGTGACCCCCCCCCGCACCCTGCAGCTGAGGAGCAATGGGTGCAGGAAGCGCGTGTGCAGGGGAGAGGGGGGGTCCAGTCTGCAGAGCTTCCTACAGCTTGGGGAGAAATCTGGGAGTGGGTCTGACAGCCCCAGATGCCATGCAGGGGAAGGGGAAGTCCTGTCCTCTCCAGCCCAGCCAAGTCTTCCCCAGTCCTGCCTCCTGCCCCACAATGATTTCTCTCTCTGCCACCTACCCTGGGCACCCGAAGCATACTGCTGGAGAGGATCATATGACCACTCTTGTGGCTTCCCTTTGCTTCCCCATCAGAAAGTCATTCTTCCATGGGGAAGCAAAGAAATCTGCAGAGGACATAAATTCTGTGCATGTACATTGGTGCAGAACTACCCCAGGAGTAAAAGGAGGGACTTTGGACATTCCTGTCCTAAATGGCTTCATATTTTGGGGGTGGCTGGACCTGGAGCAAGAAGGCTAAGGGCTAAAGAGCAAAGCATGCTACTTCCTGAGCTATCGGGAAAGGTCTCCTTCTTCCCTCAGTTTTGAGGAGTGCAGACTCAGCAAGTTCAAACTCCCTTCTCTCCTCCTCATTCAATCTCTTCCCTTGCTTTACCTTTTCTTGTTGAAGGAATGATCACCCACTCCTCTGCCTCCAGACTATTCTTTCACCCTCCACCCTGATAGCATCATCACAAATTGCAAGGAACACACTTGTCCTCACCGAAAAGCAACGAGGTGATGCCAGATTTCCTGCGCTGGGTCCTGCGCCGCACAATCTGAAGGGGGTGGAAGAGTGAGACAGAGTGGACTTGTAAGGGGAGGCATTAGAAGAACTAAACATGTATAGATTGGCATATAGGGGCTAGAGTAGGGCAAGGGGACACAGCAACCATCAGCAAGTTTCTGAGGGATGTACACTGCAAGGAGAGAGGGAAACTGTTCGGAGTGGTCCCACACAGAATGGGCAGTCACAAACCCACTCTGAGCAAGGGGACCAGCAAGAATGATTTCTGACAGTGGGATCTATCAGGCTGGGTGGATAATATAAGGGTGGATGATCACCATCAGGGACACTCAGAACAGGTCTGGACAAAGAACAAAAACAGCCAAGCACTGGATGGGGATGGGGAGAACTGGAAATGACCCATGGATCTACTGCAACACAAAATTCATTCATTCCATGAAGAGAGTGAAAGGCAGCATTCAGTGCTTAGCCAGCTGCCGAGATCCCTCTCATGTGGGCTGGCTGTAGCATGTGTGGGAAGTCTGGCAGCATGGCCTCCTGGCAGTGAGAACAGTACACGTGGTCACATTCCCATCACAGTCCTAGCACTCACTCCCCCTCCCTGAGGAAGCGAGAGAAGGGAAGTTTATCATGAAGCCAACGCCTGCAAAGGGTGGATGTCCTTCGGCTAACAGAGTGCTATAAGAGTGGATGGTCAGCTCGCTCAGAAAGCACTGTCATGAAGGGGATCCACAGCCCCTAACAGCCCAGATGAGCAGGGCCCCATGCACCCACCTTGGACAGATTATTGACAGCAGCGCTGGGGCTGAGCAGCTGCCCTTGGTCAGCGATGAGGTAAGCCAGGTGCTTGCGGCGCTGGGTCTCCACTGCCATGTCTGTCAGTGAGCCGGCGACACGCATGGCCTCCCGCAGCAGCACCTCCGCCTCCTCGATCTGAGACGGGATGTCTGAGAGAGTGTTGAAGATGGAGGCAGAATTCTCCGACTGGATTAGCTCATCTTCCTGCGGGAATGGGGAGAAACCACGCAGACAATACCCTGAGGATGTCAGTGACACTCACTAGGACTGCGAAGAGCCCTGCTTACCCCACAGAGCGCAGTCTAGACACAAACTTTAACCCAGGAGCAACTAGGTTATTTCTTAAAAGTTTCAATAAGAAAAGTTCAAGCTGTTTGGTCCGGAGAGAGAAGCAGCATCTCACAATGCTCTAGATTGGGGTGGGCAAACTTTTTGGCCCTAGGCCACATCGGGGTTCCAAAATTGTGTGGAGGGCTGGGTAGAGAAGGCTGTGCCTCCCCAAACAGCCTGGCCCCACCCCCTATCCGACCTCCACCACTTCCCGCCCCCTGACTGCCCCCTCTCAGAACCCCCTACCCATCCAAGCCCCCCCGCTCCTTGCCCCCTCCCGAGACCCCCCAACCCTAACTGTTCCCCCCAGGACCCAACCTCCTCCCTGTCCCCCCTGCTCCCTGACTGCCCCAACTCCTATCCACTCCCCATCCCCTGAGACACCCCCAGGACTTCCAAGCCCTTTACAACACCCCGCCTCCCCCATTCCCTGTCCCCTGACCACCCTCTCCAGAACCTCTGCCCCATCCAACCACTCCCTTTCCCTGCTGACCGCCCTCTAGAACCCCCTGCCCCTTATCCAACCCCTCCGGCCCTAGCCCCCTTACCACGCCGCTCAGAGCAGCGTGTCTGGCTCTGCCTGGCCCGTGGGAGCTAGACCCGCTGCCGTGCAGGAGCGTGGAGCGCTCAGCACTGCCGAAGCCACTGGCAGGAGCTACGAGCCAGAGTGCTGCCTGTATGGCATGCTGACGCTGCAGTGGAGGGAGAACAGCGGTGGAGGGGCCGGGAGCTCAGGGGTCATAGTTTGCCTACCCCCACTGTGGTGCTTTCATACTGAAGGATCCCACAGCACATTATACCAGAGACATATACAGAAATCACTTCATCCACCACGGAAACGCAGCCACCTCAGGGTGCTGCACAATTGCCATCCTGCACCAGCAGTGCTACACAAGAAAGTCACAGGATAACTTTCCCTGAATTCTGAATGGAGAAAGTTTAGAGTAGCCAAATGTAATCACCCAAATTAAATATGTCCAGGACAAGAGGGCTAACACCCTGGGGCCTGTGTGAACAGTACCAAACTATTTTCATCATCCCCAAATGGTCAGCATCTTGGTTTTACATCTCCATCCAAAGACAGTAAAAAACCAAGAACTCTCCAGAGCCAGGGAGGGAGGACAAGCCTCCTGTCTCTGTTACTCTGGGCTCAGGAGTCAGAGGGGTGCAGCAAATGAGGGAGAGTGATGGTGAGACATGGGGAGGGGAGGGGAAAAAGAGCAGGAAAGGGAAGCCATCTTCTTGACTGAGTCTCCCAAATCTCCAACAATGGATTGCAGACTGGCCTTCTGCCAGGACACCCTTCACATCCCCACATTCTGATGAAATCAAGATGGCAGCTCTCGCTCACCCCAAAGTAAACCAGATACAACAAGGGTGTACAGCAGGGCCCCACCCCTGGAATCCTCCTTCCTGAAGAGAAATCCAGGGTGCTAGAAATCAGGGTACAGGAGGTGGTTTTTACCTTCATACTGAGCATACCCAGTGTGACCTGGAAGAGCACCAGCGAACCCTGGTAGAAGAAGAGGTCCCAGATGCGCAGCAGCAGTTTGATATGCACAACACTAGCAAAGCACGTGAGGAACCAGTGCAGGGTGATCAGGGACAGCTCTGTGCGTGAAGAGACAGAAAGGGAATGTGACATACGTGATCAAGTAACCAGAGAGGAAAACAGCCCGCACAGAACCGCCCTCCCAGCCCAACGGGGACACCCTCAACTACTCCTCATTCCCAGGGGATTTTCCAGCCACCGTGACTATAAAGGAGGACAACTCTGACGACATCAGTCAGAGCATGCACAGCTTGGGGTGGGCGGGGGGGAAGGAGGCTCATGTGAGTTGTGTCTAGTAAAATAAAACAGTCATAGAAATAAGGCCATTTTCTTGGGACCTAAGATATGACAATGCCCCTTTAAACAAGACTCATAGTCTAAAACCACATGCGACATTGTGTGCACATACATACAGCCACAGCCATACACCAGAAATTCAAACCTCCCTCTAAAAGTTTAATGTGACTTCCCACTCCCTGTGTCCCCCAAACAGGAGAGAGGAAGAGATGCTGCATTTCCCCGTCCCAGTACCAAAGCATCTGTGACCTCCAAGTTGTCAAAACATCCCAAACACAAGACTCCCAGGCATCCATGGGTGAGAAAAGCCCCGTGGTAAGTTCAGTCCAACCCCGAAGCCTACAGCTTCTCCCCAAAACACAACCACAGTGCTGCAGCTCTGCATCGTCAAGCCCTGCAGCAGATCAAACAGCGTATGGAGCAACAGGAATACATTGAATGCATCACTGCCACGTGAACCAAAGGACACTCTACTGACTGTATTCGGCTGGAGAGGGAGGGGGTATTGTGGGAGCAGCTTCACAATTGTAGGGTTTCTACCACTTCATTTAAGTCTAAGGTGCTGTGCAGTACATAGGCCTCGCTGATCTGCACACACCCACATGCGCATACATACGTATGAGCCTGGGTCATGCCTGCAGGTGCAAGCAGCACCCTGGGTCAGAAGATTCAATGGCCTTAGGGGCCCCTTTACCAATGTCATGCTCTTGCAGGAGCTTGTCCAGCCGCGGCAGGTACTGCACGATGAGGTGGCGGAGGACGCGCTGGTCGGTTTGCACTCCCATCAGCGTGGTGCTGAAGTAGGAGGCAGGTACCAGGTCCTCGATGATGGCGCACATCATCCAGAAGGCATCTTCCTCCTCCAAGAAGAGCAGCAGGGAAGCCGCCACCTAGTGAGAAGGGGAAGAAGAGATGTTCATTCCAAGCCTGCCTAAATGGGACATTCGCTGTTGCTTAGGTGGAGTGGAACATTGGTCTGTGTGGGACATGGACAATGGACAAAGTCTAGAGTTTAGGAGATGGGAACATCCCTCATTTCCACACCCAGCAGCTTTGCTTTGCTTTCTCCCATTGGTGGCATTTCTTTCGCACTCCACCCAAAGAGATTCTTTGCTATTTCAGTCACCTCAGCCAAGTCTCAGGTCAACCAAACAAACAGTATCACTCTCCTGGCCACAAACAGATTAGTTTAGTCTGTGTGCAGAATTATTCCTTCCATGTCCCCTGCCCCGAGAAATGGCTCCATTTGGTCTGTTCCCCTGACCTAATTTGGTTTGCATAGCATCCAGCTGCACCACAGCTGCCTGAAATCAGTTGCTCTGACTCACCTACTGCAGAAGGAATGATCCCTAATGAAGTAACACAAAGCAGGGGCAAGTGGAATTACCATGCCGGTGCCTTGGCAGTATCCGATCTCTGGGTAAAGCCAGGCTAGTCCCCGGAGTATCCTGCGCAGTCGTGGCACCCCGATGCTGCTCATGTTGGAGAAGCAGGCGTTGCTGGGCATGGTGCGGAGCAGGTCCTTCTCGATCTGGCAAACACCCGTCACAAACAATTGCTTCAGACTCGGATACCGTAATCTGCTTAAACAGCCTCCTGCTCCCTTGGCCTCTCTGATGCCTGCCCTGGCCACACACTCCCTTGCCCTCCCCATACCCCTTTGAAGTACATTTGGTGCCAGCGCAAGGTAATGGACTGGCACCGTCTGGAGCCCAAAGGCCTCTGTTTACGCCCAGGACGGCATAGCCAGGGACAGAGCAACTTCTCAGACACACTTGCCTAGGTACCTAAACTCTGCCTTGGAGGCACTGCCCTGAGGGATCAGAGGGGACTTCATACTCCTTGACTCATTCAGTCCTTGGTGTCACTCCTGAGAATGGCAGCAAGGTGGCCAATCAGTACAGTCTGTGGTGCTGGGGTTTGCAAAGTGGACATTTATCCACCGGGATCTGGAGTGAGGCCACACCGCCCCGCCCATTTCAGGCAGGCCACCAAACCACAATCAGATGGCAAGGGCCTGGGCTTGTCTGCAGTTGGTGATTGTGGGCATAAGGGCTCCACATCAGAGACCAAATCCCCTGAACTGTTCAGTCCCTCCCTCTGTCAGATGATTTTGGTTTCTTACCCCAGCAGCTTGGCGAGTTTGGGGCAGAGAGAGTTTGACCATGACAGTATTACAGAAAAGAGGGGAGGGGAAGGAAGGGAGGAAATTCCCTGTCCTAGCCTTGCTGGCACCTTAAGCCCTCAGCATTCAAGAGGAAAGACAAAACCCTAGCAGTCAGCTGCTGCCACTTTAATAGGGCATGCAGTAATAAATACTGGTGGTATTTCAGTCCCAGGGTTCCCTTTCCTCCTTAGTAGGGCCCTACCAAATTCAAGGTTCATTTTAGTCAATTTCACAGTCATAAGATTTTAAAAATCGTAAATTTCATTATTTCAGCCTATTTGAATCTGAAATTTTTACAGTGTTGTAATTATAGGGATCCTGACACAAAAAGGAGTTGGGGGTGAGGTTTGTTTCAAAGTTATTGTAGGGGGGTTGCGGTGCTGCTACCCTTACTTCTGTGCTGCTGTTGATGGCAGTGCTTCCTTCAGAGCTGGGCAGCTGGAGAGCAGTGGCTGCTGGCTGAGAGCCCAGCTCTGAAGGCAGAGCTGCCACCAGCAGCAACAGCACGGAAAAATGGCCTGGTCTGGTATTGCCACCCTTACTTCTGCGCTGCTGCCTGCAGAGCTGGACCCTCAGTCAGCACCTGCCATTCTCCAGCCGCCCAGCTCTGTGGGCAGCACAGAAGGAAGGATGGCAATACCATGACCCCCCAAAATAACTCTGTGACTCCCCTACAACTTTTGGGTCAGGACCCCCAGTTTGAGAAATGACGGTCTCCCCATGAAATCTGTATAATCTGGGTTGGTAAAAGCACAAAAGAAGACCAGATTTCATGGTATGTGACGCATTTTTCTTAGCCATTAATTTGTAGTAGTAGAACTCTACTCCTTAGTATGTTGGTCAGTGTTTGTACCTAGGCATGATTCACATACATATATTCATAGCAGAACTGTTTGCCCCATGTACACAGAAACCATCGCAGCCTGGAGGACAGTGTGGGTGCTGACTCAATCTTTTCTCCTCCCCTCTTGGGAAGGCGAATTGAGCCCCTCAAACCACCTTTCTAATAAAGGAAGAGAAAAATATATCCATTCAGATTAACGAGTAGCATAGTCCAACCTCTCCCCTTCCCCTCATCTGTTCTGCAGGCATTAAGGAAATTCCTCATCCCCCTAATGCAACCGATCACCTGTGTTTCCACCCAGGCACTAGAGCGTGGGCATCAGGCAGCTCCTGACCTGTTTGGCAGAGATAGTTTCGTCATTGGAGCTGTTTTTCACAATGTCTCGGTAGGACATCTCCGAATTCCTCTTCTTCTGCAGGGCCCCAGAGAGACGCATCCACAGCTGGAGAATCGGGAACATGAAAAGAAGAGTAGTCAAAACGCAACCGCGACAAACTGAGAAGTGAAACCAACACAAACTGGTCTCTCATTCCATACTTCCTGCTTCCCTTCCTCATGACTGTGCCCCAGGGCCTCACCTGAGGCCTCATGCTGTGTGGGATGCCAGCCAGCACCAGTGAGCGCAGCTTGTCTGAACTCGGCAGCGTGACCTCGATTTTGTCCCAGGTGAGGTCCCCCACATCATGGTTGTGTGTGAACTCCAGGTGGGCCTGCCACTTCAGCCTCTGCTGTGGCTCCTCCGTCAGCGGAATCCCCAGCAGCTTGCTGGAGTTCGGCTCAGCGCCATCTGCATCAGGAGATGGGGGAAGGTAGAGGAAGCAAAGAAACAGACAAGTAAGAAAGAGACTAGGCGGGGACCAGTGACAGACAGAGATGGAGACATCTGTCTTCTGCATCTGAAAAAGCCACACCAAAATATCTGAGCCTCTGTACTGGTGGCAGCGCTGGGGATTCAGATGCATGCACCTTACATCACAGCAATGACAGCCTGGGTTCAAACTGCACTAGCCACCCAGCACCACTTGTGTGGTCACAAGCAAACCACACTGAAACCCCAAGACAGAGGAGGTTGGGACTCATAGGTGCCTATTCAAAATGTGAGCCAGCTGAACAGCGGGTCATCGAAGTTAAATGAGAGCTTGGCAACGGCTGTACCACGGGGTTTTGTAACTTTGTATTTAATAAGGCTCTTTAATAGACAAAGGCATAGTAAGATCCAATGGTTGGAATTGCTAGATAAGTTCAGGCTAGAAATAAGGTGCAAAATTTTCATAGTGAGGCTAATTAACCATTGAAGAAACTTAATAAGGGACGTCGGGGATTCACTGTTATTGGCATTCTTCAGTCAAGACTGGCTTTCTAAAATATATGTTCTGGCTCAGCCACAGGATAGGAGCTTGATGCAGGAATTGCAGGGGTGAGGTTCTGTGGCCTGTGCTATGCAGGTGGTCAGACTAGATGACCAGAATGGTCCCTCTGATCCATTATGAATCTAAGGCCTTGTTTACACTACCGGCTGGATTGACGCGTAGAGATCGATCTATTGGGGATTGATTTATTGCGTCTTGTCAGGACGCAATAAATCGATCCCCAGAGGCACTCCTGTTGACTCCAGAACTCCAGCTCGCCAAAAGGCACAAGGCAGAGTTGACTGGGGAGCCCACTATAGATCACTGCCACCGTGAGGACGGCAGGCAAGTTGACCTAAGATGCGTCGACTTCAGCTACGCTACTCATGTAGCTGAAGTTGCATATCTTAGGTCGACCCTCCCCGCTAGTGTAGACCGGGCCTATAATATGCTCTAGAGGAACAGGCACTCCCTTTGCCACACACCTATACCCGTGTGACTGTCCTGGGGTGCCTCCCCCAGTGCTCAGTGTGGCACTCAGCGCATGCATGTGCATACACACAGCAGTGGTTCTCAACTAAGGGTACGTGTACCCTGGGGGTATGCAGAGGTCTTCCAGGAGGTACATCAACCCTTCTAAATATTTGCCTAGTTTTACAACAGGCTACATAAAAGGCAACAGTGAAGTCAGTAAAAACAAAAATTTCATACGACTTGTTTATACTGTGCTATATGTTATACACTGAAATGTAAGTACAATATTTATATTCCAATTGATTTATTTTATAATTACATGGTAAAAATGAGAAAGTCAGCAATTTGTGAGTACTAGTGTGGTTGTGGCACTTCTGTATTTTTATGTCTGATTCTGTGAGCAAGTAATTTTAAAGTGAGGTAAAACAGAGTACACAAGACAAATCTCACTCCTGAAACGGGCATAGTAGTCTGGAAAAGTTGAGAACCACTGACAGAGAGAACACAGCCTCTTCCTGCCCTTTCCAGGGGGCTAATCCTGTCCAAATCAGCTTTCCCCTTTCCAGGGTACAGCAATACAATGTGACATCTCCTCAGACGGCGACCAGGAATCTTCCTATTCCTAGCCACTCCATTTTTTCCTCCTCTTTAGCCACGGCAGCTGGCTCCCACAATTAATGCTCAGCTGCATGGGCTCACCAGCCATTTTAACACCTTTCTGTTTGGTCCTCCCTTCCTGGAAGGTGTGCAGCTGACGTGGGTTGTTGGTTCTATCCCTACTCAGGCATCCTTGGCCAAGCTGCTGGGAGATTTCCCATCACTTGGATGGGTAGAATAATCTATCACAGTTGCCCACCTTGGGATGGAAACCAGAGATGCTTTGATAGGAGCTTTGAAAGGTCACTGGGTTTCACTGCATCTGCTGTAGGTGCTCTGCACTGCACTGCTGAAAAGCGACAGAGCTATTTACCACAGCACATATTGCTCAGTGAATCGCAACAACTGTACCCCCCATCCTGCAGCAACAATGCACCAGTGAAACACCTTCCCTGCCTCACGGTGGCAAAGTTACACTGGGGGTCACAGACTGTGCTTGGCCAGAGCACCAGCATTTTAGACATCACTTTCCAAAAGGGCCAGTACTTTTAAAGCACAACCCTAAAAAACCCCTGGAGTCAGAATAGTGCTGGCAACCAAAAACATTACAGAGAGTAGAAGGGAGATCCTATCACATGAGATGCCATGGGGACAGAACGGTCCCAGAAAGCAGGTGGGGACAGCCTTACCTTCCTTATCCACTCGGAAGCCGAATTCATCGTACCGGAATTCTGGCTGCTCCACCAACTCTTCTTTCTGGGGGCGTGAGAGGTAGAAAGTAGAGGTAGAATTGATTTCCATTGTTCAGCCACTAGGTGGGGCACCTGCTTACAGTGCCCGACTGTGCGTCACGGCCTGGGCCCCAGTAAGGGAGGACCACTCCCAGGCTCCTGGGATGCACACTCAGACCTTCATTCCCCTCCTGAATCACACCCTCCTGTTCAACAGGCAAAATGCGCTCGCCTAGCCCCAGTACACGGTGAGGAAAGGACTTGGCTTCTCTTCAATAGATTCTGCCTTGATTCTCCACCCACATCACTCTCATTGTGGAAACAAGCCGTATCAGGATCCCATCTACATTCCAGCCACCAGTGCAACTGCACCAGTGCAAACCTCTGGGGTGGGCAGGCTAAGCTGGTGGAGCCTATGTTGGTTTCAGTCAGAAGTTCTTTCAGCTCCACAGCACAAACACCAGTTTTCCTGGCTTATTCTAGAGCAGGGGTTCCCAAACTTTTCTTATTGAGTGTCTGCTTCCAGATCTACCAGCAGTCCGCGTGCCCCTTCCTTTCTCGTCACTGATACTTTGTGGTACTTCTTAACATTACTTGTTCTTAGCTATTTGTCCTTATTTCTCCGTTACATACAGATATAGTTATAGTGCGACATACACAACCAAAAAACCCTCCCTAAGTTCTGAGCTCAGTTAGACTGGACACTTGCTGGGCAAGTGACCTCATGCTGTACAGTGATTAGAGGCGAGGGTCTGTACGTCAGCATCTCCTGTATTTGTGTTCTCATGGGTACATTTTGAAGTAAATTAACTACTGTATTTTATATAACAAATTCCCACCAAGTTTTAAAGCTTCAGCTGAGTAGCCTATTTTGAAAATGCAATAAATAAAATCATTAATAAATAAATAAACCATTACACAATTTCTCCCACATACCCCCAGAGATGTTGCGCGTTCCCCCAGGTGTATATGTATTACAGTTTGGGAACCCCTGCTCTGGGGTTGGCACAGGTGCAGCTATGCTGGAGGCTGAAGTCAAGGCTAATCCCATGTGTAGACAAAGCCTAACCCATCTGACTCCTAACACCTGCCCACATGTGCACTCCTAACACTGTCACTCTTGCATCCTCCCACAGCACAAACTGGCCTCAATCATCAGTGCACCCCTAACAAAGCTCCCCCTCTGTGCTCCCCGCACAAGAAGCCCCACAGATAGACATGCTCTTTCACTGCACGAGGCTCTGAGAAACAGGCTCAGAAACCCATCCCACTAGGCTCGGTGACTCACTTGCCTTTAATAAACATTACTGGCAGGTTACAAAGCTCTACACTCATCCCTTAACTTCCCCCTCAGTGACATGCTCTGGTTTAGTTCCTCCTCCAATTTATTAGCCCACACAGGGCTGCGGAACCCATGACTGGTGGATGGTTAGAAAGACCTCTCTCTGCACTGTAAAATGCCGCTACTTGTACAAGTGTGTGAGAGTTGCAAAAGAGCAGGGAAAGGATCCACAGAAGTTTCTTCAGACTCTGGGTGTCCTCTTGGCTTTGTTTGGCAGAGGCTGCATTCACTACCCAAAACTTAGTTTAATCAGAAAGTCCCAGCTGTTTGCATCTGCAAATGCACAGAATTTAAATGTCACCTCATTGCTTAAAACGTTTTTTGGGGGAAAAACAAAGTCTGCACCTTCCCTGCAGCACTAAGAGTCCAGTAAACCAGCAGCAGCACTTTACACTTATTACTCTACCAATGAAGAACAAGAAGCAGACACAAACTGTGTTCTGCCCCCTCTTCCCACTGTACCTGGGTGTATTTTGCCAGGATCTCCTGTGGCCAGATGCTGGGGGTGAGAGCCGAGAAGGGGCCCCCAGAAGAGGGGGTGAAGGTTCCTAAATAAAAAGGGATCAACACACACAATAATTAAGAACAAGGAGCAGCTTAGTAGATATTAACTAACACCTAATACTGACAGCCAACAAATTCAGTGAGATGTCAGGTGGCTACAATGGCATCTAGGTATATATACAGCTCTCATCACCTTAGTAACTGTGCTAGCATGGCTCAAGGAAGCTAACAGGATCGGCTTATCTTTCTGTAGCATCTTTCATTCCTCGGGAACTCAAAATAGCTTGCTGTCACTCCCACTAAAAGGAAGCACCTCTAGGGTGGAACTTGAGGCAAACTTTTTATACCAGCATTTCAGAAATTGTAATGACTTAGTAAAGGCACACAAGGGCCAAATCAGGTACCCTAGGGATTATGGAGAGAGTATTCAGGGAAGTGAAATGATCACGTTTCACTGTGATTTTAAGGCTCATCTGAAACATAACTAAACAGCATCCCCATGTGCCACATCGGAGCATTCGTTCAATCTTCATGGAGTAACTACCACCACCTGCTGAGTCACCAGTCCCAATTCCCACTCCAACTGGAGTTTCCTAGATGCCATCAGCTCACAGTTTAACTTGTGAGCTTATGGCATCTACACAGCCCCCAAATCTGTCTCCTCCAAGAGGTGGCAGCTTCAGTAGAACTGAGGAGCTGAGATAAATCTACCATCCTCTCAGAGCTTGTAGCGGGAGTTCAAACAGTGGGGGCTGAAACTGCAGTTACAGTAAAAACAAAAGATCTAAAGCCAGATTTAGTTCCATTCCATAGCTCCTCATTTAAAAGAAAAAGGAGCCAAGTTCACTAATCAGACTCAACCCCCTGCTCTATTCAGTCAGGAGCTTCACAGCTCTGGACAAGTGGTTTGCTCTGCTGCAGTCGTCCAGCAACACCTCCACCACGGACGGGTGGCACAGAAGAAACTGTTGTGAGGGGAGTAAAAGTGAGAAGGGGAAGGGCCATGAACATAGGGTGAGAGAATCCGAGACTGTCCCTGCTGGATACAGGCCTGGTCTACACTTAAAAGTTAGGTCAACATAGCTATGTAACTCAGAATGCACAGCCCTAAATACTATGCCTCTGCTGACAGAATGGAAGAATTCTTCTGTTGATCTAGCTACTTCTGCTCGGAGAGATGGGTTTTTGCAGATGACACTAAACTGGGGGGAGAGGTAGATATGCTGGAGGGTAGGGATAGGGTCCAGAGTGACTTAGACAAACTGGAGGATTGGGCCAAAAGAAATCTGATAAGGTTCAAAGACAAGTGCAGAGTCCTGTACTGAGGACAGAAGAATCCCATGTACTGCTAAAGGCTGGGTACCGACTGGCTAAGCAGCAGTTCTGCAGAAAAGGACAAGGGGATTACAGTGGACAAGAAGCTGGATATGAGCCATCAGTGTGCCCTTATTGCCAAGAAGGCTAACAGCATATTGGGCTGCATTAGTAGATTGAGGGAAGTGATTATTCCCCTCTATTCAGCACTGCTAAGGCCACATCTGGAGTACTATATCCACTTTTGGGGTCCCCCTACAGAGAGGATGTGGACAAATGGAGAGAGTCCAGTGGAGGGCAACAAAAATGATTAGGGGGCTGGGGCACATGATTTATGAGGAGAGGCTGAGGGAACTGGACTTATTTAGTCTGCAGAAGAGAAGACTGAGGGGAGATTTGATAGCAGCCTTCAACTACCTGAAGAGGGGTTCCAAAGAGGATGGAGCTTGCGTGTTCTCAAGGGTGACAGATGATAGAACAAGGAGCAATGGTCTCAAGTTGCAGTAAGGAAGATCTAGGTTGGATATTAGGAAAAACTATTTCACCAGGAGGATGGTGAAGCACTGGAATGAGTTACCTAGGGAGGTGGTGAAATTCCATCCTTAAAAGTTTTTAAGACCCAGCTTGATAAAGCCTGGCTGGGATGATTTAGTTGGGATTGGTCCTGCTTTGAGCAGGGGGTTGGACTAGAACCTCCTGAGATCTCTTTCAACCCTAATCTTTTATGATTCTACGATTACTTACGAAAACAAAAAGCCCCTTCAGTGGAAAGAGCCTACACTACAGCAGTGCAGGTGTGCCATTGTCACGCATGTAGCGTAGACACAGCCATACTTTACTAAGGCTTGGATTGAAAGGCTCAGACATCCAAGGCTTCACCACCCCTCAGCCTCCTTCCCACCCCAGGCTGATCAGTTGGTAGTTGGAGCAAAGCGGGAGAGAACTTCCAGTACACATCTCTGAACAAAGCTTTTTCCTCTTTTTGGCTTCATACCGCATCAAATCCACCATGAGGGAAAGATCCTGGATAGGAACAGAGTTGAGCAAAGTGGTGGTGATGATGCAGGAAGCAAAACAGATCTCAGCCTCTCTCCCTCTATGTCCCAAGGCTGGAGCAACTTCCGCAGGGCTCCGTGTGGTGTGGCGGTGAGAACTGGATTAATACCAATTGAACATGGGCAAGATCATTTGGAGGGAAGGAAGAGGCATTTTTACAGTTGATCTCCTAACCAAAGCAGCACATTAAAATAAATTAATGTCTCTGGTTACTGACCTCTAACTGGAGGTTCTTCAAGGTGTGTGGTCCCTATCTGTATTCCACTGTGGGTTTACACATGCACACTGTGCACTCGGAGCCAGAGAACTTGAAAGCAGCATCCATTGGTCTATGCATGTGCCATGGCTCACCTTGTGCCTCCGACCAAGGGGCTAAAGCATGGGGCAGACCAAGCATCTGTCCAATTTCTTCTCTAGGGCAAATCAGAGAAGATCCAAAGAAGAGGGGAAGGAGGACAGGTTGTGGAACACAGATAGGGACCACACGTCTCAAAGAAACTCCAGTTAGAGGTAAGTAACCTCCTCCTCTTCTTTGAGTGATGGTCCCTATTGTTTTCCTTTGTGGGTGACTGACAAGCAGTACTTAAGTAGGACGACAGTTTTAGGAGGTAGACAGTAGAGCTGAGCAAAGGATCGCCATCCCAAAGGATGCATCAGCAGAGGAGTCCTGCACCAGGGCATAATGTCTCACAAATGTATGAACAGAGCCCCAAAGTGGCTACTGACAGATGTCAAGGAGGGGTATCTCCTGAAGTGATGCCATAGCCGTTGCTTGTGCTCTTCTGGAGTGAGCTTTTATCCTGGCAAGAGAGGAAGGTCCAATAGATAACAGAGTAGAATGCAGCCAGAGATCCATTCGGAGATTCTCTGGGTTGAGACACAGTGTCCCCTCATACTTTCTGCTATAGCAACCAACAGCCTCAGGGATTTCCTGATTGGTTTTGTTCTTTTCAGGTTAACATCCAAGCCCTGCTGAGCGTTGAGGGAGTGGAGTCTCTGCTCTTCTGAGGAAGCATGCAGTTTTGGAAAGAACACAGTTAAGTGAAATCACTGGTTTAGATGAAATTTTGAAATTACTTTTGGAGGAGAATTTGGGGTATAAACACAATGAAACCTTATCCTTACGGAATATAGTGTAAGGAGTATCCACCATCATTGCTTCAAGCTAGTCAACGCTTCTGACTGAGGTACTGGTAACACGGATGCAAACTTCATGGAAAGGAGAGACATGCAGCAAGAAGCTAAAGGTTCAGAGAGCGGCCCCGTAAGAGCTGAGAGAACAAAGTTCAGATCCCAGTGAAGAGAAGGCTTCTGAATAGGTGGGAATGTTCTGATTAGGCCTTTCCAGAATCTGATGGTCAATGGGTGTGCGAAGATCAAGTAGCCTTGAGAAGGTAGATGAAATGCACTGATCACTGCCAAATGGACTCGCAAGGAGCTAATGGACAGGCCTGATATTTTCAGAGAAAGGATATAGATTAAGATGAGAGGAATATCTGCATTTTCTCCACTTCTGATGTGCCTAAGAAGAAAAGTATAGCTAAGTAACATTTTCTAGTAGAGTCCTTCCCACTGTTAGAAAGCATGTCTTGTACAGATGTGGAACATGAATGTTCTAAGGATGATGTCCATCCAAACACCAAGCACTCAGGTGAAGCGGACACTGGTCAGGGTGCTTGATCTTACCGTTCTCCACTGGGTTCAGGTGTTATGGAAACATTGGGAGGATGATTGGAACTTGGTATGACTTGCATAGGAGGTTGTGAAACTAAAATTATCTGGGCCAGGAGGGAGTGACCAGGATAACCTGTGCCCTGTCTTGCCGGACTTTGGGTAGAACTCATGGCAGGAGCAGTAGCGGAGGGAAGGCATAGTTCAGTTGGTCTGACCAAGAAAGAAGTAGAGTGTCACACTGGGAATGGTGATCCAGGGTTCTTCTGGAGCAATACATGATGCATTTCCTGTTTGTTTGGGAGGCGAACAGATGCCTGGTTGGGGTTCCTCAGAGAGTGAAAATATTGTGAGTCGGGGAGCTCCCACTTGTGGTCGACTGTAAAATGACTGCTGATGGAGTCTGCAAGTGCATTTTGTTTCTCTGGAAGGCTGGCTGCTGATAGGATGATTTGATTGCTGACACATCAGTTCCATAGGCTGACCATTTTGGCACACAGAGGGATGGATCTCACGCCTCCCTGCTTGTAGATGTAGAAGAAAGTCTTAACGTTGTCTAACATTATCAGGACATGATGAGTGTGGACGAATGGAAGAAATCCTCACAATTCCAGGATACTGATGTGTATCCTGGACTTGCGAAACATCCAGGTACCATGTGCTGTGCATTTTCATGTAGACTCACCAACCTAATAGGGATGTATCTGTAATAACGGTACCGTTCAGTGAGGAAGGCAGAAAGGGGATGTGCACACATACCTGGTGAGGATTTGTCCATCCCAGAAGGGAAGATAGCACCTTGGTGGGAAGGGTTACCATTAAGTTCATGGGAAGGCGGTTTGGTGAGTATACCAATGGCAGCCATGTTTGAAGACAATGAAAATGGAATGCTGCGAAGGGATGACGTAAGTGCATGAAGCTATATGACCTAAGAGGCAGACATGTCTTGACTGGTACCTGGACTATAATATTGTTCATGGTCTAGAACCTGTCCTTGGGCAAGTACCCTCTTGCCGTGATAGAATTCAAGGTGGCCCCAAAGAAGTACAGAAATTGTATAGAGGTAAGAGCACATTTTTTGGCATTTACCCTCTCAGTGAGGAGAAGTGGGTGCAGCATCATAGAAGTCGATGAACACACGCCTCCTGGCCTGACTTAGCAACAAGGAGTCAGTTATGGGATGGGGGTGGGGAAATGAGATTGAGACATCTGACATGAGCTGCCACTGCTGAGAATACTTTGGAAAAGACACTGGGGGTGGTCACTGTGCCGAAATGGAGCACTACTGAAAATGGTCAGAGCCTCTAGGAATCTGAAGAGTCTGTGAGCAGGGTAAATGTCTACATGAAAGGAGGTGTCCTTCATGCAGAGAGCCATAAACAATGTCCTTTTCTAAAGATGGGATTATAAATGCCAGTGTGACCATGCAAAACCTGAATTTGTGAATTAAGTGGTTGAGATGGTAGATACTGAGGAGTGGTCTCCAGTCACCCTTCTTTTTTGGTACTAGAAAGTCGAGTAAAACCTGCCCCCTTGGTGCTGAGGAGGGACATGTTCTATCACTCCTTGCTCCAATAGGGAGTCCACATCTTGTTTGAGAATACTCTTGTGAGAGCGGCCCCTGAAGGAGGGTGGGGATGGGGGTGCTTTGGAGAGGTAGGGATGTAAACTCTATTGTATAGCCGAAGTGGATGATGTTCAGCAGCCACTCGTCAGTTATTGCACTCCAGGTGTTGAAAGAGTGTGCTAGATGACCCCCAAATTGTGGGGAAGATGGGGTTGGAAGGTGTTGGGCTTAGTTGGGGTCGCAGCTCTCAAGCTTCCATCAAAACAAATGTTTAGCTGGAGACTAAGATAGGGTGCAGAGGGTAGGGGGAAGCAGGTCTTTTGAATCCTCTGTCTCTTGTGTGATGGTTCAGAGAGCCTCCGGTGGAAAAAATGTTGAGCCATAGACCTAGATCTAGATGATTGGCAGTGAAACTTCCTGTTGGGGCAAGCATGTATATCCCCATGGGGTGAAGGGTAACTCTAAAGTTCTTCAAGTTATGGAGGGACTCATCTGTCTTTCAGCAGAAGAGTTGTGATTCATCAAAGGGGTGGTCCTTGACATTACTCTGGACCACCCTAAGAAATCTTGATGAAATCTACGCATAACAATGGCCGTAGCCCATAGCTCTAGCAGAGATGTCAGCTGTATCAACTGTGGATTGGAGAGTGGTCTTGGCTATCAGTCTGCCTTCGTCTATCAGAGCCTGGAACGAGCACTGTCCTGTTGTGGAAGACTGTCAGTAAACCCTGCAAGCCTAGAGTAGTTCAGGAAGTTGTACTTTGCCTTTAGTGCCTGGTAATTGGGTAGCCTGAACTGGAAACTAGATGATGAAAAGAACTCTCTCCCCAACAGGTCCAGACTCTTGCCCTCTTTATCTGCAGGAATAGACTAGCGATGTTGCAGTTTAGCCCTTTCAGAAGCAGCCTGATGACCAGTGAGGTGGCAGTGGGGTGAGAAAAGAAAAATTCTGTCCCTTTGGCTGGCACGTAATAACACTTCTCTGACCTCTTCAGGATGGGAGCACACGTGACAAGTATGTGCCAAACCATCTTAGCTGGCTCCAATATGGCTTCATTAACAGGTCGTGCTGTTCTGTTGAATCCGAATGAGTGGAGGATGTCTAGGAGTTTGTGGTGGGAGTCCCGGACTTCTTCAAGAGGAATTTGTAGTTCTGTAGCAACTCTGCAAAGAAGGTCCTAGAACTGTTTGAAGTCACTATGGGAAGGAGGAGACAGTGTTCACTGCTTCGTCCAGAGATGAAGATGGTAGTCTTACTGGTTCCAGCTGAGCGACCAGATCTGGCATGTATTGCTCCTCCTCTGTAGGATCCAAGGGCAGATCTGAGTGTCCCCTTTGAGGGGAGGCAAGGGATGACTTCCCTAGCAGATTGGACCAACTCTGCAGGGGGGTACTGGTCCCCAAACCCCCAGTATGACCCACAGAAAGTGTTGACGGGGGTCATGGAGGCTCTCATGGCATGGGGTATTAGCAGCTCTGAGTTAGATGAGGTGGAGATTGGTCCCAAACTGGTATGTCTTTTGGGCAGGAGAGGATATGCAAGATTTAGGAACAAAGGTTCATTGTTTGGAGTCTCCCAATGAAGAGGTGGACAATTCTGTTTCCAGTGGCAGTACAATCAGTGCTGCTGGAGCAGAACCATATCCCGAGTATGGAGCTGGCGTCTCTTCTTGTGGTATCTCTCTGGAGACAGGAATCCACTGGAGTAAGGGATTCTGGATCTGGGAGAGCAAAAACATCCTGTGGAGCAGCAAAGGATTCAGTTCTCCCTGGTGTAAAAGGGGTTCTGTCTGTCTGAGCTGCTGGAGCTGGAGGAGATTGCTTTACTTTTGAAAAAGATGGTGCCATAGATAGGCAAAGCTGGTGATGCTCAGTCTTCATCAGTGCCAGCAGATCCTGGGGCTTGGGAGATGCCCAGGATGATGGTACTGACCAACTGTAGTCCAGTACGGATGTAGCCCAATGTTTGTGGGCTTTCTTGTCGTGCATCTGGGACTTAGGACACACTAAGATCCCTTAGTGAAGCTGATGGGCTTGCTCCGAGCCGAATCTGACTTCTTTGAAGTGGATTTAGAAGAAGACTTACTCTCATGCTTCTGAGAGTGTTTCTTTGATTCCTGACAAGCTTCCACAAGATTTGGACTTTGCAGCAGGAGGTGTACTCTTTGCTCAGTAAGGCTGATGTATGGGGAGGTTCCTTACTCTTATTCTGATTGAGGATGCCTGGTCTTCTCCATGAGGTGTTTCCAAAGACAAAGTTCCCACCTTTCTCGGATATGATTGGGGAATGACCAGCAGATACTGCAACTCAGTGCAATGCGAGTTTCCCCAAGGCACTACAGGCAGTGCTGGTGGTCACTGATGACTGAGAAGGATCGCAGGCGGGAAGTGCAGAGTTTGAAGCACAGAGTCTTAGGTGTAGTCCAGCACCCATATGGGCTACAGGGAGGTGGATGTTTCCCCCTCGAAAAGAGTATAACACTAACATCCATAAAAACACTAAATTATAAAACTGTATAAGCTGCTAAAAGCTATTAACAATTCTAGATCTAAATCTTATTTTGTAGGCTGACACCAAAGCTATGAACACAGGGAGGTTCTGACCCAGAACATGTGGTGATGAGAAGGAACAGGAGACACGGTTAGTTTGCCACACCCTTTATCCCATTGGTCGGAGGCAGGAAGTTAGCCAGGGTGCATGCACATACCAATGGACACTACTTTCAGACTCTTTGACTCCAGGCCCATGCATAAACCCACAATGGAATACAACAGGGACCATCACTCGAAGGAGAAATGGTTCCTTGAGACAGTAACTTACCAGCAGCAGTTTATGTGAAAAGAACAAACAGGCTCTTTCAACAGAGCTTTATTGTTGCCAGTCCCGTGCTCAGACATAGGCAGCAAAATATGCCCCATGGCCTGGCATCCTCTGCTTACCTGACATGGTGCTGGAGGAGTGTGCGTGATGGAGGGCGGTGTGTATCTCTAGGCGTGCTGTCCTCCAAAAATTCTCAGGTCACTGCTCTGCTACAAGAAAAAAAAATAAGGCAGAGAAAAAGAGAAGTGATCATACGAGTATTCATTCAACACCCAAGGTCAACGGTCTCCTAGCTGCTCCTAATGAACAATCCCCCACTAATTTTCCCCAGGAAGATGAAATCCCCTCAACCCAAGACCTATCCACATGGCCAGGGGGAAATTTCTTTCTGACCTGAATGACAAAGGGACACACCCAAGGGTAAAATGATCTCTTTAGTTTACACCAGGGGTCGGCAACCTTTCAGAAGTGGTGTGCCAAGTCTTCATTTATTCACTCTAATTTAAGGTTTCACGTGCCAGTAATGCATTTTGCCATTTTTAGAAGGTCTCTCAGTCTTTAATATATAACTGAACTATTGTTGTATGTAAAGTAAATAAGATTTTTTAAATGTTTAAGAAGCTTCACTAAAAAATAAATTAAAATGCAGAGCCCCCCAGACCGGTGGCCAGGACCCAGGTAGTGCTAGTGCCACTGAAAATCAGCTTGTGTGCCGCCTTTGGCACCCGTGCCATAGGTTGCCTCTCCCTGGTTTACACCATCCTTGTGATACTAAAATCATGTCAGATTTAAAGGGAAAAGAATGTCAAAAATCAAGCTGCCTCTCACCAAAGAAGCTATTTGTTTACTTTTACATCACACTCAGGATCCTGCATTCAATGGTGGGCACTAGGAAAACAAGACCTGCAAGGAATTCAGAGCATGATTCAAGATTGGAGGGAACGCCACTAACCGTATACCAGAAATTACAGGGAAAGCTTTAGAATATCTGCACAATACAAGGTATAAACCTTGGGGCTGTAGAGGAATTGTTCTGAGTGGTACAAGAGGATATAACTAGGAGTAATAATAGAGAGAGAAATATTTCGTAAGAGTGAGGTCTGTTAACCTGCGGAATAGTCTCCTAAAGGATGCAGTGGGAGTCTCACCACTCAGCATAGTCTGAGGCCTGGTCTACACTACAAAGTTAGGTCGATGTAAGCTGCTTTTGTGTTGACCTAATCATGCACGTTTCTACACTTAAATCTGTCTAAGCGCTCTGTTATGCCAACACAGTAACACAGCTCTCAGAGCAGAGGTCACGCAGCACAAATGTAGATACCACATTACCTATGTCAATCCTAACAGTCCTCCTGCAGCTGTCCACAATGCCCAGTGCTGACTGCTCTGGTCACAATTGTTAACTCCGCTGCCTAGGGGTTACATTGACTAGAGGGCCCCTGGTCCCCACTTAAAGCCATGCAAATTTCTGAAAAGCCTTTTCCTGAATGCCTAGCTTGGTGAGCACACCCAGCAGCTCTCCACTGCTGAGTGCAACTGCTCATGCCAGCTACAGGCTCCAGATGCACTCCTGCCTGAGTAGACAGGAAATACTGAATTTCCTGAGCCAGTGGAGAGAAGAGGCTGTGCAGGCATAGCTCCAATCCAGACAAAGAAACACTGACATCTACAAGCAGATTGCTCAGGGATGCAGGAGAAGGGGTATGACAGGGACCAGAAGGCGTACCAGAAAGCCAGGAGAGCCAACAGTCAATCTGGCGCTGAGCCCCAGACCTGCGGCTTTCACAAAGAGCTGCACGCCATACTCAGCAGAGATCCCACCGCCACCCACCACACCACAGTGGATACCTCTGAAGAACCCGAGTAATATGCCCCTATCGTGAACAGCAAGGAAGAGGAGATGGGCAAAGAAGATAGGGAGGAGTATGGGGGACAGATGACAGAGTCCAGGACCTGTTTCTGACTCCACCACAGTACAGCTAGTCCCTCCAGTCGAGCACAGGTGAGCTTGATGCAGGGGAGGGAATCTCGGGTAAGTGTGTAAATAAATTTCCCATTACAGTGGTGGCAAACCCAACTTAGCAGGACATGGCCATCGACTTTTCATTAATCTACTCTCACTACACGAGGTAGCGGTGCAACAAAGAGCAGTAGAGTATTGCTATCTGCTTTTATTCCCCTCTAGAGTTTTTTATGTACACAGGGAATGTTCCTCGAATCCTCTGAGAGATCGCAATGAAGCTTCCATACACTGCAAGTCCTCTCCTGAAGGTTTCTAGGGATGGCAGCTTTATTTCTTCCTCCATGGTAGGACACTTTCCCACACTTGTCCATGATAACCTCTGCAGGCAGCACTGCAGTACACAGGTTAACAGCATACAAGCCAGAGCAACTTCAGGATGCTGGCAGCAGCTGTGCTCTGCCTTTGTTACCCTCATGTGTGAGACACCAGCTAACACCACCACCACCTATGGAAAATGGCATCAGTGCCCTAAACTCATAGTTTCATGCGAGCAAGCAATTACCTGGTTGTTTTCCTCACCCCAGCAGGTCATATTCACCATGGATTGAGCTGAGAGGGGCACCAGATACAACCACTTCAAAGCAGAAGTGCCAGTAAGCATGTCTTGTTTCACATTTTAGGGGAGCAAGAAAAAGGGGAAGTTCTGAATCTTAAGGTTCACGTTCCGTACCTACAATACCAAGAATGGTACAAGTGTGATTTACCTCTCTCTGTGGCCATTGCGCCTTTACGGGGAAACCCCTCCACAGCAGCGGAACGAATGACCCAAATAAGGAAGAGAAAAAAGAGATAATGTGGGAGGACATCATCTGCGAGATCCTGCAAGCCAGTTCTGCATCAGGCCTTGAACAGGGGGCCTGCAGGGTGAATATGGCAGACTGCATGGAGAAGGAAAGAGCAGACAGGAGGAAGGTGCAGGAATTTCTGGCTGCCATTCAGTGAGTTGAGTGCCCAGCCTGGCAGGGCTGGAGGCTGAACATTTGTTGATCCTCATTCTCCTGGGGACAGGAGAGGGTGAGGAAGGGCAGGGCCACAGTACACCATGTCCCCCAACAGGACAGTAAAGTTGGCGGAGGGTGGGGTAGAGTAAAGGCTCTGTGGGTGCTGGTGTCTGGGCTGGGGAATGCCCCATGCCTGGGCTCTGTGAGCTGGGGGGTGTCCCACAGCTGGGATCTTGGGGGATAGTAGTGCAAGTGTCTGGGCTCTGGAGGCACCTTAAGCACGCCCTAACTGGAACTGGGCTGTTATAGAGGTTTCTTTAACTCTACTGCTGGAGGAATCTTTTTTGTTGTTGTCTGTATTGTTGACATACCTGCTGACAGGTGTTTTGAAATAAATTACCAAAATAATTGAAACTGGAATGATTATATTGTGTTATTTTGACAAATAAAAGATGCAGAATTTTAAAATATTGTGTGCAGAATTTTTATTTTTTTGGTGCAGAATTCCCCCAGGAGTAACCATACAATCCCTAATAGGCCCACAATCTGCCATATCAGGTTGAGCACAATATAACAGTACTGAAGATTATTTTCAGTGGCACTCACACTGCCCAGGTCCTGGCCACCAGTCTGGGGGGCTCTGCATTTTAATTTAATTTTAAATGAAGCTTCTTAAACATTTAAAACACCTTATTTACTTTACATACAACAATAGTTTAGTTATACATTATAGACTTATAGAAAGAGACCTTTTAAAAATGGTAAAATGTATTCCTGGCACGGGAAACCTTAAATTAGAGTGAATAAATGAAGACTCGGCACCCCACTTCTGAAAGGCTGCTGACCCCTGATACAACACAACACATTAATGTGACTCGCTGCTAAAGTGTCCTTTCAAAGCCTCCCCAACCCTTACAGCTCCTCTTTGAGCTTTTCGGCTGGTGCTTGTATGTGGCTGTTCAAACTTGGCAGACAGCCACTCTACCCCCTGTGGCTACTTTTCCCACGTGGCTTCATAAAGACACAAAAGGCAGCTATAATCATTAGGATGCTTTCCGCGCTAAAATCCAATCTGATACATAAACAGTACCAGCGCCCTTTCAATCTACCAAAAGCACATTCAACGGTCGTTCTCCGCCTGATGAGCTAGTAGCTGAATGTTTCCTTGGTGCCGTCGAAGTGGCCAGCAAACGGCTTCAGAAGCCAGAGGAATAAGACATAGGCTGGATCCCACCGGATCACAATTGGCCTTTCAACATCACCAATAGGAATCTGCCAGTCGGGAAAGAAGGTCCCTGTTTGTAGCTTTCAGAACTGTCTTGTGTTCTTAAAGATGCAAGCATCATGCACCTTCCCTGACCAGCCAACACTGATGTCAGTTAAGCATCCTCAGTAATCCATCAGCACTTGCATAACCATGGAAAAGTAGCTGTTTCTATCTATGTACTCTGCAGCAAGGTGCTCTGGGATCAAAATAGGGATGTCCGTGCCATCTATTGCTCCATCACAGTTCAGGAACCCCATAGCTGCAAAGCCATCCACTATGTCCTGCACATTGCTGAGAGTCACAGTCCTGCGTAGCACGATGATTAGTAGCCCTACACACTTGCATGACAACGGCCCCCACAGTGGATTTTCCCACTCCAAAATTACTTCCCACTGACTCGTAGTAATCTAGCATTGCAAGTTTCCCCACCATGATTGCCACTTGCTTCTCTTGCAGGGTTCTGTTTGGTATTTCTGTGATGGATGGCTGGAGTGAGCTTGGCAGAGAGACTCAGAAATGTGGCCTTGTGCATCCAGAAATTCTGCAGGCACTGCTCATCATCCCACACCTGCATTATAATGCAATCCCACCAGTCATGGCTTGTTTCTTAGGTTCAGAAGCAGCTGCTCTATGAATGTCACCACACTGGCTCTTGCTATGTTCCACAGCAAACTGACCATGAGGAAATCATGGTGTTACCCACAGTTCTTCTTCTGGCTCTGCAAATACCAGAGGATTGTGTCTCTTGTGCTTGTAATGTTCATGACAATAGTGCAGAGCTGTGCAGGCTCCATGCCTCTGTCAGAGATGGTGGACAGTGACAAGTCCTGTGCGGGTTCGTGGGAAATTTAAAATAGGTGCGAAAATTATAGGATAGAGCTATTATGGGATGGAGAATATCACATGGGAAATTGACCCCTTGCTCCCAGTCACCCCTGTGCAACATTTTTCTGCCCTACCATGTGTTGCAAAAACTACCTCATTCTGACTGGCACCTGCATTTTGACACTGCCTTTTAAAGGTTGCTACCACCGTGATTGGGCCCACGGTGTAGAGCACTTGGGCCACATCCTACCTTTTGCTAAGGTGACTATATTTCCTAAAGAGAAAACGGGACACCCCCAGTTGCTCGCCCGAGGACCTCCTGCCCCAAGCTGTTGCTGGAACCCTGCACTCTCCCCCTCCTCCATGCAAGGTTGTTGCCTGGTCCCTGGAAACCTGTGGGGGCTCACATGCTGAAATGCTGCCCCCCCAACCCACCTCCCACTGTGGGGGCTGGCATCTCTGCAGTCACATCTTCGGCACCACATCCCACTTTTTTCCCCAAAAGTGGGCACTTGTCCTGATTTTCTGAGTCCCTTTAGGTTTCTTTAGACTCCCTGGTATTTCATTGTGGTTTACGATAGGTTCATTCTGAATCACTGACCAGCGCCTCAAGCCCCTCAGTGGGGAGCATTTTACAATGCTGCTGTTCTCTGCCCAGCCCAACCAGTGCACACAGCCTGTCAGCTGCATGTTAAGGAGGAGCCAGCCCAGTGAATTAGGCACAGCTGTGGAGGAGAAAGTGAAATGAAGCCAAGTCAATTATCCAGCCCACTAGGGAATGAAGGGTGCAGGGAGAGGCCTGCTGCTCTGGGTTCCTTCCTCATTACAGCGCAGTCACACAGGAACCCAGTACTTGTCCTCGCCCACTCGGTCACAAACAGCCCTTTCTCACAGTGTCCCCTCTCCCCGCCAATCCCTGATCACCACAGCCGTTCCTCCTGCCTGCACCCTTCCTTAAACATGGGCCAGGATAGTAAGGCACTGAACCGGGTGGGCAGGTTTTTCCTGCCTTAAGTTGCTATGGAAACCTTCCTGAAAGCAGTCATCTGTGACCTGTCTGAGAGACACACACAGCCCTGCTGCTGGCCTGTCATTGCCAGGGGTATGAGAGGCCAGAGTGGAGGTGAATGAATCATGCCAGGAAAGCAGAAAGGTGTCATCAGCTGCCGCACAGGGAATCAGTGAATTGGAACCTGTGCAAGGATCCAAGCATCTCACCGTGAAAGTGCCAAAGCCATACCACAATAGCCCTCTGACTCCTCACCTCGGACGGGCACAGATTTCTCCACACCAGTTGATCTCATGGGGGGCTGGGGGTTTCAGCAGTTGTCTGGAGAGGACAACTCCACTCCCTAAGCACAGCTGCTCATCTGATCCATCTCAAGCAGCTGTTAGGAGCACCCTTAAATTATTTGCCTGATCTCGACAAATCCTAGTAGTAGTATGAAAAAACATTCATAGCACAAAGGTGCTTTAGAGATTAAAACAAAAATTCAGTTCATTCCTTGCCCCAGGTCCAGTAAAATGTCACAGAGAACTGGTGCAAAGGATTCTGGGGCACATCAAGGGCTTAGTGGGTACATGCTGGAGGAGAAAGGTCAAGAACCCCTGCTCTACACATTCCATGTGGCCTCATACCACAAGTCTACTCCCTTGACTGACCGACGTCAGCCCAAAGCAGCCCTCACCTCTTCCAAGGTGACAGTCTGTACTCCCCTTCCCCAAAGAACTTCCAGCTGATACAAAACCAGGAGGTGCAATTTTAAAAGGATTTCATAGATGGACAGAAAGCCAAGGAAGGGGACAGAGGATGAACCAGAAGGCAGAGTAATAGTGGATGAGTCATGAGACAGACTGTTAAGAATGCAGTGAAGAAAACATAGGATGAGGATCCCCATTACCAGGAGCAAGAAGATTATACAATTTGAGCACTGTGGAGCTCCCTGCATTTTAGAGAGAAGTAATGGGACATTGAAAATACAGAGGATCTTACTGGAAAATTCCAGTTACACAAAAAGTGACGTGATGAATTACCTTAAAAAAAAAGAGAGAGAAAATGTTATGGCTGCAAGGTCAGCATCCAAAAGTTAGGGTATTGTCTACATTAGTGGTCAGCAACGCTGGCACGCAGGAAAGCAGGGTAAGTACCCTTAGCTGGTCCCACTGCTTTATTTACCCGCCGGCTTGCCGCGTGCCACTGGCCGTGGCTCCCACTGGCCGCGGTTCGCCATCCTGATCTAATGGGGGCCGCGGGAAGCGGTACGTGGTGAGCCGGCAGGTAAATAAAGCAGCAGGGCCCACTAAGGGTCCTTAACCTGTAGTCCCGCAAGCCGACGTTGCCAACCGCTGCTCTATATAACCTTAACTCTGCCTCCTAAGAGTCTGCGTTATGATAGTCCTTACATGATTGCATGCTATTTCTCATGTAGGCTTGACTGTCAGTAGTGCTGAACACCCACAATTCTAACTGCAGCCAGGGGAATAGTAGGTGATTAACATTTCTGAAAATCTGTCCCATTCAATTTTTTCTATTACCCCAAATACACGTTTTATCTTGTAGTGACACTACTGCTCTGTATACTAGGCCCATAAAATAATTTCTATACACAATGGGTAGTGAACAAAGCAAGAGTTCTTGCAGCATTTGTTCAATGCACACATTCACTTTGCAGCTAAGTTAGCCATGCGACTTGCACAATACACTCTTCCCACAGCCACAACATGGGAAAGAGCGCTAAGAAATTATATCCGTGGAAGTGCAAACTTTCAAACCCTCAGAACTCTCTGAAATCAAAGCCAGTTTTTACCTAACACTCTCTGTCCCATTTGAGGACAATTTCAATGCAAAATGTCAACTTTCAGTACCTAGAAATATTGGTGCTACAGCTGCTACCACCAAAAGACCAACACAAAAAACCACAACGTACATCAAGAATATCAACAGATATAGTTAAATAATATAATATGGAAGCCCCTGTGATGTTTTGGGGAACCTACACACCAGCATTGTTCTGTGTCAGCCTGCCCTGCAATCTTGAGTGCCTTTATGCTGTCCAGTTTTGGTTCAGAGCCCTGACACCAGTAGGTTGCCTACAAGCACAAACGGTACATCGGCCTTACCAAAAACACCCCAATACCCCCATACCTGTAGCAGCGAATCTCAGTGCCTGGGTCAACTGACTTACAGGGCTCACAATCCTGCTTAGGTTGGAGCCTGGGCTCTGAAACCTGGCGCAAGGGGTGGTTCTCAGAGCTGGGGCTCCATCCCTGTAGGAACAACTACACTGCTATTGTGAGTCCCACAGTGAGAGCACAAATCAGTTGACCTGGGCTCTGAGACTCACTGATGTGGGAATATTTTGCAGCATAGATGTACTCAAAGTCTCACCCTGGCTTCCACCAGCCTAGTTACATCTTGCAGGGTGACGCCAACAGCACTTCCAGTCCTATGTCTCCCCAAATCCAGACACCCTGAGTTCTTAACCAGACACTTGGGACTTTTCCCTTCTGGTTCATCACCGCCGAAGCTGTGAAACTAATCCCCAGCTGGCAGCTTGCTTTGGCATATACTCTCCACACAGTTTGCACACCAGAGACATGCTTGAGACAAAAAACAAACAAAAGGTGTATTTAACAGAAATATCACATTCAAGAAATGGAACCAGTGTGGGAAACCAATTACACTGAAAACAAACAAAGATGTAATTTCAGGCTTTGGTACTTTTATCTCATTCAAAAGTATTTTTCCAATACAAATTACCTATTGCCTCAACTGTTTCCCAGGGTACCCCATCCCAGAGGGGATCCAACATTTTCTGGACCATACCTGCCAAGTGACTGTCCCTCACTTCAAACCCCTTCACTTTTTGAGAAGTTTTCAGGTTTCTTTTCTTCTCTAGTCACTACAGATACTGAAAGTGGGAAAAACTCCCTCATTTCTTAGGCCTTGTCTACACTGTCACTCAAACAGCGCTGAAACTTTTTCACTCAGGGAAAAAACACCCCACTGAGCGATGCAAGTTTCAGCGCTGTAAAGTGCAACTACACAGCCACATTAAAGAACTGCTGAGGCAGCGCTTTAACATTGGCTGTGTAGACATACCCTTAGTTTTCCAAGATCGGGGTTTTATTTTCAGTTGCAGGTTGTTTCAATGTTTTCCCATTAACTTTAATGGTCTATCACTTGTCTTTTCCTGGGTTGTACAATTCCAGGTGCTTGGAGCTAGTCTTGTCTGGTTGGGGAGGCAGCCCCTTCCCTGCCTAATGCCCCATTGCAAGATGGAGCTGAACGTTGCAACACAAATTATGAGAGCAGTTATATATATACACAAATACATACATTCACAGCCACAGTGTGTGTTTTTTTATATATATATTTTTTTATATATAAAAAATAAATGACATTCATGTTCAGAACATTACAAGCTTTTACAAAAGACTTTACTCAATATATTTTACAGTACAATGACATTGTATACAATATGTTTATTCAACTGATTATTTTCAGAGGAGATTTAACCCCCTATTCTCCTTTTGGGGTGTCCAGATCTTGACTGTCACTTGCCAGCCACTTGAAAACAGTTGAACCCCTTCTGTTCAAACATCCACACACACAAAAAAGTCATCTCTGTGTAGAGAAAATTCCAACTTGCCAAATGAAAGTATGAACATATAGGGGGTCGCCACTGGGGCTCGTCCCTCTGCGGGGCGGTTGGGCACCAGACCGCCCCGCTACACGCCCCTCAGCCGGGTTGGGGAATACCCGGGCCCGGGGCTCAAGTGCTCAGTCGGGCCTGAGCAGCGTCCGTTCAGCCCGCCTCTGCCCAAGGCCGGGCGGGCAACCCACCCACGGGGTAGGGTCAGGGCTCAGACCCTCACGCAGGGGCTGAACAGGAACAGTTTGCAAGGCCCAGGCCCTGAGGCAGGGCGGGGCCACAAACACGGGGAACAGTCAGGGGCTCAGACCCTCAAGCAGGGGCTGAGCAGTAGCAGACAGCGAGGAATGACGGCGGGCTGAGGGGGAGACTGCCACCCACGGTTAAGGGTGGCAGGGGGGACGCAGGCCCACCCGCTCCACTGTGTCCCGGCCCGGGGCCCTAGCAGCGGTTACAAGCCAGCTGCAGTCAGTGGGGATCCAGACCGCAACACACTGACTTAGGTTCAACACTCATCCCCCGGGCCACTTCCAAACTCCCCCTCAAAGGGTACCTGGGGAGGCGTGGTGACCTCCATGGGCTCCTCTGAGTCGCTGTCTGGCGGCAGGGGCGGCAGCTCCTCGGGGTAGCCTGGACTGGGGAGGCTCGGTCCTTCTTCCTCCGGGTAGCGGGCGCAGGGCAGGCTAGGAAGCTCCTCGTGGTAGCACGGACTGGGGAGGCTCGGTCCCTCCTCCTCCGGGTAGCGGGCGCAGGGCAGGCTAGGAAGCTCCTCGTGGTAGCACGGACTGGGGAGGCTCGGTCCCTCCTCCTCCTCCGGGTAGCGGGCGCAGGGCAGGCTCGGCCAATTCCCGGGCTCCAACTGGGTCACCGGGGCTTCCCGGTCAGGAGCTCTGGCTGTAGCCTCTCGCTCCTCCGGTGGCTCCCTCCGAAGTGAGCTCCGAGGCCGAGCTTTTATCCTTCCGGGTCGGCCGGCTGACCTCTGGGGGAGGGGCGCAGGTTTCTCCAGCTCCGCCCCCTCCTGCCTCTGGGGAGGCTCGTCCCTCTGCGGGGCGGTTGGGCACCAGACCGCCCCGCTACAGAACAGTTAAGTGTGTGACAAACAGAAAGTTGTAACTGGAACCAAACACCCTTAGCTACAGTTGAATGCAGTGTTCCAGCCACAGTACCTTTGTCATACGTGTAACTATTCACTATACAAGGATATACACTAAAAACTTTGTTATCCGGCATGTTGGAGGAATTGTGGTGCCAGTTAGTCAAAAATTCTGGTTAACTAAGAGCTATACTTACCAAAGGAATACTGATTTTCAAAGAATTAGAATACAATAAAATGAACAAAGTATAATATACTATACAGATACATACTAATCTAGCAGCAGTGCTGCACTGCAGAGTGGTTGGTTTCTTGAAGCACTTAGGTGTATACAGGTAAAATTTTCTAAACAGTAGGTTATTTCTTATGACACAACATATCACTATGGGCAGTGCATGGCATACACCCAGATCACTAAAAATAACATTAACTAAAACTATACTGAACATAATTTAATCCTTCTTTGACAATTCAGAAGGCACTTCAGGGTCTTGCAGTTCCTCAAGGTCAACATTATCAACATCCATTATCATTGTAGATGTAGGTGGTGTAGGAGATTCTTTACTGACCCTATGACACACCCTGGAAGCTGGTTTTTTGACTAAATCCCTTATATCAGCTTGCTTACTTGTCTTCTTCCTCTTTTGTGCAACAGTAGAGTGCAGAATGTGCAACTGCATAACCTCCCGGGCAGTATAACATGGCTGCCTTTCTGTAAATTTAATTATTGTATCAAAAGCTGAAGCAGCCTTTCCCCAAGTTATTTTGTCCTCTTTACTAAAATCTTCTTCACTGTCTTTATCAGTGTCCTTTGACTTTTCAGTATTCAAAACATTCTCTATTATTTCTGTATCAGTAACAGTATGTGTCACTTCAACCTCCTTGTCATCTTCACCACACTCTTCTAGCTCACTTTCATGAAGCTTGTTGATGGGGTGTGAAGGAGGAGTATCCTTCACCATTTCAAGAATCTGTGCTAATGTATTTTTTCTAACTCTTACTTTAAAGCCTTCAAAATCATTTTCATCAGAAGACACTTCTGCAAACATAACCCTAGGCCACAATTTTATCCAAGCTCTCCTTCATGTTTCACTTTTAACAGAATTCCAGGCATAAGCAACATTTAAAAAATGCACCTTTTATATTAAAAAGAGATTGAAAGTCCTGTAAGAGGGCCTTCATGATTGATCAACTTTCTCAGGAAATCTTTTCTGTAATAACATTCTGGATGATGCCCTGGTCCATACGTTGAAACGACACTGGCAGGCAAGAAGATGGCAAAAATATTACCAGACATTCTGTTTCATGAGAGTGAGCTCTACAACTGTCCAGCAATAGAATAGTTTTACCATCTTCAGGTAAACTTATTTTTCTAAAATGTTCTTTCACTGCAGGTACAAAAAACATGATGAAACCAATCATAAAAAAATGTCTTTGTTCATCCATGAATTACCTTGCACTTTGTAACCAAGAGATAAATGTTCAACACCTTTGAAAGCTCTAGGATGATTATAGTTCCCAATCACCAAAAGTTTTATTTTATGCAAGCCTGCAGCATTAGCACAAGTAAGAACAGTTAGTCTGTTTCTATTCTGCTTAAAACCAGCAGCTCTAGATTCCCTTGCCCCTGCTATGGTAGAATTTGGCAAGCATCGCCAAAATAGGCAAGTTTCATCAGCATAATAAATTTGTTCAGAGGATAGACCATGTTCAGCAATTACATACAGGCGAGTCGCATCTTAGGAGCATTTCATGTGCGTGAATTTGGCTTTACACGGTCAGCAAAAACAGAAAAAAACACTCCACAAACCCAATTTAAAAGCTCCATCGGTAGTGCAGGCGATTCCGCCTACCATTGAACTCAATGAGAGTTTCACTATACGTGATTTCCACTTTACATGGTAACCGTGGAACGTAACCCTTGCATAAGATGCAACACACCTGTATCTAAAAAACTCACAATATTTTCTGCAGCTTTATGGTCAGCCGATTTTTGTTCACTGGATACATTTAGCTTTCCTAATGCTGTGACAAAGTTTAAAACACGAAAGCCATCCATCAGAAAATGCACATGGCTCAGTCAACTGCATTTGCTTATAAAAATCTTTTGCCTTTTCAATGAGTATTGGGCCAGATATAGAGGCACCCTCTGACTGCTTCAATGAAAACCATGCATGTAACACACAGTCTAGCTGCTCTAATTTAGGCGTATGCAAAGTACAGTACTATTCAACAGCTTAATTTGACTCACAACTAGCAAAAATTTGACCAATTGTCCTTTCTAAGCATTGATGTCATATATCGTGGACACCATTGTACTCTTGCATGAAAAAATTCCTATTCTTGCCCTTTTCAAGACGTGAATGAATACCTATTTTCTGTTTTAATGTCAACATAACTTTCTTACGCTTCTTTCCTTTGCTTTCTGCTGGTATTTGAGATGTCATGATGGTAGAGTGGCATTGATATTTTACAATAAACATACCACAATATCCACAGTAATACAGCGACGGATCACAACAGTGGATACAAACAGAAAGAATAGAATGGGGCTTTTCTCCGCTAACTTAAGAGTAGTCAGACTGCTCTCAGAAATACTTGGGTCCCAAATAGCTTCAGCATCGACTCTGGCTAGCTTCAGCACTGGTCCCAATTACTAGATTAAAAATTTGCATTGGGAGAGAACAGAAATGCTGGTTTCTAGAACTTTCTGGCTTGTAAAGTGCCATATTACACAACTTTTACGGTATTCAGTTTTTTGGTTTTTTTTAATAGTGCTGTTTTCCTTTAAAAATGGAGGTGTGGGAAAGACAGCTGCAAATTCACTGGAACTTCCGCTTCACATTGCTGAGCCAGCTGTTAATATTCCTGCTCTCTCACACAGATGCAATAGGAAACAGCTTTCAATTACCTGGCTTTAGGCAAACACCCAGATAAGAGCGTCCTAGTGTGTGTTTGTTTTACCTCATCAGCCCCCTTTGCCATATGATCTCCAGTTAACTCTCACATGACAGTAGCTCAGTATTGGATGTGAAGCAGACTGGTGGTCTAAAGTCAGATATGGGCTCCTTTCCAGCACTGGCTGCTCAGGGTCTTTAGCACAAGAAGGAAAACCCTTCCTCAACTGATTTTATATACAATATATACAAAACAATGATAACAATAAGAGAGGAGAAACAAAACAGCATCCCATCTAGCATGTTTCCCAAAAAGAGAAAAACCAATAAACCTAAGTTTTCAGTAACAATACAAAAAGAGCAATCAATGGAAATCATTAAAGCAATACAATCAGCTGAAAATAGAATCAGAGAGGTAGCCGTGTTAGTCTGGATTTGCAGAAGTGACAAAGGGTCCTGTGGCACCTTAAAGACTAACAAAAGTAACAATCAGATGAGAAGTTATAATTCCACTGACAAGTGTTTTTTACCTACAAGAGTTAAAAGTAATATCTACTATCACTGAAAGAAGTTAGCAGATACCTGCCCCCCCTTGCTTAATTTGTGCATTTGACAGCACTTTGCATATAGTTGGCATCACTGTTTCCCCTGTTCTTTGAGAGTCTTTCATACAGCAAGAGGACAGAAGGAAACATTTTAGAAAATAGGAAAGTGTGACCGTAAAGACACAAACAGAAAGCTCACTCAGTACATATTTTAAAACTGCATGTTGACAGTGTCATCTTCAAACATCCAGATTGAACCTCCCTGTCACAGAAACTAGAGATGAAAAATCTGTATTTGTTCTAGTCCATCTCCTCCAGCCCTCACAAAGTTTTTGCTTTAGAATTTGAATGAGGATTCACCAAATCAAATCCACTACAGCAACTCCCATCCTCACCCTTGCATCTCCCCTTCCCACTCAGGTCAGGTGGTAGCAGATCCTGAATCTGCAAGTGCCTTTTGCTTCTCAAGTCAATATTTGCTGTGAACGCCTGTGGAACCATTTTCCTCCCAACTATAATTAAGCTAACAATTGAAGAAGGCGGAACAAGCACCTGGGAAAAAGGAAATACAAGGTTCAGGAAGGGCCTGTAACAGACAATGCAAGGTGCTACCCTACCCTAGCTATGTGACACCCGGTTAAGTTTTTACACCTATGCACAATTCCACGTGGATCTCTCCCTTATCACATCCAGATTAAACAGTTTCTATTATACTTGTAGACCTGATTCATTCTGGTAAACATCCTTGCAAGGTTTATAACCTATTAGCCAAGCAGTGTTTTGGGTTGCTGTAAATACCGTACACGGGCAGGAATGATGCAATGACAGTGGATTAACCCTCTGACTTTATCTCTAGTGACCACGTGATTTAGAGCAACAGTTAAAGGAGTTTAAATGGCTTCATCCTAATTCCCCCTATGCATCACATCAGACCTCACAAAAGTCTGCTGATGATTGGGTAGTCACTGTTACAAAGGGATCCTTGGACTGGAATAGCAGGTGTGCCAGGTCAAAATTAGGGTTTCATGGCACAGCTATGTGGGTGAGTGGGCACAGAGGGATGGTGGCTTGCCAGGATCTAGAGTGTAGGGAGAACTCTCAGTACTTAAATAGTCCCCAGTTACTGAAATCATTGAGAATTAGGAAGATTAATTGTATGTTTGCAGCAGAAGAAACTGGGAGAAAGAAAAGACCTCTCCTTTGTCTCCTGCAGTGCCTCCTATCACATAAATCCAGAGCTCTATAGTTGGTAGAATGAATCAAGATCTAGAATTAACCACCAGAGAAAAGCAAACTGGAACTTCCTGTCTCTTCCCAGCTTGAGTCTACTATAAAGTTTGCAAGAGACTTTTATGCACTCTTTAAAAGTGAAATTATGGTCAGAAATGTAACTAATTTAAAATGCCATCTTCTTACAAAACAGATCTGCTCCCTATGTGCAGCAGTTGTCTCATTATAACACAGAGAAAAATAAAGGTTTTATGAGACCTGCAGACTCATCACTCAGCCCATCCTGGCTCATGCTAAAGCAACTGAACGATTAATTAAATTTCCAATTGCAAGGCCACATTCAAACTCCTGAGTCACTTTGACGATAACGTAAGAGAGGACAGAATCTTGTTGCCTGGTGATAATGAATAAGCCAGGAAGAACCCAGCTTGACTTTCAGATCACAGTTTGATATGGTAGAGCTCGCACAGAATTTTTTTTTTTAAATATTATACACTGTGCACATCTGATTATGGAGCCATTGAGATACAATGAACATGGAAGTCCAGGATAGCGACAGACAGTCCTTTTTCAGAGCAGAACTGCGCTTTAACATTTGTTTTAAAAAATACAAGGAAGTGTGATATTTTATGTACCAGGCTCCAAAGCAGACAAGCAGATGTCTGTGAAGGAGAGACATGCTGGCCAGATAGAATCATGAGAGGCTCTAGCATCTGCCTAAATCATTTATCACACTCTAAACCTGGAGATTGCAAAGCCCACCCATTCATCACAATGACAAGTCTGTGGAAGGAAACCTCAGGCCAGGGATTTGCAGACTCCCTGGGATACCAGTGCTGACTCCTCACCCTTCCAGCCTTGGAGAAGCACAGAACAGTTTATAAATCCTTGAGGGTATCTGGTACCCATCCCAATATAGAAAAACTAATGAGTGTTAAGATTTTACTGTACTGTTCTGAAATAGAACTAAACAAAGCCGACCATTTTGCTGAGACCACTTGCCTTAGCCAAGTGGAGGTGCTTTTCCCTCTTGAATACTCCCCATTGCTCTTCTCTTCATTGGATTGGAGAGACGTCCTTTGGTGGGAGGAAAGAGAAGCATGCACAGTGGTCTTCATACAAAGAAGAACTGTACTAGGCAAAGCACTCACAAATATCTACGGTTTATACGTTGAAACATCCTTTACTCCAAATGTAAACAGTGATCACTTTAGGAGTATATCAGAAAGCGGAGCTACAATTATGCCCAGATTTCCATGTGTCTCCAGTGCATCTTGAAGCACAAGGCTGAAAGTTTCAAAGGTTTTCCCCATTAAATGCTACTGTAAAAAATGTAACCTAGTGTTTTATAACTACAGGTTAAGGAGTCACCAAACCTCTACTTCCTGGAGATGTTATACCCAATTTTGGTAAAGTTAGAGAGCTTTTTCAGCCAATTAAGCATAACTGTAGAAGTTGCACTTGGGGTATAATTTTTCATATCCAAAGCACTTTACAGTTAACTAACCCTAACAGCTCCCTGTGACATTCAGAACCACTGTAGTCATACCCTACATACGACCACAATAATAATTGCACAAAATATACCTTCTAGATATCATTTGAAAACTAACACCACATTGATCATTAATATTCTTGCACAATGTATGTACGCACTGTCTATTAGGAGTTATGAATATATGCTGGAATTATAACTAAAGTGTGTATAAACCAAATATGTCAATGGGATTTGGGTCTATCTGAAGCAAAGGAATGTGTGTTTACTTCAATTAAAATACAAGCAGTAAACAGCTCCATCAACCTAACAAGGGGTGGAGCCAAATCTCATACTAACAAGTAGGGGAGAAGACAGCATGATGTCTACACCCAGCAGGAGAGAGAGAAGCTTGGTCTGGGTTTTACTTTTTAAACAATCCCTTTCAAAGGTTTATTGGTCTATAAAGACAGGGGGATGGGAAGCCCACAAGAAGGGAAGAACAGCATGAGGTCCTCCTGCCTCTTGCAGCAAGACCTTTGGATTCTGGGAGATATAAGCAAAGACAGAAGCCACCTTTGGCATCCAGACACAAGAGGCCAGAGCTCTGGCAAGCTGAGAAAGATGGGTCCTTCGACCAAGGGGGACTGAAGTCTCTGGAACTGAATATAGATGAGAAACCTGCTTAGACAAAGATCTTTCACGTAAAAAAAAAAAAAATGAAACCAGCACCTTGTACTTCTGTGGAAGGTCCTGACTGAGGTCAAGTCAGTGGGTCTGGGTAGAAGAATGACTGATGAGAGAAACCATCATGAACAAAGCCTGTATCTAGCTAGATTATGTTTTAAACTTTTAGAAATATATTTTGTTTCACTTGTAACTCTTTCTATCTTCATTCCTTATACATGTTTAATCTTATATATATTTTGTTAGCAAATATATTTAATTTTTACCATAGATCAACTCAGCACTCTTTTTAAAGGGAAGGGTGTATTTACCACCAGTTAAGTTAATAAGCTGTGTTGTGTTTTGTGTCTTTAGAGGAACCAACAAACCATATTACTTCTCTGAACTGTCAAGAAGAGGGCTGGATACTGTAGAACACACAGTTTTGGGAAAATTCAGGACTGTGTTGAGGTTTCCCTGCAAGTAGTAACTTCAGTCGGTGGAGTCAGGTTGTGTGGGGCCGCAGACCACTAGACCAGTGGTCTTCAAAGTGGGGTGTGTGCGAGACCACCTCCGGGGGGGTGTGAGACCCCAGTGCCGCTGCCGATCCCGCCCGGGAGACCGCCAAATGGACCAGCGGTCTATTTTTGTCCCACCAAAGGAAGCGGAAGCTTTCAATTCAGTGGCATTTCAGCAGACATATCCCAGGGGGCCGTGAGTGGATCCCGGACCGTGGAAAGGGGACGTGGCTGGAAATCTTTGAAGAATGCTGCACTAGACTACCAGCATGCAGGTCACATCCCAAGTGTCTGTGGGCCTGGCAGCCCTGGTCCAGCAGCTCTGACCCTAGTAGCCTGTCTTCAGCCCCATAGTTCCATGCTGATTTTGGAAACTATTCAGTGACAGCCAGTGAGCTCAGTTTACGAGATTTTTTTTTTCTACCAGCCCTGCAAACTCACCCTGAAATACCAGGATAGAGCTGGGTTTTATTTTGCTCATCCAACATCACCAGTAATAAAAAGCCCTGCAGGTCAAATTAGGGCATTAGTGACACTTGTACCTTCCAAGGCCTCTGATGGGTTTGCACAGGTTTAACTGACTGGACCTGCAAGTCTGTTGACAATGTACAAGGAAGAACAGATTTCAGTTCACTCTCTCGTAGCTTTGTTGGCTCTGCAGGGCTAACAAGAACAAAAGGCAACACTAGATTCAGCAGATGTGACTCTGAATAAACCTAGGCAGAAGATCTGCTGAACATCACTCTGCTGAGCAGAGCTGCAATTTAAGAGTTGTATTCAGGGCCAGTCTGATGACTCCTTTCAGAACTCTACTTTTCTAAAAATCTAAAACCATGGCATCCTTAACTATAAGGCTACTCCCTCCCAGACCACTTTCCAGGATCTTCCATAAATGCTCCTTTATAACACATGCCACTTGTTAAACTACTTAGGCCCAGAACCTGCAAACTGTTATACACTAGTAACTTTATATCCATTTTCTCATAGAAAATGGATTAAATTAGGACTATTAACAGCTAGTGGTATGAGATAAGAATGATGTAAGAATGATCATATTTCATGCCTGTGGGAATGAGGAAGGATTTTTTCCCCCTACTACAACTTTGTACATTTGGCCTGCTACATTCTCATTGTCTTCTCCACTCATTTCTCAAGCATCAGGAACTAGACACTCCCAAGGGGAAGATTTGGGACTGACTGACCCAGTAGCGCTGTTGTAGGAAGTGATGTACCAGACCAGTTATATGCCTGGTCTGAACAGATGTCTGTCACAGCAGATGTCTTCTTATCATTCAGAGAAATCTCTAATACTTTCTGAATCTTAATTTTTTTTCCTTCCCAGTTTTTAGTGAGAAGTGTCAGATTAACAGTCTTGGAGATGAAATCCCCCCATTCATTTGCAGAAGACACAATCTAGAGTGCGGAGTTCTCAAGCGATCCCCTCTCTGATACCTCCACGAATGGCATCTTCTGACACTACAGAAACACATCCTCAGATCTGATGCCAACTGGCAATAATTTATGTACTCTATTATTTTTAAAAGGGGTTAATGTAAACTTGTATTAATAAGACATGGCCAATCACCACCCTGACCACTCTATGTGTTGTACCCCTTCCCCTTACCAGCTCTCTGTATGTCCCTAGATTGTGAGTTCTTTGGGGCAGGAATAAAGCCTTCTTTTCTGTTTGGAAAGTGCTGAGCATATTGGGGCACCATAGGTAATATATAATGAAATAAATCCAGAAGCCTGTTCCTTCTAACTCATCCCTCTAGTGTCTGTGGCACCCCAAGGCTGTTCTGGAATCCAGATTATCCAGCAAAAAGCAGTGTTATGATCTGTACTGAAAGACTGTGTCCCATTGCTTCTTCTAGGCTGGTAGGTTCTCTAAGTGATTCTAAGGTCTAGCCTGTTTCTACTTCCAACAGTACCATGTATTTTCTCTGGTTCTTTAGCACTAAAAGATGCTTTACTTCCTTTAACACACTTAGTACTTATTTCTACCTCCAGATATTGCAACAAGATGCACTGAGGATGATTGTAATGTCACAAAGCAGGGTGCTATGACACAACATAAAAATAAGTAGAGATGTGGCTGTTGAAATCTACAGCAAGGAATTTCCTGCTTAAATTAAAATGTCCTTAAAGAACTAGAGAGAGAGAAATATAAATGCAGGAGAAGAATTTTTCCAGTTTTCCTATGTGACCAATTCTGATAGTGGTAGGCCCAGAAATGCTCCTTGCAAAGAGATTAAGCCCCATTTACCATGATGGTTGTTCCCTCTTCTGTATTTACATATTCTTTTATGAGGAATTACACAAATTCCCTGCCTTCACTCTGATTTTGATGCAATCTGAAATTCAGAGGGTTTGTGTTATACCCATTCATGCCCAAAACCTGGAGGTTATTGTCATGTTTCTGATCATCTTACAGCTGTTCCTCATCCCCCACCCCGCAGCTTTACAATACCAGACAGGAGTCAGTCTCTCTCCTCTCAGCATATATGAACAGAAACTGAGAACAAGGGGAAATACAAAGTAGGCAAGTTCTGATTAGTAGCAAAAAGGCCAAGAAATTGGCCATTGGGGACTGGTGACAACCAAGGGAAAGCAATAGCATACCTATAATTCACGAGAAGCCTTTAGGCAAGTCTGAACAAAGTAAAATAGAAGAGGGACAAGGGCAGAGAGAAAGAGCAAGACCAGACCAAAGAACCAAAAGAAAAGATGGACAGAGAGAAGGCAGGAGATGATGTCCGTACAAACCTAATTAAATCCAGTCATGAATCCTTGTATAAAATGAGTCAGAAACTTGCAGTGCAGCCCCTGAGTCACCAGATCAGGTGAAATGGAACCTTCTTAGTGGCTGTAGAGGAGGGACCACCCTTAAGTCACCTCAGTGGTGAGGGAAGTGATATGAACAGGGTGACCAGATGTCCTGATTTTACAGGGACAGCCATGATTTGGGGGTCTTTTTCTTATATAGGCTCCTATTACTCCCCACCATCTGCTCCAATTTTTCACACTTGCTGTCTGGTTACCTCAGATATGAATACAGAGGCAGGACAGAAGCCTACTCTTCTAGAAGACCAGTGTCCAGCCCTCCCCTTGCTGCTAGGAGTTATAAGTATGGTTTTGGTCATCCAGAAACACAGGAGGGGAGCTATTTGGTTAACATTTCAGCTCCTGGCAAGGTGGCTGTATTCAAACAGCCCCATTTGGTTTCCTACTTGGCAGGATTCATACCTTCCGGGCCCAATTCTCGTCACTGCAAACCATAGTTGAAACCTGGAGGAAGCATACATACCAAAGTGGAATGTGGGTGTGTACCAAAGGACAACACCCATGTATATGAAAGGTGCCCATCCAGAGCCAGCAGACACACGCACAGGTCTCCACCTGTGTGGAGGGGTTCCCCGATCAGAGGCTATCCCTGCCCACTGCCCTGCTCTCAGGGGGTTACGGGCATTAGGGGACAAGTTACACTCCCCTTCCAGATGCGGAGCGGCAGAGTGTCTGGAGTCAGCGATTACGTGCCCCCTTCCCAGGGGGCTCCGTATCGAGGCTGTGGGGCCCATCTGGCCCCCCAGCCCCCCTGACAGAAACCCGCTTTCTGCGCGTCTGGCCCTTCTCCGCCCGGCCCGGGGCTCCCTGGCCAGCCGCGCTGGTCTCAGTCCCTCAGGCGCTGCCCGCGCCCCCGGCCGAGCGCGGCTCTCGGGCTCCAGCCCTGCTCCGCGGTCCCTCGCCCGTCAGCCGCCCCGGCTCCGTTCGGTCACCCCCGCGCTCCCGTCTCTCCGCCCCTCGCCTCTGGTGCGTCGGTCTCGGTCGGTCCGTCTCTCTGCTCCCCCCCCCCCACCGCTTTACCTTCTCCGCGTGCCGCTCCCCCCGGCCCGGAGGGGGGGCGCCCCCCAGTCCGCAGCCACCGGCTCAGCCCCCTTCCCGCTGCAGCCGCCGGAGACCGACCGGTTCAATCGCCGTCAGCACCACCGAGTCGCTCCCCCATCGCTGCGCATGCGCGGCATCCGGGCGGCGCCGCGGGGCACTGTGGGGAATGTAGTCTTTGATGGCCGCGCGGGCGGAGCTCTCCCGCTGGCGCAGTTTAGCGCCCCAGGCCTGCCGCGCGCAGCCAGTCTCGGCTCCAGCGCTTCCCCATCGCCGGCACGCGCTGGGCTGCAGAGTCTGTCTCTGCAGCTGAGCTTCCTGAGGGTGGCAAGGGAAGTCCCCTTTGGTACACGTGCCTGCACCCCCTCGCCCCAGCCCCTCAGGGCAGGCAGCCAGGAGGTCCGCTAGTCCTGCTGATTCTGCCACGTTTCTGCGGCGGGGTGGTCCACCGGCAAGCCGCTGAAGGCCGCCTGACAGCCCCCTTGACAAGGACGGGCAGGCTGTCCCCTGGCTTGCTGTCCCAGGCACACACTTGTTGTGCTAGTACCCTAGTACCCAGTGATCACTGAAACTAGGAGGCTGGATTTGCCCCCGGTGACTCAGGCCTCTGAATGTAAAAACACCTCTACTGAATCTTCAGCCACTGGAAAAATAGATGTTCTGGGAGAGTGGTGGTTCCCCCAGCTCTGTACTTGACAGCAAGTAGGTACAATGTGCGAGTTCACTTTCTCTTCATGGCTAAGACATAGATCTTGGAAAAAATGCTGTCAGGTATAGTGTATCTACTTTCAAAAAATTATATAGATACAAGCAAAGAGATACTTATAAAGGGGAAAACTATGGGATTGAGATTGGGTGATAATGAAGGACAAGAAAGTAGAGAGGAGCTAAAGAGCAGCACACTTGAAGGAACACACATTCCTTTTCAGGAGTCAGTGATGGCCATTTGTAGGGGCTCAGTGCTCCGTAACATGGTGATAGGAGATAAATCACTTTCTAGTGTAGTCACACTCCACGCAGCAAGTGAATGGAGTCACCTATGAAGATCACTTTTCTTCCTGAGTGCATACTGTTCATAGGGAGAGAGAACATTTTGCATTTATACAGCACCTGCTATCTGAAAATCCTTAAAATATGTTTGATACACACCCATAACTTTACCCACTACTGAAATGCACCCTTTGTGTCTTCTGTCCAACAGTACCAAACAATGTGAAACTGAACACTAGCCCCAGTTTTAGGTCTGCAGCATATAATTTACCCCCATTGGAAATTTAGGCGAGTAAGTCCCCCTCCATTCCTACCGTGAGCCATTGTGAAAAGGGCCATGACTCCTTTAATGGCCCTCATAACAACTTGCACTTCACATAGTCCAAGCAGTGCAGAAATACTAATTAAGTCTCATAGCACCTGTAAGGTACATATTAATCCAGTTTCTACAGGTGGGTAAACTGAGGAATATTGTTGATAAGACCTGGACAGAGTCATACAGAAAGTGGAAGAACCATGATTTAAAGCCACAAGTTCCTGGTACCCAGTCCCACATAAACAGCATTGTCTTCCTATAGGACATCAGAGCCCTGGCTTTATGCTTCAACAAAATCATATATTCTCTGGATAAGTATCTTAAACCTCAAATATATTGATTTTCACCCCCGTCGCCTGGACTGTGGAACTGAGACCTCTTAAATTCAGTATATTTTGTCCATTCTTGTAGAGACTTCAGGTGATTAATTGTGGCCATCTTATGTTTAGGTCTACCATCATTTAAATACGGTCTTCCTAGGTCAATCAGAACAGTAAAAATATTTTCAAGGTGTGCAGCTGCAAGGAGTCTGACTATTGAAAAAAAACACTAAAAAGATAAGTTTCCAACACCTGACATAAATGAACTATACTGGAAAGCTGGCCGCGTGTCAGACTAATCTTGCATGTGTATATAAAATGTAAGAGGGGAGGGGGGTTCAAGCAAGCAGAGGTGAATTGGAGGACAGCCTGTAGTTATGTCAAAGTCACCTGTCCTATACAATGGATAGGTGGTAAATTTCTAGTACTGTATTAAACAATCTGTTATTCACTCTATAAGCCTCATGCCCCTCTCCCCTGCCATACCCATTGTGCACAGGCATAAAGTGGCTGAACTTTGAAAGGTAAATGGGCAAGGATAGGAAGGCAGAATTAAGGGTGTGTAGAGTTTTGCATTTCTATAATTCAAATTTTTTGTTTGAAAGAGCAAAGCTCCAACAGATTTTCCTTATTGTAGTAATGTGCATTTACACACATAACAAGAACTGATATTACTGTAGTAATTAGGATTAAACAATAGGATGAAATTAAGAAAAATATAGTCTGAATAGTCTCTCAAACCAAGTACTAGAAGCCTCATTGCTCAGGACATTTAAAGTTAGACTGGAAAAATGAACAGTGAGGGAAGAATGAATAATCCAGCATTTGTAACAGACTAGTTGAGCTAACACCTGCTTTGGCCAGACGATTAAGTGTAACTAAATCATAATTATAGTCTTATCACAGCCACTTTCAAGGAAGCAGCTCCCACCCACACTTTGGCACCACTATGGACAATAGTTTAACAGACAAATGAAACAAAGCTGGTTTCCCTTTGCCCCTGCCCTTCGACGAATGATCAATCTGTAGATGCAACCGAGTCCCTAGTGATATCTACTTATATCTGCTTGAAACATACCATAAGAAGAGAGGAGAATGTGTGTAATGGAGTTGCCACTCTAGTGTGGTCACTGCAAAACCAGAATAAATGTGGGCATTAGGCCAACCTCCTCCCAGTAATTCCAACACAAAGGAGAGGGAGGGAGGCTGGCTATACAGCAGACCCAAAATAAACAGTGCCACCACATATCTGGGGAGCACGAGTGTGAGCCCTGAGGTGGCTATGTCACACCCAGGGTACAGACACCCACAAAGTATAGACACAGTAAATAGATTTAGTTTATTAAGGCTTCTAATATCACTCACACCCCTCTACATCCACAAGCCCAGCCTAAAGTGCCAGCTCCATTTTCACACCCATCTTGCTTTGGTACGGGGTCAGCATTGGGCGAGCTTCCTCCTTCAGGAACCTCACCACCTGCTCAAGGGGAAAGAGGAAGGGAAAGTTAGAAGAAGAAATGGGTTCCTCTCTGTGCTTCATTCAGCTCCAGCTTGTGGCCCCAGGGTCTCAGTCTCACAGATGCCCCCAGTCACACAGCACATCAAGGATCAAAGCCTACGGGGGAGACAGATGGAAACTGAGATGGACAGAAAAGGGAAGGGATACCTTACGTGGCTAAGAAAATGGTAACCCCCTCACCCCCTTCCTTTAGAAGAATGGGCAGAGATCCAATCCTGAAGAGGAAGGGGCATAGATACAGAAAGTGGATTGTCTCAGACACATAAAGGGACATGGTTTGGATAATTTATGACTCCCCATAACACCTTAAGCTGCTTCCTGCAACCTCACCTGCTGGGAAGCACGTCCAGTGAAGGAGGTGGGCTCCAAGAGGCTCTCCAGTTGTCCGTGGATGGGGCTGAAGTAGGGATCAGCACAGATACGAGCAATGAGGTCATTATCCCCACCTTCCTGTTTCACAACCGCAGCTGCTTGCTGGGAAAGAATGCGTATCTTCTCATGGCAATCCTAGGGGGAAGAGAGCCATCATCACATTACTCACAGCACCCCTCAAGCCAGCTGTTTCACTGGTGCATGGAGGGTAGAGGTGGATCAAAGGCTCTTCTATTGCATAGCATAGTAATGAAACAGCCAAAGTTCGTATCATAGCTATTTAAGGCCAATCACTATATCACCACAGAACAGTGTGTGCATGCATCTGCTGCACAGTGCATCCTTTAAACTTTTCTCCCTGAGGTTAAGGGTCTGAATTATAAACACATTCCTTGGTTAATTACACTATACCCACTAAATAAGATTGTGGAACTCTTTCTACTTCAAGCCCTTTCTTGGGGACACACTGTGGGATACTTAGTAATTCTAACCCATCCATGGTCTGTTGCTGGAAAATCATTAAGACTGTTCCCAAAGCACTCTACGAACTGGGAACACAGGAATTCCTTATTCACCACCAATTGCCCCGGAAGTGCAAGGTACATTGCAGGAATTTAACAGCACAAAACAATCACAAGTTTGGAAAGGAAGAGAAGAAAACTGTCCAGCTCAGCAAGCAGGGAGAACAGTTACCCAAACTGAGTTAAAATCCTACAGGATGGGGCACTGGGGGAGGTAACATCCATAATGATTCTCTTAAAGAGATGCCCCTGAATGGAAAAGGCTGTGCCATCCAGTCTCCAACCCTAGGGACACCAACGGCAGGCAAGGGTGTCTGCACAAAGACCCTGTACCTCCACACTGGCCATGATCCCCACCTTGTAGCTCCACTGGAACAATGTGAACAACAGAGATTCCCCCAGCTGTGCTTTCCCAGAACCCTAAGAGCAGAGCATTATTTTTGACTAATGCTCTTCCCACCCTCATGCTGCCAATGGCCCATTTGCTCCTCCAGTGACCCACTCAGTTCCCCACTGCAGATCTATAGAGCACACTCTATGGGGTCCAGAGGAGAGGGTGATGGTGCCAGTATTAGGTAGGCAAATGAGTCCCCATACCCTAGCTTGAAAAGAGAAGATCACCCCTGGCAGGATCTGTGGGAGATCACTTGGATTAAATTTAGCACAAAAGCAGAACAAGTTAAAGTTAGTCAAAGGAGTTAATAGGAACAACAGGAGATATAACAACTGTATCCCACTGAATAGTACTAGAGAGAAGGTAGGCTCACTAATAAATAAGAATAAAGTTAACTCCAAGAGTATGTCTACACTGCAATTAAAAACCCAGGGTTGGCCCATGTCAGATGACTTGGGCTTGCAGTGCTGTCTAATTGCAGTGTAGATGTTTGGACTTCGCCTGGAACTTGGGTTCTAGGACCCGCCAGGAGGGAGGGTACCAGGACCCGCCAGGAGGGAGGGTCCCAGAGCCCGCGTTCCAGCCAGAGCCCAGACATCTACACTGCAATTAAACAGTTCCCTTAAGGGAATTAAGTTACCAGACTTAAGTACAAAAAGCAAGTAACTGGCCCAATCCATACTGGAGGGGAGGAGTGTTCATGAGTGTCTAAGTGAGTTAGGAACACAAATCAAATTGAAAGCTCCTAACTCACTTAACCTGAAAATCCCACTCCCACTGTCACCAACCTGCAAGTCTAATTTCTGTCAATAATAAAACTGTGAAACTAATATTTAGGGGGAAATTACTGTCTAAAGGCAAGTGGAAATATAAACAGCATGAATTTATTAAGAATGAATCCTGCCAAGCAAGCTGATTACTTGATTTAGACTGAACTACAAAGCTAGTGATGATGGGAACACACAGTCATGGTGTTTGGATTGTATTAGGATATTCAGTAACACTCGCTGTGAGACAGAGACTCAAATTGAATGGGTCTGATATGAAGTCTGTCTCTTAGATTAAAAACTGGCTGAAGAATCATCAGGAGTAATGAAAAAAAGCACTTTCTTGATTTTGTGGGGGAGGTATCTAGTGAGGTGCCACCTGGATGGGCATTCAGTACAGCCTTAGTTAGAATATTCATTACAGCAGCAATTTCCCCTAGTGTTTTCATTTCCAAAATTATTCAATTTGTCAGACTTGTTCCATTAATAATAGTCCATCCTGCACTAGGTGCCTTTGCAACAAAACAATTAAGAATTACAATCTGCTGTCATAATCTAATGTAATAAATAATGGACAGCTCACTACAACGTAGGTGGATAGATATTCCCCCACAGAGCTTCTAACAATGAATAAGAATTTCCCCAAGCTGCTCCCTTCCCAAATGACTGGGAGAAGACTGGCCCTGCAGCATAATCATAAGATTAACAGCTCTGGTAGACCAAGGAGTTGCCAAGGGGGAGAGGGGAAATAATTCCAAACTTTTATATACCCCCATTCCTCAAGAGTATGATGCTTGGCAGTGAGCATCAGACACTCCTAACTGGGTACATACCTGGCGATTACCCCCTGCTTTTACCATGGCCATGATGATATTCTCTGTGGCCATGAAGGGCAGCTCCTGTCGGATTCGCCTCTCAATCACCTAAAAACCCAAAAGAAACAGGCACTACCACACTGGAGTGGACAATCAATAGAGCTGATCAGGTATTTCCAGCCATATTCCTGCCCCATGATGCCCCAAACTGTACAATGGGGAAAGAAAAAAAACAAGCCACCTTTTCCAGACCCAGACCCAATCTAGAAATAAACATAAGACGACAAAAATGTTGAAATTTTATCCTAGCTAATGTTACTGCATGTGTGAGTCACGTTCATGTATTTGCCTACACTTTCTTGAATCTTAGTAAGAGCTGGTTCAACCATATCCTGTGGCAGCAAATTCCACAAGTGTTTTCTGAGATCTGTTTTAAGTCTGTTGCATTTTCATTTCTCGAAGAGCCCTCTGATTTTTGTATTGCAAAGAAAAGTCCCAAAGTGAGAAACTGGACAGCTTGGCTCAGCAGCCCCTAGGAATATTCACTGAGCCTGCAAATAAGAATTCAAAGCTGAATGGGATGGCTTCTTCTGAAGGCCTGCAGTGCTAATGGGGATGCAGGACTGCATGTAATTTCTGTTACTTTACCTTGGGGTATACCACAAGTCCTTCGGAGATATTCTGCAGTGTGCTCAGTATGATGTCAGCTGTGAGGAAAGCTTCAGCCAGACACACACGCCTGTGACACAGATGTAATCAGGGTGTCTGGATTAGCAAAAAAGAGGATGAGGCAGCCTAACTCAACCCCTAGCACCTGCATGTCTCTCTCTAGATGGCAACTCCCCCTCCCAACAGCCAGAACTATTCCTTATAGGCACTTCCTGCTGGGATAGGCCAGAACTGAAGAAGCTAGGAGCAACCTACAGTACCGCTGTTGGGACAGGCCAGGACAAGAAGAGCAGTGTGTTACCCTTACCCATGGCTACTGCACCATTCTCAGGTACTGCTGTTCTCCTTTCCAGAGGATCTTTACTGGGTAAAACATTGATTACTGTCTCATTCAAAAAGAGAAGCCAGTTTACAGCCTCTGTTGCTGGGTTCCCAATGTCCTCTAATGATGTTGCTTTTCAATAAAGTGGTGTCTGCCAGCATGAGATTCAGAATTGAGAAGGGTAGATTAAAAATTTATACAGCACCTATATACCTAAATACCGTATTCTAAATATGTCAGTGTGCTGTTCTCTAAAAGCCCTTTCTAAGCACTGCATTGAGTGAGAGGAGAACATTAACCCCAAACCAGTTTTAACCCTCTAAAGCCAGCCTCTTCCTTTATTTCATCAATAACTAGGGTTTCTCTGCTCACTACTCTCCCCTGGCTAGCCGTGGAGCATGTTGATGGACCTGTTTGCGCTGTCATCCAAGGTGCGCTCAAACCACTGCACGGAGGCTGTATGGAGTGGATTCAAGACCAGAGTCATCAGGTGGCGAGCCAGGCTGCAGCAGCGCTCTGAACGCATTGGATTCCTCTTGTAAGGCATGGCGCTGGAACCTGCAGGTAAGAAAAATATGGGGAGCAGGGATGGTAGGATGATAAAAAGAGGGCAGGAGATGAAACATACAGAAGAGGAGAGATACTGACCTTCCCAAGAGAAAAAAAAAAAAAATCCATCATTCACTCTTCAGTCTGATTCATACTATGCAGAGATACAAGGTGGAAGAGATAATATCTTTTATTGGACCAATTTCTGTGGTGAAACAGAGAAGTTTTCAAGCTTATACTGAGTTCTTCAAGCTCAAAACTTGCCTCTCTCACCAACAGAAATTGGCCCAATAAAAGATATTGCCTCACCTACCTTGTGTCTCTAATATTCTGGGACTAACACTGCAGCATACAATGCAGGTATTTTCAAAACCACCTCTCCCCCACCCACCGCCTGCAGAACCAGAACAGTATCTGTACTTGCAGGGGAGAAAGTGGGGGCCTTAAATCCTAACTCTGCAAGATTCCTTATCAATAAAAAGGAAAGAAATGAGGCTGAGCTATGTTAGTGTGCTGTATTTCGCATGTCTGCTCAATGGCCTACGCATGAAAGTCAACAACATGCAAAGACAGTGACTGAAAGTCTGAAAGGTCAATATTTAAAAAGCTATATTTAAAAAGCTTGTCACTCTAGGATGGCTGAGGTAATGGACATGGGTGAGGATCAGAAATGCTGACTCATCCTACATCACCAAATTGGGTAGAGAGGCCTTCTCAGTTCCGGCGTCACCGCTCTGGAATTCTCTCCCCTTCTCTATATACATCACAGCTACATCAGGGACCTCTTTCAGTACAAGGCTCCAGCCTCGTTTTGCTCTTCCGAGTTTGTTAATATACAAACAACAGCAATACTGAGCCAATTAACTTTAATGGGAGTGGAGAATGCGCCATTCCTCTCAGAATAAGGCCCTCATCTGTGTCGGAGTGGGGAGCAAGGGTATTATTATTTCTGCACTTTGACCTATCTGGGCATAAAATTGGATTTTGCTTGTTAATAAATCATTGGACCGAAAGCCTGCAGGCACAGACAGATTAAAAAAAATAAACTTTTTAATTAAAAGCAAATTATGCTAGTGACATCACTATTGTTGCTGGGAAAAAGATGCTGGTGAGAAGATCACTAAGGCAAATGAAAAAAGATAAGCTAACTGGAACATGCATCACAAATCAAAGTCTGCCACCCTTACCAATCTGGTCTGTCTCGAAAGGCTCCTCTATCTCCTTGAGGTTGGCCAGAAGGCGGATGTCAGTACAGATCTTAAAAAAACAAAAAGCAACAAGAGCAAATGAAGAAAGCTGTTCTCACCAGTATTAAGTAGTGTGCCTGGCAACACCATGTGTGTATGTCCATGGAGTAGCTTGGGGGAGAGAGAATAATTCCCTTCAAAAAGCGAGCAACTCCAAAATTAAGGCTTTAGCCTTCTTATGAAAAAATTAAGGTTCAATCTATATTACAAATTAATCAAACCTGTATCCTCATTGGGCAACCAGAAAGCCGCAATCAGGTTTCCTCAGAGAAGATAGAGGCCAATTTCCACAGGGTTTGCAATTTTTCTGAAACTTCCTAATTTATACTTAAAGAGCCCAAGTCAAAAGAATGGAGAAGAGGGAAGGGATGTTTGTCCTACTGAGATATGACAGGACTCCATGAACAGTCACAGGAGAGAAGATAAATTAGTAAACACTGACACTATGTAAGCCTACATTGTATTTAAACACTGAAATGTTCACTGACCAGAGAATATATAGTCTAAATAAGTCAGAAGTGCAGGCAAGAGGGTGTGGGGATAATCAAAGAGGAAAATCCCACAAGGACTTCTCTGTGAGAGAAACAATTCAATGGGAGGAAGCAATTCAATGAGAGGAATGTACTAGGGGAGGAAATGGTGAGATTTTAAAACATGTGCAGTTAGGGAGGGCATTTATTTTAACTGGATTAGCTTTAACAGAAATTTGATTGCTATCTTGCTTGGGATCTCCCCTCTTAGGGTCTAAGTGAATTCATTTTACCTGCCTTTTGCATTACCTTCATATAATAAATCAAGTATGGGATTCTCCTGGTGCTCTGATATCTGAGGCAAAACATCCAGTGAAGAATTAGTTTGGTAGAGCAGAGAACATTTAAGCACTCGATTCCAACTCATGTTTCCTGTGGGAAGTGTTCTGCACCAGTGATCTCCTCCCCAACCCAGATTGACAATATTTCCCTTCCCCTTCCATACTAAGGTTGGAGACAAGGACCTCACCTTGTGTATGGATGCCCCTAGACTGGCTAGCACAGACAGGACTTCAACATCCACTTTGCGGCTGTAGGTCTGCCCTGTGACAAGATAAGCTCTGGAAACAAAAACAAAGATAAAGCCCTCCAGACACAAGCACCATTAAAATAGGACTGAGTGAGTACACGCTCTGCAGGGGCACAATGCTGCAGAGCTTTGCCTGGCTAACACCAAGAAGTGGCTTGACCTGCAATACTTCACTTGAGGTACCTGGCTTCTCATTCACACTAGTGGGACACTTGATTCATGTCGCTGTGCTCTTTGGGCTGGCACGCAGGTGTGAAGCAACAGGGGAGAAAGAACAGGAACCCATACTTCAACAGGATGAAAAGTGTAAGGGAGAGAAGTAGAAACAGAGACCTGGCTGGGAGGTGAAGTTTCCTTCACAGAGGTGCATTGTGGAGTGTAGGTTGGTAAGGAACAGAATCAGGTGAAAGTGCTCTCTAAGAACCACCTGTGTTGCTGTGGACAGCAGGAGGTGTCGTCAGGCTATTAATTCTCCTCAGTATATTTTAGAGTACAAGGTAAGCAAGCTTCTTACATACCGCTTAAATCCTGCCTTTACAGTCACCAGCCTGTCCAGCTCCTCCACCTCAGGAGAAAAAACAGACAGGAACCTCAGAACACAGTGACTGAAGCATCAAACATGCAGGGCTAAGGGATATTGACAGAGGACAAACATTTAATGGCTTCAACTCCCCTTCCTTTCTGAACCCACTAAGAACTCTGCCAGCACCCCCGCTATGAGCATCCATGCTTATTTGACCCTAGGCCCCTTTCTTCCTCACAAAGTCAATCTCCTCAACCCGCTTACTGGGAATTTTGATCACTGGATTGATAACTCACTTTATCATGATCTCCCTCAAACAGCTGCAAGAAGCTGGCTTGGGTACCAGTCGTGCCTTTCACACCACGAAATCGCAAGTCATCTCGAGCCCGCTCCAGGTTCCGCAAGTCCATGCACAGGTCCTGGATCCACAGGCAGCAGCGTTTTCCCACCGTGGTTAGCTGGGCAGGCCTGAGAGTAAGCAAGGCAGATTGTCATTATGTCACCACATGCACACAGTCTTCGCACAGCCTCGCTAGAAGGCAGACACTCAGATACCACTAACGAGAACATCACAATTTCTTCCTTTCGAATCTGAAGGGTCTAAGAGAAGAGACAGTAACAAAAGGAGCTGAAAAGCCCAGTTTATGGAGAAGAGATTTAAAAGCTAAATATAAGGACATCTGGGAGCCACTACGGGGATTGTGGTGGCATCCTTCCCCACCTCCTGAAATACACAACCAGCAGCAAGCAAATAGCTTCTTTAAATCTAGTATTCACCAGATCTTATTCCACAACTCTAAGTTTAATACCATTATGACTGCTGGTTCATCTCCAGACTTCCTGCAACATCCTCAGAAGAAGCCAAACAGTCCTCTGGTAGCCAAAATGGCTGACCGGGGAGAGGCCACCCCTCAGAGACAAGATGAAATTATGGACTAGCTAAAACAAATCAAGTGAACAGACTATTTTAAGAAACCTATCTGAAGATAAGTGAGATCAAATATATTACTAGCACACATCAAGCTAATCTGCAAGGCACGGCATTAAGACTAGAGGAAGCTAGAATCTCCTTGCTAGAAGACAGTCAGTACTAAGAATATAACTCAAAGCAAGAGGAAAAACTATTAAAGCACTGCATGTAAGGTTAATTATCTGAAGGGAAGATAACAGAGAAAATCTGAGAATTGTAGGTTTCCCACAAGGGCTGGAAAAGGGAGGCCTGTGGAATTTTTACCCACCACGCAAACAGTGCTTCTCTCTCCTCTCTCTGATCAGAACTTACATACTAAGAGCCCACCTCTCCTTTGCATCCAAACTCTCTCCATATGCAAAGCCCCAGGCCAGAATTGTAAGATTTTAAACATGTATTATTAAGGAGCTCATTCTTAAGAAAGCTTCTGAACCGAAAAACCTAACAGTGGAAAAAGAGGACTACATTCAATAGATCAGTACACACCATAGAAGATGCAGCCAGGATGCAGTAAAACAACATAACCGGATCAGTCACTGCAGTGTCAGAATTCTTAGTTTAACAACAAACTGTACAGGGCAAATTCATCATTTTGTCTCCTCCTTCCCTGGTTTCACCAGCAGAGTGAGACCACTGGGGAGCAAGATGGTAGGGACAAGGATCTCCTCTCTAACTGAATTATGCCCGTGCTGGTCCTCCAGCTGGACTCTGGAAGCAGCTAGGGGTTCCAGTGGCTGTGTTGGGAAGTTGGAGTGCTACAATAGGGCCACACCTGTTTTGCCTACATCTACCCTACCTCCCTGTCCCTCATGATTCCAGTGCACTGGGGAACACCCACCTTTGAGACCCTCACTCCAAGTAAACGGCTTCACCAGATGCTGGGATTCTTTACACTCGTGGATTGGCAAGGCTAAAACAGAGAAGTGTGATTTTGTTTTCTGTTAGGGGCACTTTTCTTCACCCTGGAACTTTTTCCATCCCCACCCCTTCCTCAACAATTTTACTTTCCTTTATCCCCATTTAATTGTCTATATTTCAGGTTTATAATAAATTTGGAAATAGTCAATCCATTTCCCCAGAAACTACACTTGTGAGAGATTCCAGATCTAAACAATGTAATGAAGATTTCAGTTTAATGATAAATCTTAACAATTCCCCCACTGTAAAGAAATGTGATCTTCTAAAAGAATAGTTGTTATTGCTGGGTATGATTTACTAGATTACTGATGTGTTAGTATGAGTGTCTTTTTTTCAGTAATATTTGGGTTCTTTGCTTCAGTTTTTAGTTTTGGAAAAGGAGTTGAAATATATTATAACAGGGATCGGCAACCTTTCAGAAGTGGTGTGCCAAATCTTCATTTATTCACTCTAATTTAAGGTTTTGTGTGCCAGTCATACGTTGTAGCATTTTTAGAAGATTTCTCTAAGTCTAATATATATAAATTAAACTATTGTTGTATTTAAAGTAAATAAGATTGTTAAAACGTTTATGAAGCTGCATTTAAAATTTAATTAAAATGCAGAGCCCCCCCCAGACCGGTGGCCAGGACCCTGGCAGTGTGAGTACCATTGAAAATCAGTTTGCATGCCACCTTCGGCACACATACCATAGGTTGCCTTCCCCCATGTTATACTCATTTACATCGCTGATGAAATTAACTATTAGGCAATGGCATTCATACTATAATCCAGGGCTTGGCAACCTTTCAGGAGTGGGGTGCTGAGTCTTCATTTATTCACTCTAATTTAAGGTCTCGTGCCAGTAATACATTTAACGTTTTTAGAAGGTCTCTTTCTATAGGTCTATAATATATAACTAAACTATTGTTGTATGTAAAGTAAATACAGTTTTTAAAACGTTTAAGAAGCTTCATTTAAAATTAAATTAAAATGCAGAACCCTCAGATCGGTAGCCAGAACCCGGGCAGTGAGAGTGCCACTGAAAATCAGCTTGCATGCCGCCTTCAGCACCCGTGCCATAGGTTGCCTACCCTACTATAATCCAACACGGACAAAGCTCTAGTGGGAAAAGTTCATTTTAAGCAGAACTGTTCTGCTACTCATCTGCAGATAATCCAGTTTTGTCAGAATATGATTAAACAATTTGTATAACTTTCTTATATATCCATGATAGACTTGTTAAGTTTAGAAGCTAACCTTCCCTCACAAACCATGCCCTCCCCTGAGATGATACTTCACTGGACCCTCGCTATTGCCCAGGATTTGGATCTATGCACGGTCCGGAATTAACACGAGGGACATGTTAACATGGGGAAGGTGTTGCCATGGCTCCCAATGTAAATATTTAAACTTGGGATTCATGGCAATGCCCGTGCTCTACATGAACCGACGCTATAGCGATGTGGGCTATAGCAAGAGTCCGGTTATATATTCTTTAAGAAGAGGTTTTTTGAGGGTGAGAGTGTGCTGAGTGAGTGACAAGGCCACCCCCTTGTACACCTCCTGGACTTATTCAAACTGAAACGGGACCTAAATTATGTATTTAATATATAAAACTTGGAAAACTGATCATTTCATTTCTTTTTCTCAGTTTTTCTACATTTTAGCTTTATTGATCTGTTTTATCCTCTCCCCTTTCATGTCCCCAGTGCGGTGAGGGGGAACTCAGATATAACTTTTCTAGATCTGGAATAACAATGGCCCAAGCAATGACACTATTCAAGCACCTGATAGAGAAATATTTGACCTACAAGTATGTTTATGGCTATTATTATATATTGTGTTTCTTGGAATATCAAAAAGGTCAAGCACCCATTAAAAAGAATCATCTCTTCCACAGTCAAAGGTTTACCAACAGTGTTTCACTAAAGACAATTCACAAAAACTCTAGATGAAAACAGATGAGGAAGGTAGATTTGACACTAACTATATACCCTAATTATTGTATGATTATGTAGATGGACCAAATAAAGATGATCCAAATGTTTTTAAACAAATTTTTCCCAAAATTAATATCCTACTAGAACCAATCATCATAGCAGGAGATTTTAATGAGCTGTACGACACTTTTTAGATAAGTGAGGCCAGCCCCAACATACAATCACATGCTAGAAACATTTTAGAAGATTATACGGAAGAATTGGGATTAAGAGATTACATGTTGGTTGCTTTTTTTCTCCCTATATTCCATATTCACACACAGATTTCTTAATTTTAGGATTCTGATGTATTCACTGCTTAACAACAAAATCAAGTCCATCACAATTTCTGATCATGCATCAGGGTTACTGCAATCTTCCCCTCCCATCACAAATGGGACTTTTACAATATGGAGACTGTACTTTTCTCTTTTGAAAGTAAAAAGAAGGCCTCTGCCTGACAGAGATGACTGCAGTTCATTTTAAATGAGGAAAATTTTATTTTTCTTATTTACAATGAACTGCAGTCATCCCTAAAGAGAGCCAACATGACCCTTCCCATTCCATATACCAGTGTCATCTTAAAAGTAGGGCTATCGATCAATCATAGTTAACTCACATGATTAACTCAAAAAAAATTAACCACCATTTTAATCACACTGTTAAACAATAGAATATCAATTGAAACTTAAATATTTTTGGATGTTTTCCTACATTTTCAAATACATTGATTTCAATTACAACACAGAATACAAATGTACACTACTCACTTTATATTACAAATATTTGCATTATAAAAAAAAATAAATATTTTTTAATTCACCTCATACAAGTACTATAGTGCAACCTCTTCATCATGAAAATGCAACTTACAAATTTAGATTTTTGTTGTTGTTACACAACTGCACTCAAAACTTTAGAGCCTACAAGTCCCCTCAGTTCTACTTCTTGTTCAACCAGTCGCTAAGACTATTGTTTTTCAGGAACATAACTACAACATTAAGTGAGGAGTTACTGTATTTCAAGTCAGCATGGGAAAGTTTTCAAATACACCTAAGTGAAAGTGACTGGAACTTAAATTACTAGTTGCCTTAGGCCTTGTCTACAGTACACAGTTTGTTGAGAGATGTCAGCTTTTGCTGGTAAAACAGAGGTATACACAGTGAAATGCTCCACCTGCCAGTGTAACTCCCCTGCTATGCTGACAAAACCACCTCAACTAGAGGTGTGGGGCTTATGTTGGTGTAGATAAGGTGATGCAGTGTTTGTGTTCCTTAGATCCTCTGTTCGCCATGAAATTGACAAGAATGACAGCTGAGCCTGAGGTGGCTCTCTGCCCCCCCCCCCCCCCCCCCCCCCCACACCCCCCGGGGGGGGGGGGGGGGCCCCCCCCCCCCCCCCCCCCGGCAACCAGCAAGGGACAGGGAGGTGAGAAGTCCTCAGCAGCTTCCCTCCCACTCCTGGTAAGGAGCAGGGAGGCAGCAACTTGATGGGAGCCTGTGGGGCAGCCAGACTCCCAGCATGGAGCTGCCACTGGAGTTGAGACCAGGCTCTCAGATCCCTACACTGCTCCTCGTAGGTCGGTGGAAGCACTCCTGGTGAAGACGCTCCAAGGAGTGTAGTGTGGACATCAGCCACCACAGGAATTAATGTGGTGGCTGTAAGTCGACATAATATAGGTCGACTTATCTTTGTAGAGTAGACAAAGCCTAAGTCTCTTGAAAATGAGGCAGTCTGCTAAATTACTTAGGCTGTCCTTCAAACTTCTTTAAAACTAATAAATGTTATGTCCTCCCTCCTCATTTTTATTCCTAGACCGAAAGAGAAAGTTGTTTAATGCTGTTTCAACTCCCAATCAATTTAAACTTTGAATGAATTAGTCCAAATGAAGAACATATTCTCTCTGTGCCAGCAAAAGAGGTTATTGGTGTTAAAAGCTGGTTTAGTACTTCAACAGATTCTGGTTCCAGGTGCTTAGCTGGTGACTTCTACCAATTCAGTGGTGTGACTTTCTTTAAAACATCATTAAGCATGTACCGCTTGAATGGTTCACTTCCACCCCTGAAATGTATTGCGGTTGGCAAAATTGATGGGTAATTATTCAGTGCTCATGTCATGCAGCATCTTCAGCAGCTTGGCATCTACCTGGCACTTTTGGTTCAGAATACTCGTAAGAAAGTGTGGTGGAGTAAGTGCTTGATCCATCTGATTATTTACTGCCTAAAAATTAATTTTGGTGCTGGATATTTCTTTCTTCAACATTTCAAAGTTCTTTCCAATTTTTAACAGCATTATCAATTCAGCAGCAATCTTTCTGTAGTTTGTCCAAGGCTATGAAATAAAGGTTTCAGCATATTTATCTTCTACATTTCCTTTTAGTCCGATGTGGAATACTCTGGATGTGACAGTTCCATCTATTTTGTCTCAATTTTCTTCACAAATTATCTTCAGAATAGGCTAGTTCTAAACAAACAGCTCAACACAGTCAACCACTGACTTCCATCATACATTTTGAGAGAGAATTAGTTTAAATGCTTCTATTCTCTTTAGTGAAGCTGGAGCAAAGCGGTAGTTATGGAAGCATTTTGCAACTTTAACTACTTTTTCCTTTATTCCTGTAGTTGCACTCAACTCTTTAGCTAAAAGATGCAAATGAGCACTGCACATCCATATGTTATAAGTTTCAGGTTCCCATCACTATCTTCTAGATTTCTTCTCATCTTTGCTGCATTTGCCTCATTGTGCGTGACAAAGCTACATACCTGACACTTAAATTTTCGTTCAGTTTGTTATAGCTTTTACTGCTACTTTTAAGTATTCTGCTGCGTGGGCATTTCCTGCTGTATCAATTGTTTCTGTAAGAGACATCCCCATCTCTGTTGTCATACACACACATATTACTGGAGCTTTGTGTATACTGTTCCACACATCAGGACTCAGATTAACGAATTTCCCCATCAATATTTTTTGCATACTTCTCAATTTCCTTCTCACAACCACCTTTGTGTTCCTCACGATCAATGTCTGCTCTACTAGATGGAGTGTACCCTATTCGTAATGAATGAACCAGGTCAATGAAATATTTGTTCTGAACAACATGAAAGGGAGAACTGTGCAATCTTTTCATTTATGGAGTTTTCCTGGAATTTGCTGGCCCTGATTGCAAATTCATGCCTTTCTTAACTGGATTATGACAAAGAAAGCATGTTTTGATGCAGTTAATTTACTGTCTGAGGTATGTTCAGTTGCAGCACTGCTGGTGGCATCAGTAGATGGCTCAAGTTGTGGACATTGCAGATGACGGACATTCACAACTCGTTATGTCTAAGCAGGGACCCTGAAACAAAAAGGTAAAAAAGTCACCCTCACTCACTGGTTATTACTCAGGGCACTCGTTTACAAACTTTTTAAGGCAAAGATTTTCTCCTACTGCAACTGACTGTGCCATGTTTAAATGGTATTTATTCTAAACTCAGTTTTATAGGGCAATTAGTAAATTATACAGATAATCTTAATCTATTTAAACCCTTATCTCTAGCAACATACCAAACAACTTAGGAAAAAAAATTTTAATTGTTAAAATTCATAAATGCCCAATAAAGTTTTATTTTTACTTTTAAAGAGGAAATAGTCACCTAGGATATTTGATTATACAGAGCAATAAAAGTCATTTCTAAAATCCAGTGCTAATAGTAAAAATTTGACAAAAGCTAACATACCAATTATTTTTTGAACAATCAAACAAAAATCACAAATTTAGGACAATAAACTAGGTCAGAGGTCTCCAAACTACGGCCTGGGGGCTGGATCCAGCCTGCGGCTTTGATTTGTCCGGCCCTCCAGCTGAGCAGGCACATGGAGAAGCCACCGCTGTCCCCCCCCCACCCCCCGCGAGCTGCTGCCGGTGGCCCCATGTGCGGAGGGTTGAGTGCCCCCACAGCAGCGGTGGAGGAGTAAAGTGGGGCACAGCAGGAGCTGGAGGGGGGGGGGCAGTAGCTGCCAGAGGAGCAAAGCGGGGGTGGATTTTGCATATACTGAATATTTTCACAGTCACTTCGGCCTGCAAAGCCCCTTCAAAAATCTAATATGGCCCTCGTCTCAAAGTTTGGAGACCCCTGATCTAAGTCATCATTATAAGCATAGTGAGACATGGAAGGCAGCCCATAAAAATGGTGCAAAAATAAGCTTACTAACCAGCTCATCCAGATTGTTCAGGCACATCATCTCCAAAGTCATTGTCTTCTGAGGAGCAATTTTCATAACGTTTCATCCTGGCAACCAGGTCTTGCATCTCTGTTGCACCATTCACAGTTGCCATGAGTTACTTTGTTACCCAGAGGTACAGGAATTTCTTGAATATATTTCCAAATAGGTGCTTTTTTACAACTTGCAGCCATGGCAGTTTTTTCCCCTTCAGCTCCTAGGTGTTGAAATCAACACTAGAAGCTATACTCTAAAGAAGTGTCCCTTCTTCCCAGCGTCCTGCTTTGACAAGTGTTGCGCCTTTCTGGTTGCATACTCTGCTCCTTCTCTCGTTACATACTCCCTACCCCACTCCTACACCAGGAAAGCAAAAGAACTCACAACAATCCAAGACTTCTGGTAACATAAGTCATGTGCCAGTTGCACTGAAGTATTTTATTTGTTTAGAGACAGAGAGGGAGGCAGTTGAGAAGTTAATGGATTTCTGTTTGTATCTGTCCATGTGCACATGCAAGAAAACAGACCAAGGCTATTTACCTGAAATGCCCAGAACCATCCAGAAGCAATGGCTAGTAGTTATTGGGCAAATCAGTGCTTTTCCATGAGCTGGTGGGTGGAGTATAAACATTCATAAATTGAGACTTGAGCCAGAGCTCAGGTGGGGGGAAGCTATAAAGTCGGAACTTAAAACCACCCAGATGGGTTCAATGGATGAGCCTGATGAGATACATGGTGTCTCCTGGAGTCAGAGGCTGGGCCCAATGCCTGTCAGGCTCTTCACTCAGTAGCGCAGCCCCTGGTTCCCCTATAGCAGTGGTCTTCAAAGTGGGGTGCGTGAGATCCCGGTGCCACCGCCGATCCTGCCTGGGAGACCGCCGAATAGACCGGTGGTCTATCTTTGTTCTGCTGAAATGCCGCCGCAGAAAGCAGCAGCTTTCAATTCGGTGGCATTTCAGCAGACATACCCCGGGGGGGCCGTGAGTGGACGCCGGACTGCGGAAAGGGGCCATGGACGGAAATCTGAAGAACGCTGCCCTATATGATCAAGCCCTTAATACAGTACATGACCTATTGTGCCATATTTATTAAGCTCAAAAGTAAAATTCTGCCCCCTACCCCATTCTCTCTTTATGTAGAGAAACTCTTTAACTCAAAGTCTTTGATAGTGGCTCAGGGATTCAGCATATTTATCTAAATGTTTTAAGAGACTATAATAAACTTAAACCTTAATACATTTACATTAAATCTTATATATTAAAAAGAAAAATAATTTAAACAAAAAAAATCAAAAAAATTTAAATTTTAAGAACTTTTTTTTAAAAAAAACAGATAGGCATTGATTTTATCCACCCTGCTTTGAAACATGAGAATTGACAGGTCTTATAGTTCTAACTGCAGAAGCAAGCCTCATTCATATTAAGTCTTCTCTATATTAAGGAATTGTACAGCTGCTAGCAATAGGTTTTTCTGAACAACTGTTAAAAAGAGATTAAGTGACAGTATAAACAGGAAGTGCCGCAGGAACTTAGCATCCAAGCACAAGTTTGGTGTAAGTCCCAACCATGCTCTCCTGTAACAGTGGTTTTGTATCATTTACATCAGCAGTTACATTGCTTTTCGCACAGGTTCAAAGGGAACAATTGCTGACAGCGGCAGTTCAGTTGCCTAGTGTAAAAGGAAAAAAGCATCAATCCCTTTTTTTCAAGCTCACTGTTGCTGGATCTTGAGACATAGGGTAGTGAGCTAAACTGATCAGAAGGGGGAGAAAATGTGAGATAGATGGACGGTGCTGCTGCTAATTCTAAGAAGTAGAATATGTAATTAAATGAAAAGCTCTTGGCATACTTACTGGTAGTGAGTGAAACCCAGGGTCGGTAAATCAGCATGCTGCTCAGCAAAATCGACCAGCCGGCTAATCACTGTGGCAAGCTGATGAGAGTGGGGGGATGGGAAAAAACAGGCGGAGTCAGAAAAGGAATTGAAGTATAGAGAGAAGTTACAAGCTAATCTTGAACTGTCTTGGTAAAGTGCTGACACATGCTTAAGCATGATGGGTGGTGGGGAACAGATTAAAAAGCACACAATAACTTAATGGATCAATTTCTATTTTTATTATTTGTCACTTGAGGTTTTATGAACAAGTTTTGCTCCCTACAAAACTTAGGCACACAGGAATGGTCACACCAGATTGGATCAATGGCCAGTGTAGTCCATTTACCACCTTTACCAGCATCTGCTGCGTGAGTGGTTAACCATTTAGTTCTCTCTCTTCAGGACTGGGACAAGTAAAATGAAGCCACTTCCGGCACAAAAGACCCTCCCACTTCCATACAACTCCTCAGGAAGCAAGATGCCTTGAGGGAGGCTTGGGAGAGGCAAGAGATCATGTGGAGCTAAGGACTGCTCACCCACTCCACAGTGGTCAGCCATTTTTTCCTGGGTGTCCAAGTCCCAGAGAAACTGCACCTCACCAGCACCCATTCAAAGACCAACTAGGATAAACATCATTCACCCAGAGGCAATCAGCTGTGTCCACCCACAGGATGCTGCATACACCACCTCTCACCTTGGGCAGCAGCAGGTTGAACCCATCGCGGAGAACAATCAGGTCCTGGAAGGAACGAGTAAAGAAAGTTCAGTTCAGCTCTGCTTGAGAGCCACCTGCTCACTCTCCTTTCTTGTTTGTGGGAGGGAGAGGTTCTAGCCCCTCTGAACACACAGCTGCCATGGATAAACTGCTCTTCCCTCCCAAGGAATCACTAAGAAAGAGCCTTTTCATTCCTCATCCTAAAAGTCACACTTTCCTGAATCAAAATGCTGTATTAGAGGGACCTTCTTTAAGCCAAGGATGACTGGATATTTGTCAGGACCCATTAATGTCATTGCTTCTATATCAGCCAGAAGGGGTCCTGCAGAGTAACATGAAACCTGTTCCAACCGTCTTCAGTGGGTATCATGCTTTTGTAGAATTCCTAGTGTCCCAAGGGAATAAGACTAAATCCTAATAACCCCACATGGAAGTGCAAGCACCACTTATCACAGATCTACAGATGTGTTTCAAGACTTCACTTCAAAAAGGCTGGCTAGCCCAGGAGAGCTTTCCTTTACCCTTCTCTGGTGCAATCAAATATAGCTACGTCCAAATGGCATGGGAAAAGCAGCCACCAAGCCGCTAAAGTCCAGGCAAAATGCAGGACTGCCACAGGAGAAGAGCAAAAATGCGCTACCAGATCTCACTGAACAAAATGGACAACAGTGGTTGTGATGAGTTTGGGAGGGGTTGGGGAAGACAGCAACATGCTGGGGAACAACACTATATTGTATTAATTTTGTACAGGCCACCCCAGACTCTTGACTGAAGCAAATACTGCAGAGCAGAACATTTGTGTGTGCGGGAGGTGGGGGGCATGAGTGGGAGGTATGTGTTTCTTTTCCATTCTATTGACCCCAAATAGCTCTTCTCCTCCTGAAATCCAGATTTTCCATACAACAATTGAAAGCTCATGATCTGCATATGTCAAAAGTGGCCTTGATTTCTCAAATCAGTGAACTGGTGACCAACTGGCATAACCAACAGGTCATGCAGACTTTTTTTTCCTTTGCATAACTCACATGATTGGGAGTTTCCCTAGTTTAAAGCAACAGGTGATACACAAGTGCAGCTTAGTAAGTGCTGTTGTTTGAGTATGGATCTTGCTTCATACCAAAAAGAGTGCAGCATTGCTTTACAGCTGTCTGTGTGTTTAGGAGAACTAGAACTCCAGCTAGTACTGACTAAAATAGTCTCTAGTGAGATGGGGACAGGGGGAATTAGCTCCAGAAGTAAAATGAAATAAAATTTTCAAAAAATTCTATTTAGAGATTTTATTTTTAAAAGTAAGTTTATTTTAAACTGTCAAGTGAGCAGCATTTGGTGGATTTGGTGAAGCTCTCTAGAGAACAAACTCAGTATTGTTTTACCGTGTTATCGCCCACATAGCAGGAGGTGGCTCCAAGATGAATGATAGCAGCAGCTTTTGGACAACAATGGGCAAAGGTATGCACATGAGCCATCACATCATGACGCAACCTCTTCTCCTCCTCAGCTGCCATCTTGAAGTCTATGTTATCCAGATTTGCTTCCATCTCTTGGATTTGCTCATCTGTGATGGGCAGTCCCAGTGACTGAAAGAAAGAAAAGGGGGGGAGGCGCACCAAAAAGATATCTCCTTCTGACAGAAAGAGCTCAAACTAGATGGAGGCAGAAGCAATACACACTTTAGCCCCATATAACTCCTCTAGGATTATTGTCAATTAGATACGTTTGTAAGTAAAAGGCCACATTACAGGAGTATAGTAGCAAATGATTTAATTCAGGGTTTCTCAAACTTTTTCAATAGGATAGCCTATATATTAGCAACCCTTGGGCACCATTTCCCTCCGAGCCACAATTACGTAACATCTTTGTGACAATAGCAGCAACTGCTTTCATGGGAAAGCACTTTCGGGAAAGCTTCTCTTAGTGCATTTTAGTGGCTGGAAAGAGAAGCACAGTATAAACCTGCCAGCAAAACTCTGCAGACCATCAGTTGTCCACAGTTGGGGAACCTTTGCTTCAGGTAAGTATCAAGCTCTCTATTTTCTGTTGCTTGTAACTTTCTGAAATGTTTTCCTTCTCGGACCTCATGTTAGCTCAAAATTAAAAGGTCTCAGAAGGGTGCTCTCCACTGTGGCTCCCCTGGGCCGGTCTCCACAGCGGCCCCCTGTGGGTAGTCTCGCGCACCCCCTGGGGTGTGCAAACCCAAGTTTGCAGACCACTGACCTAGAGGACTCGAACTTACAATGCACTTTTGAGCCATTTCCCATGGATAATATTTGATGTAACAGATTATGTTCTTAACTTTTCATCTTGTTACACATAGTACCTTATTTGCAACCTAGCAGATGTAACTCAGATGTAGGAGCATTAATTTTTGAATCCCCTGACTTTTGTTAACTGAAGATCTCAATATCAATGTAATTATTTTGCATTTAACAAATATGAATGTCAGAAACAGGTCAGAAACCCCCAACTAGTCAGAAAGCTTCAATGGTACACAGCATTTCATAAGTGGTTTTCTTTCCAGGATAAATCCAACCGGCTGCAGTGTTTATCTATCTGAGTTTGGACAATATTCGTGTGGACCACCTAAAAAATCACCATGGGCCACCAGTGGTCCATGGACCGTCAGTTCAGAACCACTGGACTAGATGATCATAATGGTCCCTTCTGACTTTATAGTCTATGACTCTATGAAGGGAGATTTAGGTTAGACATTAAGAAAAACTTCCTAGGTGTAACAGTAGTTAAACTCAGGAATAAATTATGTAGGGAGATTGTGGAATCTCCATCATTTAAGGTTTTTAAGAACCTTTTAGACAAATACTTGTCAGGGATGGTCTAGAAAAGGGGGCTCTGAAACTGTAGGACCCCAAATTGAGACAGACATTAAAATAGGATTGCCAAGACTGGTGTTAGACTTGCTTGGGCCAAGGGCTGAAGCCAAAGCCTGAGGGTGACCAGACAGCAAATGTGAAAAATCAGGATGGGGGTGGGTGGTAATAGGATCCTATATAAGAAAAAACCCAAAAATCAGTGCTATCCTTATAAAATCAGGACATCTGGTCACCCTACCTGAGCCCCACCGCCCTAGGAAGGGGGGCTAAGGTTACATGACCCCTGCCCAGGACAGATGCCCCCTCTTGCCAAAATCAGCTACAGCTTTAGCACCCCCTCTCCCAGGGACAGACAGACAGACAGACAATCTCCCAGTCCGCAGTCTAGTTTCCTCTTTAATCCCATCCCTCAGGATTAGGAGATTCTGCCTGCTTGGCTACTAATCCAGCTCCATAGTATGGAATAGGCGGACACCCCATCCTCCTCCGGTTAAGAAGGTTGCTGGGTTTCCACCCGCCTTCATTCCCCCCGGGGGGGGGGGGGACTCCAACTGCGCTGCTGCTAAAGAGCGCAGCCGGCCAGGAGCCCTCCACGTGCCGCATGACCCCCACTCCCGGCAGCACGGTCCGGCGACCAGCGCCCTGGGCGAGCAGTCAGCAGCGCCGCCTCCGCCACCGAACCGCCACGTGCCTCAGTTTCCCCCTGTCAAACGGGGACGCGCACCCCGCCCCGGACCTGGCAGCTGCTTCTGCCCCCTCAGTGGCGGGCCTAGGTCTGTGGGAGCCCCCCACACGCACCCGGCAGCGGTCCCGGGCTAAGTCCCGCCGGTACCTTCTCCGCCTGGGCCAGGTAGAGCCAGAGCCGCCGCCACGTTCCGAACTTCTTCCTCTCGCTGAAGTTGAAGCCCATCTCCGGGCTGGCGTAGCGCGACACCAGCGGCGAGCGGTAGCGGCCGAACGGGTCCCCCTCAGCGCCGGGCGCCGCCATGGCCCCACTGAGGCGCCCGCAAGCAGCACAGCCCGCACGATTCGCACGCGCCAGCCGCCCGTCAGGCTCGTAAAAGAGCGCGACAGCCCTCGCCCCTCCCCCCGCGGCAGCGTGGAATTCGGCAGGAGATCAGGACTGCGGAGAGGGGAGGATGGACTGTAGCCGCGCCCACCGTCGTAAAACAGCCTCGTCCTCCTCCGAGCATGAAATACGGCAGGAGCTTAGTGTGGCGGGGGGAGTCGCGTCCCACCCAGCTGGGGGCGGAGCCGGTGCGCGGCCGGAGAAGAGAGACAGGCCCCGCTATTGGCTGGGCTGCTTCTGCTCCTTAGAGGCTCCTGCTGGGCTTTACCCGCCTCCACCAGCGGCTCCTCTCTCTGCCTGGGGAGCTACTAGGGAGGGATCCGGCCCCCCTACTGCTTGTCTACACGGAGGCGGTGTTTGAGAATCGAATTTCCAGATCCTCTCACCATCTCCATCACCCCAAACGCTGCTTTGGCTCCAGCACTGATAACGGTGTTAAATATATTTAAGTGTTTTTAATTTGTAAGGTCACTCAGAGACTTGCTATATGAAAGGGGGCACCAGTACAAAAGTTTGAGAATCACTGGCCTGTAGTGTCAGAGAGAGCTGCACTAAGCCCAGTTACAGAAACACACACTTGTTTCTTGGCATTGGTGTTTTTTTCCTGGCAGTTGCAAGTATTAATTTTTGGTTTTTTATATCAGATTTAGCAGTTGCATGACATTATAGGTTTTCACTCAGCTTTTTTATCTATTGCCTTTTCATGGTTGGAAGAAATTAGGCTGACACTGACTGGATTGCTGCTCGAGGAAGGGTGTGCTCACAGTCTGGTATATACGTTTATCATTGACCATTTAAGTTGAATCCTACCCAGCTAAGTTCTAGATAACTATGAAGTTGACAGCAGCTTCTCTCCAGTTGGCAATGCTAACACTGTAGAACTAAACTAGAAATTTTGGTAAGGTTCCCAGGTCTAGACAAAACTAATTTCTATGCCAAAACAAAACAAAAAACCCAACAACATGTACAATATACTATTCTGTATAGCTGCTTGGCAATAGTTATTTTGCTCTTGGAGTCAGACAGTATAAAATCAGTAAGAGAAATGGAGAATACTTGAAACCTCACCATGGAATAAAACTATAATGTAATGTTACATATTCATACAATTCTTCACAATACAAGCGCAGTTACCACAATGGGATTCTTACAGGGAGAGAGGATGTTCAGACATGAAAAATCAACAGCAGTACACATGTATAGGGAGCTGTCCACTGATTTACTAGTTAGAGGAAGCAGTGGGCTGAGGGGTAGATTGTGAGCTGTATTTTTAAGCAGGATGGAGAGATTTCCTTGAGTGCTAGAGTAACAGGCATAGTGAAGACAGATCTCCTCCAGCACAGGAAGAGGAGGAGTACAGAACTTCAGGGGGAAAAAAGGAGTCTGAAGAGACACTGTACTAGTCAGGGTAGTGACTGGATTAGCTAATAGAAGAGCCTTACAGACAAGAAAAGCAATCACAACACTCAGTTTCTAAAAAGTATTACAGCCCAAGTCAGCTTGAATTTGTATCTCAAGCCATTCCAAATGGAAGTTGAGAAATGAAATCACATATGGTGAGAGTTAATCCTGACATTCAGATAAATGCAATAATTTCTCTACCAGTCTGCAGCTGTTGGTTAATGCACATTTTGAACATTTGTCACAGTGGGAAAAGGGAACTCAAGGTGAGGGTAAATGCATTTAGGCATCCCACTTTTCTAAGTTTAACTTCCCTTCCCCAATTGTCAGTGGGAGGGACTGGCAATTTAGCCCAGAGGGGATCTAGGGGCTGCAGCAGAAGAACCACAATAGAGCACAGCATTACACTGATGTGAAGCAGCAAACTGGGGATGACCTGCTAGCTTACTGCAGTCCTAGAAAGCATAAACTGAGGACTCAGCCAGGGTTTGTAGAATCTTGGGCAGCAGGTCTTTATTAGGCAGAGATGTGGCTATGGCATTGGAGCAAGAAGAGTCCATGGAGTAATGGCAAATGTCCAGGGTACAGTGTGGGGTTGCAGTGCCCGGAAGCTGACTAGCCAGTGAGGTGCTTTGTGTAAGTCCCTCAGTTTGTTGCCGGGATGAGACACATACCCATGTTATGTAAATCTTTCTATTGTGGTAGCAACCCTGAATCCTTAACTAAGATTTGGGTCCCATTGTACTAGGCACTGTCTACATGCTAAGTATGAGATAGTTCCTGCCCTTAGAATCAGCCTAAAAAATCTTAGAGCAACAGCTAAGGGAAGTGTGCTGGAGCCTGGCAAACAGGCTCATGGAAAAAATCTGCCTCCCAGAAATTTTTACTGAGACTTTAAACAGGTAGATTTCCCCCTGGGGGACACAACAAATCCCAATCAATTCTTTGAAAAACAGTTAACAAGCAGCTTCCTCATTTTAGTGGTTTAACAAATCACCTAAAATGCTTTTCGCTCCTCACTGATATGTAACTCATCTAGCCCCAAAACACCCCCATACAAAAGCTAGGAGAAACAGTGAACTGATTACAGAAGAAATGCTGCACAACCCATAAAATATGAGGAAAAATCTCCTCCTTCCCTTCTAATCTGTTATATTACTCTTAGGTGTAATGACAACTACAAACTTTCATATAGAAGTGTTACTTTTAAATTGATGTCCCTTTAATACTCTAGACAGGATCAGACTGAGTAAGGGCAGAGTATCTGATGCCCTGATTTAAAAAAAAAAAAAAAAAAAAAGAAAAGAAAAAAAGTTCTACTCTTCCCAACAAACCACAAAGTAGGAGGACTGGAAGCCTCCCTGTTCTCAAATGAAAAGCAGGGATACCATAGAGGAAACTCAGTAAAGCAGCTTGGTGTCAATGTGCATATACTTTCATCCACTTTTCGCTGTTCCTTTTAAATTGCCTACAGCATACTCTCCTCTCCACTGAATTACTCCTGCGGGAATTCTGTGCCATTGTGCTATGCAGAATTTGTGCAGAAATTAACATTCTGCACAGAATTGTCTATCCTCCTCCCTGCCCCAATCCCTGAAATGGGCTGCAGAAAACTGGGAAGATCCCAGCTAGCAAACAGAAGACACTGCCAGAGGTCGGGAGGGAGATGAAGCTAGAGGATTCTGGGCAGCTGCAGTTCCTGGCATATCCTGAAGGAAGATGGTGGTGTGCAGGAAATGCCACACAAACCTGAGAGCCAGCATCAGGCTGTTTTTCTCTCTGGATCCCTGGGCTCTGGTGGGAGCAGGAGTGCAAGTGTCTGGGCTGGGTGCTTTGTGACTAGAGGGAGCAGATGTCCTGATTTTATAGAGACAATCCCAATTTTGGGGTCTTTTTCTTATATAGGCTTCTATTGCCCCCCACCCTCATCCCATTTTTCACACTTGCTGTCTGGTCACCCTATCTGTGACTGACTCTGGGGGTAGGGGTGTGAGTGTCTGGGAAAGGGAGGCTGCAGCTGTGCTTTGGAGACCCCTCCGGCAGCTGGGCTCTGGGGTGGGAGGGGCTGTCCTGCAGGTGGGGTCTCTGGGAGAAGGGCTACGGCTGTCTGGTCTTGCGGGGGAAGGGGTGCAAGTGTCTGGGCTGGGGGGGTGCCCCATGCCTGGGCTCTGGAGGGAGCTGGTGTGGGCATCTTCCCCAGCTGGGTTCTGGGGAGGGGAGGAGAGCGGGCAGAGAAACAGGAACTGGCTTGTTTTAGTGGTTTCTTTAACTCTACTCCTGAGGGGAAATTTTGTGCCTGTTGATGACAGGTATTTTGTAATAAGTTATCAACATAATTGAAACTGGTGTTGTTATCCGGGGTTCTTTCAACCCAAAGCTCTTGGTAACTACTACTCTGTGAGGTGGTGTCAGGAAACAAATCAGAGGAGACATGACCGTCCGATCGATAGATGGCTGGCACAAACAGGACAACACAAGAGTGCTTTCACTGAAAGCTAAACACTAGTTTGCTGACATCCTCCCGTACAACATGATTATATAGTGTTATTTTGACAAATAAAATATGTAAAATTTTAAAATATTGTGCCCAGAATTTTTAATTTGTTGGGACAGAAGTCCCTCAGGACTAACTCAATGTACCCTAGTATCGTGACAGCAAAAAATGTGCAAAGAGACACAGGCCCCAGAAAGCTGATATGCAACCACACTTTCGAAAAAGAGCAAGACAGGGGGATTGAGCTTCAAAAAGGATCTCTCTGCAATCTCTCAGGTTTTTTATTTTTAACATACATTGCATTTTCATCAGCCTAATGTGCAAAATACAAACTACATTAGAACCTCACAAACATCTCGGGAATGGAGGTTGTTTGTAACTCTGAAATGTCTGAAACTCTGAATAAAATGGTATGGTTGGTCTCCCAAAAGTTTAGAACTGAACAATGACTTATGACAGCTTTGAAACTTTACTATGGAGAAGAAAAATGCTGCTTTTAAACATCTTAATTTAAACAAAACAAATACACTTTCCTTAACCTTGTCAATTTTTAAAAACACCTTTTCCTTTATATTATTAGTTGACATTTAAGAGGACTGTATTTGCGTGTGTGTGCGTGTTGGCTGCTGCCCAATTGTGTACTTCTGGTCCCCAAATGTGGGGTTAACCAGTCAGTTCATAACTCTGAGGTTCTACTGCATGGGCCAAATGTTTGTATTTCACACTGAAGTCAATGGGACTATTTATATGAGCAAAGACAATTTGGTCCTGAGTCTTTAGTTTTCTGGAAATCCTTCTTGAAACTGAACTTCTCCTTCTCTGAAAGCACCCCACATTGGGCTGGGCTGGTCACTCAGAGGCACATCTTTTCTAAAGTATACCTAGTTTTGTTTCGTTTGCATGACAGTTCTGGCACCATTATAGTACGAGGAACTAGATTAGGCTTACTTTTTCTCCTAAATAAACTGCACATTTGCCAGGGGGATGTAAACTCCTGTGTTGGGGTAAGGAGGTAGAGAAGAAAAATCTGCCCCACACTCCCAACAAGACAGAATAGCCAGTTGGCAGAATAAACTGACGAGATACCACAATATTAAATGCTTAGCAGCCAAACACATTTATTAGTCTCTTTTTTTCCAGGAACCCAAAAATATTTTGTAGTTATAATGTAAGCAACTGAGTTGCACATAATACAATCATATCTTTAAAAAACATAAAAATAAAATAAAAACAAAAAAGCTGTTTAAAAGCCCAAAAAAACCTTCAGAAAACTTATATATGTATTACACCATCTCTCAGTTTCAATGAAATGACGACGACTTAATTCCTTATTACTCTTAATTTGTCACACTCCAATAAAACATCACCCTTTTGTTTGTTTTTTTGAAATCCAGCATGAGAAATACAGTACCTGCTATGGCAAAAATACACATAAAATGCAACATTTCAGCTTATTTGTACATTAGTAGAGTTTAAACATTTTATTGTTTTTTAAGTGAACCAGTGATTTTAAGTACCACTATACTAAAAGTAAAATAAAATTACAGAAGAGGAGAAGGGGGGCAGCCTGCCATACAAAAGCACCTCAAAGTGCTGAGTTTCTGTGTCCATGGAAAACCATTAGGATAGAAAGCAAATTCAATCACCAGGGTGTATGGATGGGAACTAAGATGAAACCTGGGCATGAAAGGAATTGTGTCACCTCCTCTCTATTCTCCCTTGTCTGCTTTCGCTGCTTCCCATCCTGGTGAGGGGTGGGGGACAGGACGGGTGGGAAGAAACCAGAATTAAAATAGTTTTTAATGAAGAAAGCTATTTCAAGTATAAGGAAAAAAAACACTCATAGGTAACATGCAAAGAGCATCAATACGTGCATCCACTATTTTTATTATTATGTCTGCTCGTGGGGGACAGTGTTTTAGCAAGAGGGCTTTAGCTGTACCTTCCTGTTACCTTATTTACGTGCAAAGTAGGAAAGCTGCCTTTTCTAATCCAGCAGTTTTGGACATCAGTGATTATCCACTCTGCACTTATCTATTTAAAGGAAGGAGAGAGGAAGGGGAAACTACTTTAGAAACCCGGCTAGATTAAGTTAACCTCTTCCTCCATTCCTCCTCAAGACAACCCCTCCTCCCCCATTACCTGACTTGATTGTTAGCAATGAGGGAAACCTCACTATGCCTCGGATGCCCACCATTAGCCAGTTTCCTGATCAGGTAGAAAGCATTTGTCTTTGTAAACATAGCTCCTTAGGTCTGTGGATTTCAAAGCAGCATTTCATGTCTCCATCCAAATGGTGCAAACTAAAATAGTTTGGAACCCTTCCCCACCATTTACTTTCCTCACCCCCTTCAATCCCTCCCCCCAAAAAAGGTTGGTTCTGGTGTTTATTTGGTTCTTTTGGGAAAAGCCATAGCATTTAATTAAAAAGTAAACAGTGCAGAGTTACCATCAGCAGAGCTATGCAATGTTTGTTCTGTTTTCTGTATAGGAAGGAAAGAAAAACACAACTATTAGATATTCTGTACCTCAGAAATTGTGTGCAATTGCACGCAAATCTTAGGGGCGCCCATGCATCATTTCAGTTTTGTTCTTTGTGGAATCATTGGACAGATTTCACTTGTGTGCTGACAGAGGTGAGGAGGGTGACACAGGGCAACAGTGAAGAGATGAACCGAAGGCCAGAGGGAGCAATCAACGGACATCAAGGGCCAGTGAAGTGTCAGAAAGGAAGGCTTCAAATACAGAATTGAAACCAAATCTCAAGATTTCCAAGACCAAATTCCAAAGGCATGGGCTCATATGCACATCCCTGAGACACTCATCCAAGATAGAAGAAACTGACCACAACATGACTAGAGAGAGGAGAAAGTATCAGAGGTTCCCTGACAGTTGTGGGATTTACCCAACAAAGACCTCTTCCCCTACACACCCTCTCAGAGATTCTGGGTGAGCTGTAAGGCATACACATAAGCAGCATTTACTATTGAATGTCATTCTCTCTGTTTCAATGTACTATTGGTATATAATGGCTTCTGTGTATTAGAGACAAGGTGACGCCTTATTTGAAGTGGCAGTATAACAACACTTTCATGAGTTACGGGGAGCTACACTGTCCTCCAGAGCAGCATAAAGTGGCAAGGCTCTTCATTTTACAATCCCTGTGAGATCTACAAGATACTCCTCCCTTCCTGAGGCAGGAAGAGATACATCCATGGAGGGATGACGCTTCACCACCCAATGTTTGTTTAAAGGCAGGGAAAAGATGACACACCGCATCCAATTTACAGATCTGGTGGAAGAGGAGGAAAGTTGCAAGTACATCAATCTAACCAGGTTCAATGTCTGCTTAAAAGACTGGGATTGTGACCTATACCAAAAACAGCATTATTGCATATGGAGGGCAGGGGATAAGACTGATAGAGAGAGGAAGGAGAACGTAAGCAATATGGATAGTTTAAGCTCTCAATTGACTTCTGCTTAGTTAAGTGATTTTGGATCTAGATTTTTTGATGGCTTAAAATGTAGAAGTGTTATAAGTTCCCCGCATCCCACCCCAAGCAAACAATGTAAAGAATGAGTTCTCTTGCTGTTTAAATTCATAATACTTATATAGTGCTTTACATCTTCAAAGCACTTTACAGACAAGAACTAGCTGATCCTCACAAAACCCCTGTGAGGTAGGTTAGTATTAATATCCCCATTGTACAGATGAAAAAAATGAGGCAGAAAAGTGACTTGCCCAAGGCTAAAGAGGAAGAGTAAGCGCCAGGATTAGAATTCAAGAGTTCCAGGCTCTCAGTCCTGTCCTCAAACCACTAGTCTAAGCCTCTCCCCCAGGAGGAGATTTAAGAAGCGGATAAGCCCAAAGATGGAAGAGAACACAGAACTTAAAAGGTTACATTAAAAAGGGAAATGTACCATGAGGTATTTTGTGATGAAGAATTGAAACGTCAGGATTTTTTTTATTTTTAAAAGGCAATCCAACAGAGTGGAACCCTGATAAGATCACATCTGAAAGGCAGGCACAGATGTGAGGAGAGTGTCATCATCAAGTCTATTACTCATTACAGTACTGCGAACATCAACAAAAAATAAAATTGCTGCATGAAAAACACTGAATACAGGCAAGATAATCTCTCAGTTATGATACTGTTATCTAAGATAATGCCAAGGGTAATGCAGGTACCATGGTTCACCATGGGCAAGGGAAAGTCAAGTCAACACGAGGCTCCTATTAAGACAACAAACAGGGTAGTGAGATTTACATTTTTCTACAAGGAGACCCCTCCAAGAAGCCCACTGAGCTCCAGGTACATGTGTAAGTGACAAAATCAACTGCATTTTGGGGGGTCAGAAAGTGAATCCTCTTTTGCCCATTAGGACAGTAGCCACTTCCCAGTATACAAGGCTAATTTCTTTAACTTAGATGGCTTTATCTACATTACTCTTTATTCCCTAAAATTTCCCATCACTACCACCACCTCTACATCATTAGTGGTAGCTCTGGTATAGACAAAGTATTAGTGGTTACTAGTGTTTTAACCACCAAGTTCCCCTACACCTGCTCTGATCAGGGCTAGAAAAGAAGTTAGCTACAACGCCAGCACCCAGTCTGTAATAGTGCTCCTACCCATTAGAGCTACACCAGAGGTAGCAATAGCGGCAATTTTAGGAAAAGGTTCATGTAGACAGTTTATGAGTAAGGAGCAGTTGTGTTCCAATTCTCCTGAGAGAGTGGCTGTTTTAATGGAAAGTAAGTAGGTAAATCCCAAAAGAGTGCCTGAGGCACTTTGTTTCCTGAGCTTGAAAGGGGCCTTAACACAAGAGGTGGTCAAATAATTTCCCAGGGAGCGCTGGGGTCTCATGTCACACTGTTGGCCCTTGGTTAACACTGCATGGCTAGAATTCACAATCCTGCAGAATTTGAGTTGGAAATTGGAATCTATCTTAATTGAATTCTCCAAAACTGTTTAGTTAACAAAACTGCCATCTTCTGAAAAGAGAAGTTCCCAAGAGTCTCTCTCTCTTTTGAAGTCATCACTCTGTCTCCTTCCCTCCACACCAACATGGATGCACCATGGACACAGAAACTGCTGAGCAGTTTAGCAAAGCTACCTCTTCTTCCCCTACATCCCCCCAGCAGAATGCATAGTTTACAATTCACTTACAAAATAAAGAAGCAATGCTGACCACACATGGGACCTTTTTTTTTTTTGAAAAAGAAAAAAAACCCTCTTCTTAAGTTCAGTATCAAAATTCACATTTGCATAATAATACATTTCAAGGCCATTAGAGAGGAATGAGAGCGAAGCAAAGAAAGCTGCAGCGTCTCTCCTCCCTTTGTCTTCCTGAATGGAGCTGAAGGGTCCCACTAGGAGTTTCTTTTTGGGGTGAGGACTGAAAGGGGCTAATGCAACAGCTCTTGCACACCTCAGATTTGGGGTGAAGAGGTGGAATAGGGAAAAACAAATGGAAGGAGACACTGCAGATTCCCATGTTTAGCTACGAACAGCTTCGAAGAAACAAAAAATTACTTCAGACTTTTTTCTTTTCTTTTTTTAAACACTTCTACCTCACCATTTCAAAAAACATTTTTTTATTTTTGTAATACCCTGTTAATTTAAGTGGCAACGTTCAATGTGCTGGAAGTTGAAGGGTTGAAAAAAAATATAATTTTCCTGTTTCTCTCATTAGGACATGGAAAGAAAGGGTAAAAGTGTGCCTATACCCACAAATGGCAGAAGCTACAACACACCTTCTTCTCTACATGCATAAATGTGTCTCAAACATTACGTTGTTTCAATTCTCCAGTGCTTACAAAAAATTAAAGCAAGTCACACACACAAAACAAGAGAAGCTACATAATACAAATATAAATCCAACCTGCAACTGCGGTCCAGACTAAAACTATCATCAGCTTCTGTGCATCATGTCATGACCCTTCCCACAAACCAAACCTCTACACCACTTAACGATTACTGTGCAGTGTAGAGACTAGCCCAAAGATGCTACTTGTTGAAAGGGACCAGTGGGCTGGCATCTTTATATCTGACCTCTTGAAAGAATTAATTGACCATTGTCTCCCTACTCCAGCCCAAGTAGCCTCCTTAGACAGTCACTGTACTCACAAAGGCACATTCATAAATACCACATTTAAGTTACTGCTTGTAAAAACAACAAAGAGGGGGAAATGCTAAGCGCTTATACCCCAATCCATTCCTACTGACCCAGCAAGAAGCATCACATAACATATCACCGCTCTATCTTCAGAAGATACATATTTCTTAAAGAAGTTTTCCAACACCCCGTTTTTTTGTTGTTGCATAAATGAACGCTTTTTTCCATTTTTGGCTTACATGTTTTGGAATACAGCACACCCCCAATATAAAGCTCTGTTGTAAGTCTACCTCCTAAAGTAAGGCTGTTCTATCTTGGCTCCCTTTTCACTCTTCTACTCCTCTTACACCCCCCCCACTAAAAATACAAAACATTCAGCACCTTATATAAGGAGGGTGAGCAGATTCTGGAAGGGGTAGGGAAGGGGAAGAAAAACACTTAATATCACAGCCATGTCACTAAAATATCTATGTCCAGCAAGCTGTGCAATTTGCTCTTTCTGCTCAACATTAGTATTAAGAAGGAACCATGTTCATCTAAAGTTGTTTCATCTAAAACACGACAGAAACTTCTATTTATTTGTCATGGTTAAAAACAGTTAAAAAAAATTGACGAATTTTATTTGAATGCATTGATTTGTACTTTAATACCTAAGATGAGGCATTTAGTGCTTAAAAAGAAACACTTGTTGCTAAACACTGCCTATCTCTTGTTTGTCCAAGCAAACTCTTCCCATCTCCCCTCTTCTCCCTCTGTCTACCAAATAGCCAAGCGACTGTGCCACAAAGAATACTCAGTGGCTGCCTGGCACAGAACTTTCTACCATTTTATCTGGAGTGCACTGTTTTCTGTTTATAGGAATGGTTGTTAGGGTCAAGTCAAAATTATTCCAACTCTCTGGCTAAGAAAAAAAAATAAAATTCCACTGGCTTTAACACTGCTGGATGTCCCCATTACTGATTGCCACATGCACAGTGGAAAATGGCTCTTTGCTCTGGACATTTAGTTTGCAAGATGCTCTTTTCACAACCCAAGGTTCTGGGAGGTTTTCAGAGAAACTTTCCTGCATACCTTTATAAAAATTCAATACACACAAATTCTGGCAGCATGTGAATGTTGCTTCGTTGCATTCCACTAATCAGGTTACATCTACATTGGCCTGACAACACAGTTTAAAAAACAGGCCTAGAACCCTACAAGTCTGGAGACCATTAGAACATTTTCTGTGTCAAAGATGAGATCTTAACCATTTTCCATAATGGGGCTAAAGCACATCCAAGGTTTTAGCAAACCACAGAACATGGCTGAAGTCCAATCTATACCACAATTCAAACTGTTGAAACGAGGTCCACTGACTCAGTTTTAGTAGCAGCATTGTGGACTTTATTGTGGACAATCAGGGCTCTAATATAGCCTGGCCAGTCAGTGTAAAAAGGACTAAACTGTATGGCCATATCTACTTCAGGGAAATTTTGCCAAAATATCTCCACTGTTGGTAATACAAGTTCATTTGTGCTGGTGTTTGCAATGGTGGGATATTTTTGCAAAATGTCTGTACAGGAGACAAAACTTATTAAACAGTGCTTAAAAGGTTAGTTTCCAGCTAGGGTACAGTTCTAACACGGTTTAGTCCTAGCCACAAACTCCAATTAGCTACAAGGATTTAAGCTAATTTTGCAGAAGTTCCCCATCATCATTAACACTTGCTCAGCCACACAAGAAACCTTAGTGTTGGTGGACTTCTGGTGTTGTAAGCATCATGTCATCTATAGTCTGTTCAGGGTAGGTATAATCAGCATGATGCTTAAAATGCCAGAGGCAACAGTTGGCCCCTCTGTGTTGGACTCCCAATGTTACTAACATTACCAGTTGGTTTTTTTTTCTTTTTTGAAAAATGAGTGTAGAAGAGGCTACAGATTCTGCATATGTTGCTTCAGCTACAAAACAAAACAAAGTCTTCATAAAATTACACTCTCCTGACAGCAATTTTTAGTTTCTTATACATCATTTCAACTTTGTATTTTTGGGAGTATTTTCTGCATTATAATTTTGCATATTTATAGTTAAGGAGACATCCATCCCTGCTATCATGGAATTTTTCCAAGGACAGATAAAAAAAATCTAACTTCCACCCCAGTAAATCAGGACTTCATATCCTGAGCGACTATCTGCCAAGAACTATAAGAGCATCTCAGAACACTGGAGAAGTCCTGGATTCTGAAGTCACATGGTTTACAGTGAATTTAATATATGCATGGACATGCAGGTGTTCCTGGTTGTATTGGTGGCACTACCAATCCACAGCCCCACAGCTACAATCTTAAATCCTGATCCTGCAACCTCTTACTTACACAAATAGCCCTTAATCCTGTGAGTAGCATTTACTCATTCAAGTCAGTGGCACTAACTTGTGATAGTATGGATTACTCCTTTAAGGGTTTCCTGGATCTGAACCAAAGGGCCAAATTTGGATCTCAGATACACATATTGGACCACCATTAAAGTCAATGGGAGATCCACATGCAAGAGCAAAATCAGATCCAGGAAGAGGGAAAGGCAGCTGAGGGATGAAGGAGAAGAAGATTATTCTACAATCAAGGCATGAACAGAGGAGATGTGGCAGCATTTATGAGGAAGGAGAGCATACACCAAGGAGAAAGTTGGTTTTTACAGTGTTACACCTGTAACCTTTGCCAGTTCAAATCCCTGCAATGGAAAACATCAAGTAGAAAGACCAAGATTTCTAATGTACTAATTTTTAAAAGCTTCAAGTTGAATTAAAAAAGAGAGGCCAAAGGCTGAATTGTTCTCTAATATTGGAATCTACTGAAAACATCCTGTTTATACTTCAGAGTAAAATGTGTTTGGCTTAAGGTCTCTGTACAATACAAAAATTCTTCTGTTTAACTGAACACCAGAAAGCCAAAGTCTAAGAAAAAGTTCACACCATTTAACTGTAGAGGTCCCTCAGCATGGATGGAAAAGTGTCCAGAAAAGCACAGGCATACTGGAAAAGACTAAAAGTCTTCCCAAAGGGCATCCTGTTCAAGAAATTAAATCTGCTTTCCACTAGAAGTTGTGTTATATTTGAAAACTTCCTACTTTGCTTTTGTTTCTCATTTTGCATACTAGAAATCTTCACTATCACTTTAATAAAAGTCACTATGGCAGCAGGGAGAAAGGGAGAAGGGCTCAAACCCATCTAATTCAGAGAATAAGCCTACAGACAATTCAGGCAACATTTGGGGTAGAGGGGGAAGGAGCTGTTACTGGAGCAGAATTTACAGAAAATAAAACGTAAAAGGAAAAAATGCTAAAATGTAATTGGAAAAACTAAAATACTGGAGGATTAAAATAAAGGAGACAGGAAATCAGGAAGAAAGGAATAATAATTGAGACATGTATGAGTTTAGATTATATGGCTATGAGGAGCAAGAATCAAGAACAGAATTGCTACAAGGTGCATTCTTTGTTTCTTCATGAACATTTTGGGAAACTGAAGATGTGCTTTTTGAGACTAACAAGAAGGGCTGGACATTTGAACCCAACTGGCAACAGAGGTTTATAATCTATTCCAAGATGTGCCCTTTCCACCTCTTCTCACAAACTTTTCCTAGTTTTCTTTTCATGGTGTTCATGTGAAACAATGCTAGCAGCCACTGGAACATTTTTCCAGACCAGGATAGTCAAAAATGCCTTCTCGAGAACAGTGTTCTAAAAGCCACATCTCTCAGTACCAAATCCTGCTTGCTTCTTTCATGCACTACCATCAAATACAACTGCTTGTTTGAGAAAGGCGAGCTATATTTGGCCTGTAGGAGTGTGACGTCTGGCTAGCATGGTCCTCCAATTATTGTTCACAATGGTCAGGAAAACCATTATAGAATCAAGCTAGTGACACACTGATTAGACAAGTATTACTTGCATGGTTTCAACTACAAATTTGGACAGGAACAAAATTGACAACTAAATTTTTTCAGACCTGGAAATGAGAGGCATTAAAGTACCTCAAGCAACTTATAAATTGATGACTCAAGATACAAGTGCCCAAGATAAAGCCTACACAGAGTTCAGGGATGGGGATGTTTTTGGAGAGGGGAAGGATGATCCTATGAAATGACGCAGCCAAAGATTCAGTGCTCTAACCTTGTAGTACTCATCAACCATGACTGTTGCCAAGGGACTGCAGCAAAGGCTTTAGTTGTTTTTCACTAAGTCCTACCATTTTCTGTTCTTAGGACTCTACCAACTGATAAAGCACAGCCTCTGGCAAAGTATTCAGATAAATATCTTCCCCTCAATTTGAAAAAAAAAGAAAAAAACACAAGAATCCCTCTCTACTGGCCAATCACACTATGATTTTCCAAATTAACATGGTGTATTGTTTTTAACGACCTTGCATGCACACACTTGCAGGAAGAATGCAACACACAAACAGAGCACAATTGAAGTGACAGGAGAGAAACATAGCATTTGATTTTTCAAATCATAAAAAGCATTCTTACCTTTGCTGTTATGTAACTCACTACAGGGCATGCCTTTGTGGCAGGCTCGTTTTCTGTTTTAACAGCAGGTGCATTCATTTTCATGGAGTGACTGGACTACATATGCCTCCTTTTGCAGAATGTGTGGGTATATGTACAAAGGCACTAAAGTGGCTTGTGGTTTCAGCCTAAAAACTTCAGGCAGATTCCTATCTCCCACCGCTAAGGGAGAGGGGCCTACTTATTCATTCCAACACTGAGATCAGCAAAGTTGTTCTCAGGGCTGGGAGTCCTGACAGCTGGTACCTGTGGGGTCAGCAGGAGAGCTTAAATATTCTCCTCAAAAAACCTAAAACTAAAGTACATTTCTGGGTGAGACACAAAGAAAATCAAGCAGCAAATCTTCATAAGGGGGATTATCATTGACTAAGGGGTAGTTGGAAACTTAAAAATAACCACTTTTGTTCTCTAATGTACATTTCACAGGAGACCTTCAAATTCTCTTCCCTCTTGATAATTTTCTGTATTAAAAAGGAGACAAGATACAACTGCTCCATTGACAGGATATTCCATAGGTATGGGTTAAGTTTACAGTTTTCTTTTTTTAAAAAAAGATGCTTGGAGGGATATTTCAGTCTAATTTTCACTGCAGAAGAAATAAGTGATTATATATTTCTCTCCCCCCTCCCCATGCAACTGTACCCACGTGAGACTAACAATGCTTTACAAAGAATAACTCTTCTCCTCACACAACTTGGTTTTTAAGAACACAATAAATTTTTGTTGCTGTTATTGAATTTGTTGTAATTATTATCTTCATAGTCTTTAAAATGCTTGATCCCCAGTTATGACAGTAACATTTGGAAATTTTTCTGCTTTTTAATTTTTTTTTTTGAAGTAAAAACTTTCCAAGTTTTTGAAGATTCAGGAACTTGTAATAGTTTATCAACAGGAAAGAAACAGCCATCTATCTAAGATAAGATAAGGTTAAATAAACCATCTTCAAAAACTGGCTTCCTACCCTAGAATTCCTGAGAAAGCTTGCAAATTTAAAGCAGGAAAATAAATGTTAAAACAAAAACAAAAAACACTGTTAAATGCTCCCAGAGTTAGTCTTCATCTAATATATATGCATGCATGCACGCACTTTTTGGTCTTTTTTGTGTGTGTGTTAAGTTTTAAATTTTTTCTCTTTTCGCTTACTATGGAAGAACATTTTAGCTTTTCTTTTTTAAATATTTCAAATCCCTCATTATGTCTTGTAAACAAGAGGGGCTCTAGCACCCGGATTTCACCGTAGTATCGCAATGAACTCAACTAACCCAAAGTGCAGGTAAAGGGATCTTAGGGCAGGTTGGGAGAGAAGCAAGGGGATTGGAACACAGCAATGAACCAGCATGGGTGAATCACGTGACAGAATCAATACTGGCTTATTCAGGCCATCATAGGTGCTTCATTAGAAAGTACTGCTGGCACAGGGCTTTTATCTCTCCTGCATCTCTGCGCATGGCTGGTCTTCATGTTGAGGCTACCAAAGACAATATAGCTCTGCCTGGGGGAGAGAGGGAACAAACCTAACCGGTAGGAGTTGGAAAAAAAACCCTTTTTTTCCCCAATGTGTGTGGTGGGATGGAGGAGCGGGCACAGTAAAAAACCAAAACAAAACCACAAAAAATAATATTCAAAAAAGAGGACAGATAGTATGTTGCAGACTCCAGTTTTTACACACACACACACACACACACAGAGTGTCAGATACACTTTGCATATGAATCTATAGGCATATGTAGATGTAGCATTCCCCTCAGTCAGCCTTCAATGTCACACTGGGTTTACACAGATATGGCAATTTTAAAAAGTCACAGAATTTCCCCACCTTTCCCTCCTTTGACAGGCACACACACATACACACACTATTTGAGTTTGTCTTTTCCATTCCCCCCAATGCTTAAAGAGTTAAATACATCAGATACTATTGTATCCTTCAGTGAAGATGCTAAAGAAAAGAGATTCTCCTCCCCTCCCCACCTCCCACAGTTAATAAGGACAACAGAGGTACTTCCCTCTCAGGGTTGGAATGGGTAGGTATCTGGTGGTACAGAGTGTCAGCACTTTATACTAAACAATACAACAGAGCTTGACACTACCACACCAGTGGTGGTACTTCTGAGAAGAGTACCAGCATCTCTCTTCCCTCTTCTCTCTGCCCCCACAAAATATCTCCTGGATGTCCTTTCAAGTCTGCTACAGCTTTTCACAACAAGCAGTGTTGTAACTTTTGTTCCCAGCACGCACACCTACGCACACACTGGCTATCATTGTGGATTATAGGTCACCCCATCCTGCCCAGAGTACTACTACACTGATGCTCAAAACATCCCAAACAAATTTTTTGTTAAATACAGAAATTAAAAAGCAACAGTACAGAAAAAGTAAAAACAAAAAAAGGTGCAATACTTTAAAAAAAGTCTTTGCTAGTTATATACCTGCCTAAGCAAAACCATATACACAGGAATAAACACAACACAGAGCAACAAAAGGAAACATTTGAAGTACACACTGGTTTAAGAACATTCGTAAGTAAACGTTTCTGTCAGTGATGGTCTGGTGCTGTAATACACCACGGCCTGGCACAGGTAACACTCATCAGAAAGGGTGTAGAAAGGAGTCAGCTGCATGTGCTTTCAGGAGATGAGGCAGGCAGGCCAGCAAACTGTTAACACAACTTAGTTTTGTCAGTTTTAATATAAGCACTAAAATGTTGGGCTGGAATTTCAGGGTATTGATGGGATACTTCATGAATGGTTTTGGGGGAGGGGTGAGACTCATTTTCTGAAGATACTGAAGACTGCAAGGGACTAGATAAGAACATTGGTCTTAGCCACATATAAACATGATGTCTTCTATCCTCTGTTTTACCCTCCACAGAAGAAAAAAGAATGGCTTGCATTATAAAACAAACATTCCAGGGTTTACTCATAAAAAACCCCACATGCAGACATAAATAAATAAATACACTGCTACTCAAAAGACAACATTGGCTCCCCTTCTCACCAAATCCTTCGGACATGGCAGTGTTATGCTCTACCACAGAGTCAGAACAAGGGCTAGGAAGCAACAACCCACATTCAATATGATCTGCAAACTTGAATTAGCACCCTACTAAAATCAATTAAAAAAACAGAAAAACTTAAATTTTAATCCAGCCCAAGAAAATTTTGTTCCAGCCACTGGGACTCCCCCATATTTGTTTTCAGAATCAAGACACACAGATGGCCAGCCAGCCCACAGACCCATCAGCAACGCAGCGTTCTGAGACAGCAGGAGAGAGAGGGAGAAAATGCACACTCACCAGAAACAAGCACACATGGGCAGTTACATGTGCCAGAACACACTGGTATTTATCAACCAGCCAATCACAAAGTTTGGGGGGGGTTTTGTGGATTTTTTTTTCATTTTTTTTTTTGTTTTTAAAGTGAGGCTCCGTCAAGTCTTCCCCTCCCCCCACCCCTGCAATTCTTTTGAACCCCACCCAACACGGTAGACCTAAGGACGGAAACACACCCAGTGCAAACAAAGTTAAAAAGCTATTTTTTCAGTATATATGTTTCTTAGCAACAACTTCCGTATAACATGAAAAAGTGAAAAACTAGAAACTAATTTTTTTAATTTTTTGTGTTTAAATTTAAATGGTATGTGTACTTGCTTCACATTGTCTTTCTAAGTTGGCGTTCATGATTCAAGTATTTCAAGAGTGATATGTTCTCTTTTTGGATTCATATTCCAAACGAAAAAACTGAAGTTATATAAGGGAGGCAACTATGTGCTCAGACAGTCTGTCAATGACCCACCTTTTTTTCTCTCTCCGTTTTCTTTTTTCCTTTTAAAAATGTATTTATTGCAAGTTGAAAAAAAACGAAAAGGTCAAGTTAGTGCTGCTGCTGTTCCAAAAAAGGTCACGAGGTCAGAGTTGAAAGTTCTAAGTTCAGATTGAATCCGACCCTCCTCCCAGAAGGTCTCCAGGTAGTAAGGGAGCAGGGCTGCCCATTCTGTGGGGATCCTCTACACTTGGGACCCCCCACAAGCTTGAAGAATAGTTTGGAGGCCCCCACAATGAAGCGCCAGAGAGATCGCCCCCACTGCTGCTGCCACCACTGCTGCTCCACTGCCCAAGCCCTGCTGACCCACCAAAAAGATTCAAAGGAGGTCCAACTGCATCTGTCTGGTTCTGTCCTGTTTCCAGGGATTGCCAGCCTGCTGCGGGTGCACTTGGGGTTGCTGCAGGTGTCGGGGGCTGAGCTTGTGTCAGAAAGCGACTAACCTCCTCATCTGTGGCAAACTCAGCCAGGATAGTAGTGTTTCCCAACACACACCTGGGGGAAAGAGGGGAGAAAAAAGGGTGAACAACAAGAAACAAAGTTCATATAAAAACCAGGGTACATGCACAGGATTCAAAACCTTGGACATGAAATGGCAGAGACCGCTCAGACCAGTAAGGAAATCAGTGGTAGAACTAAGCAAGGGAGGTAGGTGCACTCATCTCCACTTTACCAGTTTAATCAGACTCTGCAGAACCCAAACTTTCGGTTTTTTAAAAAAATGACAGTAAGTTCACAGAGAGAGTATGAAACATTTACAGCGTCATAAACATGCAAGTGCAAGAGATAATTACCCTCTATCCCCCAAAAATAAAAGTGCAGGCACACATGAACAGGTTCAGTGTCTATTATCTTTCCAAAACATCAAAGCTTAAGAAGAGGCTAGAAATCAAAGATCTTCAGAATGAAAGAAAAGGAATTTCTTGGGTTCCCAACCTTTCCTTAAACGTTAACATTTCTGTAAGGTAACGGAGAGCATGGGAAGGAGTCATTGCTCCCAAGACCACGTTCACTTCAAAAGCAAGCCAGAAGCACACTCAAATTTAATAAAACTAATGTGAGCCCCTCTCTTCAAATCCCAGGGGGCCTGAGAACAGGAAACCAATTCTGGAATCTACAAATGCCCAAAGAGCTTGTTTTAAGTGCCCCTTAGTTAAAACCACAGCCTATTTTGTCTTTTCCTAGCCCTACTTTTCTGCATTGCAGTGCTCCAAGGAGTAAAACGATTACTCAGAAGAGAACAGAACTGAAGAATCATTGCAGATGGGTAAAAACCAGCAATGGAAAAAAAAATGCAGAAACAGTAACATTTCTCTTTGAGACATTTTAATTAAAATGTTCTAAACTTTAAGAAAAAAATCAAAAATCTTTGTAGAGGAAGTTAGAAAAACAGTTTCACCCAAATAAAACTTTTCCTCTACTTCAAAGATTCTCAAACTGTGGCCCATGTTGAACTTGCTGGGAGCTTCAGGGAAGCTGGTTGGTCATATAATGCTGTATATTCCCACTCCTGATTTCCAGCTACTAAATCTCATTAAAACACATTAAATACTTTCCTATGCAACTGTTGTTGATGCCACGAGGGTCTTACACCATCATGACTAGGACTCAGTTATACATACAACCAAGAACGAGAGGACCGGGGGGAAGGGGAGGGGGGCGGCGCGCAGAGGGAGAAAAGGAATTTAGCTTTGATATTCACATGGACTTGGTTTCGGAGTAGAAATGTGATTGATCACTTTGCAAAAATCTTACAGATTAATGCTCATCTGAAGCAATTTATTAATTTTCATAAACCACAGCCAAATTTGAATATTCATTTGCATACTGGTCTCATCAGTCCACCCCATCCATTGCAAAATCCTTGTTGTGCCACTGTAACTTTGTAGCAGCAGTTCCAGCAACCTCGTTCAGAAACAAAGCATCATTCCCCATCTTCTGCTGGTAAAGGAAGAGATGCCTACCTCCGAGGACTGACTTACTACTTGAGAGTTTCTAAAACATGGAAGTGGACAGATAAAACAATGGTTACTGTCCTTTTGTAACTATTGTTCTTCAAGATGTGTTGCACACGTCCACTCCATGCTAGGTGTGTATGCGCCATGTTGCTGGAGATTTTTTTCCCCTTAGTGGATCCGTAGCACTGACCCTAGTGCCCCCGGAGCCCTGCGCTCATGCGTCGGTATAAGGGATACCGCTGGCTCCTCACCCTCCCAGTTCCTTTTTATTCATAACTCCAACAGGGGGTGGGAGGGCAGGTCATGGAATGGATATGAGCAACACATCTCAAAGAACAGTTACAAAAGATTAATAACGTTTTTTTTTTGAGTGCTTGCTCATGTCCATGACTCACAAGCAGTAATCCCAGAGGTAGGCTCAGAGTTCATGGATGCGCTCACTGCAGTGCTGCTCTCCCAAAACAGGTATCGTCACGGGCTTGTTGGGTGATGGTGTAGTGGGATGCAAAGGTATGAACCGATGATCGTGTTGAGGCTCTGCAGATGCCCTGGATTGCTATCTCTGTGAAGAATGCTGTTGACAAAGCCTGGGTTCTTGTGGAATGAGTGGTCACAATGGCCGGAGGTGGAACCTTTGCCTGCTTATAATAGCAGGCTTGGATGCAAGCAGTTATCCAAAATGAGATTCTTTGGGATGACACCAGTAGTCTCTTCATCCTTTCCACTACTGCTACAAAAAGTTGTGTACATGTGCAGAGGAGCTTAGTCCTCTTGATATAAAAGGCCAGAACCCACCTAATATCTAATGTACGGAGCCAATGTTCCTCATTGGTGCTATGAGGCTTTGGAAAGAAGACAAGCAGAAGAATGGCCTGGTTGTTATGGAATAGTGACACCACCCTTGGCAGGAAGGCCAGGTGGGGGCACAGCTGGACCTTGTCCTTCATGAACACCACAGAAGGGTGGAGTAGATAATCTAAGATGGACTGCAGGGAAGACTGAGATGGAGAAAGATTCCATGCAGAGGCCCAACAAATGAAGTTTCTCCTTAGACAATTAGGTAATTCTGTTTTCAGTTACCTAGCAAGTCTTCTTGAACCTGATTTGAGCAGGCCTGTCCCTCAGGGTTCAGCCACGCAGCACCAAGCTGTCAGGTGTAGGGAGGTGAGATCTGGGTGAAGCAACCAGCCATGGTCTTGAAAAATCAAGTCTGGATAGGATAGGAGCACTAGTGGAGCTGCCACTGAGAGATCCAGAAACATGCCAAAACAATGCTGGCGTGTCCACACCAGAGCAATCATGGTAACCTTCGCTTTGTCCCTCTTCATCTTTAGGAGGACCTTGTGAACCAAGGGGATCAGCGGGAAGGTGTACTGCAGGCCATCTGCCCACGAGAGTAGGAAGGCATTGGAAAGGGAACCCTTGCTGAGCCCGCGCAAAGAACAGAACCAGAAATTTTCCTGTTCTGTCTGGAGACGAACAGGTCTACCTGGGGGAATCATTCGCTTGTGGAAGATAACAGTGATGACCTCTGGGTCAAGAGACCACTTGTAGCAAGAAGCAAGGGAACTACTAAGGTGATCTGCCAATGAATTCCAGACTCCTGGGAAGTGTGATGCCTCGTAGTGAATAGTGTACTTCACACAGAAGTCCCACAGTTGGAGGGTCTCGAGGATCGAGCTCTCTCTTGCTTGCTGACATAAAACATTGAGGCCATGTTGTCCATCAAGACCTGCATGACCTGCTCTGAGCTGGGGAAGAAACACCTGGCAGGCCAAGCTTATTGCCCTGAGTTCCTTGATATTTATATGTAGGGAGAGTTCTGCAGAGACCCTGAGTCCTGAGTCTACTGAGGCAGACTGCCCACCCCAGGGATGACACATCCAAAACCAATGTTGATGTTGGATATGGGAAAGGCACTCCATTCATCACAGAACGTGGGTCTCTCTATTAAGTCAGAAAAGCTAAGATGAGTGACAGAATCATGAAAACCACATCCAAGCGGTGTCTGCCCGGGGACTAGACTGATGCCAGGCACATCTACAGGGATCTGAGGCACAGTTGCACATACTGTACCATGTAGGTACATGCTGCCATGTGACCCAACAGCTTGAGTCACACTAGGCGGTTGAAAGCAGGTGAGCTGTGACCTGGGTGATTAGATCTGACATAGTTCAGAACCTAGCATCTGATGGGTAGGCCTTGACCTGGATGGAGTCGAGCACTACTCCAATAAACACTCTATTCTCTGGAAACAGTGTTGATTTCTGTTGATTTATTAACAGGCCCAGTGCCCAAAAAGTGGCCCATACTATGCCAATGTTGTGCTGAATCTGAGTCCGCGAGTGGACTTTGATCAGTCAATCACTGAGGTACAGGCAGACTTGTACACTTTGACACCTGACATACATTTTGTAAAAACTCATGGGTCTGACAGACCGAAGGGAAGCACGATGAATTGGTATCATCATTGGCTCACCACAAACCTGAGGAATCTCTTGTGCCCACGGAAAATGAAGATGAAGAAATAAGTGTCCCATAAATCGAGGGTGGCATACCAGTCTCCTGTACCCAGGGAGGGAATAACAGAGCCAGGGAGACCATGTGAAACCTCACAGAGATGAAGGAGTCTGCCACAGTGCCCAGACTGGTCCCAGCACAAACTCACTGACTGGCTCTGGCTACTCTGGAGGGAGCCGCTGCTCCTTGGCTTCCAGTCAAGTTTGTAGTGACACATTTCAGGAGCTCCTGATGGGCCCTTAAGTTATCTGGTGGAAGAGGGTTATTAGGACTTGTGACCGTCTAATACCATAGGAGAGTTTGGTCCTTCCTCTTCCATCTACATCACCGCCACTGAGGCCACTTTAGTGACTTCGGGGTCAGTACCGGAGTCGGGGTCCGGTCCTGATTGGGAAGAAACAGTGGTTCATTTCTCAGACACCACAGAGTATGACCACTGGGAAGTATGACCACCAGTACTTTTTCGGTGTGGCAAAGGATTTTCCTCCAGATCTGAAGAGGACTCTTCCCCCGGAGACCATGGCAGAGCCATATCCACTCTGCCTTCAAGCAGTGCTGGGAAACTGGTGACCGACACTGAGTCGGGGACCGCTGCGGCAGGGCCATGGAGGGCCTTCTTCTGAGAGGTGCCATGATGGAGCTCACTGCCCCTTGAATCGTTCTATCCCTGGTAGCCCTGATTGGTAAGGGGCACTTGGGGGTGGGCATTATCAGGAAGGACATGAAATCCTTTGCAGCCTGAAAAGCCTCTAGAGTTGAGGGGGCCCAACACTGGGGACGACAAGTGGCCCAGCATGGATGTCACTTAATCAGCTGCTCCCTGCTTGTCCCTCTTCAGCACTGGAGAGCACCTCTCTCCGCATACTGTTTCGTATGCTTCTTCTTGGCACCGGGGGTGGAGAATGGTGGTGGGAAGAGCACAGTGCCAGTGGAGCACTTCGCATGGAGACCAAAGTGCTTGGCGCCGATTCGGAGTGGCATGGCTCCAAGGACAGTTTAAGGGCTGCCTCCATGAGCAAAGCCTTCAGACGAATGTCCCTGTCTTTCTGAGTGCATAGTCTGAAGTCCCTGCAGATCTTGCATTTCTCCTTAATGTGAGCTTCCCCAAGGCACTTTAAGACAGCTCAAATGTGGGTCGCTCACTGGCATGGGCTTGCCACAGGAGGTACACGGTTTGAAGCCTGGGACCAGGGCATGCCCAGTCCCTGGAATGACGTCCCATGACAAGTGGGAAGGCTATTTACACTATATACACTTATATTAGTGGCTAACTAAATACATTAACTACAAAAACTATATAACAGGGGTCGGCAACCTTTCAGAAGTGATGTGCTGAGTCTTCATTTATTCACTCTAATTTAAGGTTTTGTGTGCCAGTAACACATTAACGTTTTTAGAAGGTCTCTTTCTATAAATCTTTAATATATAACTAAACAAGTGTTGTATGGAACCTAAATAAGGTTTTAAAAATGTTTAAGAAGCTTCATTTAAAATAAATTAAAATGTAGAGGCCCCCTGACCAGTGGCCAGGATCTGGGCAGTGCAAGTGCCACTGAAAATCAGCTTGCGTTCTGCCTTCAACACACGTGCCATAGGTTGCCTACCCCTGACATATACGATAGCCTAGAGTCTAAACCACTTGGAAAGCCTTGCAAGAGCAAGAAGGTCGTTCCAAGCAACTGTGACGGGCAGAAAGGAACTGAGAGGGTATGGAGCCATAGGTGTCCCTTATACTGGCACATGTGCACGAGGTTCCAGGGGGCATGAAGGCCAGTCCTATATATACCACTAAGGAAAAAAAGATCTGTGTGCATGGCGTGCGCACACCTAGCATGGACTGGACATAAGCAAGCACATGAAGAACAAGTTTTACTGAATCACCTCTTGCATGCAGGACTTTTATCAACAAAGTCAGCTGTGTGTGGCAGAGGAAACAGGGTATATGCATGTTGCTGGGATAACTCACATGTGCAGTGCAGTCTGGGCCTTTGCCGCCTCCTGTTTGGTGTTGTATCGTATTAGGGCGGTGCCCTGGGTGAGGTTCAGATGGAATGTGAGCAGTGGACCATGCTGCATGCAGATCGTCCTCAAGGTTGACCCATCAATCTGAGGAAGAAATCAGGAAAAATAAAGGTTTACTGAAAGAAAGCGGCACTGAACTTTTTGTTTATGATATGAATACATTTGAAGAACTTGAGGTATTTTTAATAAATAAGGTAATTTAAAAAAAGTCGGTATTGTGCTGCATGTCAAGGTCCCAAGGTCCTTGTGATGGTCAGTGAGAGGGATGGGATGTTATTTGCAAGTAGGTTCTTTTCATTAGGCTTTTGTTCACTTTGTAGTATAGTGATTAGATACTATGCTCATTTTACTATGCATAATTTTAGCTCATTCTAGGCCCCAGTCTATCTTCTCTCCCTTCATCTTGTTGAGATTATTAAATTGTGATTAGCTCTGTTTTCTCCAGATTTCCAGTGGAGTACAAACTGTATTTCTAACCCTACTAAGGCAAGAAACATTGCACCAAAAAAAAAAAAAAAAAAAAAAAAATCATGTCATTCTGGATTACCTGATTTGTTTCTCTCCATCCCCAATGATTCAATTTCAGAAGGATTTTAAATCAGCCAGTAATTTGAATGCTAGAGATTACTACTTTATACTATCTGAAAAACTGATAATCTCAGTTTTTGAATGGTGCAAAGGATCTGTTTTTAAACTTTGGTGATTTATGAGATAATCAACAATTAATACTGTCGCTAGTCTGCCAGATAAACAGAGCTCAGTCTCCCATCATGGACACTTTCAGTAGCAGCTGCCTCTGTTCTTTCTGTATCAGCAAGCACTACTTTGCCATTTCCCCTTTCTGATCACAATCAGTTCCATTTATTTCCTTTTTCAGTCATTTAAACTTCTCCCAACTCTATTCCTCTGCCATTCAGGTGACTGCTAGAACAGCATAAAACATTCCTTGCATTAAGAGAAACATAGAAACATGCCTTTTCATTGCAGCCAGACAAACCTTTTTCTTATTGCTGTTCTTGCCCCCTCTATCAAGGGAATGGTTCTTTATAATGTGAGTGATGCATTTTGGCATTCTGGATGACCTGAGAAGATCCCAGCCCTCCTTCCCATGGTCTTAATTTTTAAGCTGTGCTGTGAGATAAATTATCCTACTGAATAGTTGGTGGTTGTCTAGTTTCCAAAGTGCTGCTGATAATCATATAGGCATTTTGTAGGCTCCAATGCAGGCTAATTGGAGTTACTGAAACCATCTCTGTAGCATTTATTTTGAATGGAAACAACCTCTGAGAATGACAACTGCTATAGTGTCCTAACGAGGTTGTGCTGTTGGCAAAAGTGTTGGAAACGTTCTGAGGTTTTGCTATGGAAACCCCAGAGCAAAACCTGGAAGTTCTCCCTAGCTCTGTTACTGACAATATTCCGAAGAAACTTTAGCCTTGAGCTATTATACACAACACAATTTATCCACATTTCTGAATGAAACAAGCTTGAGAGTAATTCCTCCACAAAATACTCTGGGTAATGGTAGAGACAGTTATAATGGTCTTGTTGCAAATATCAAACATCCTACCAAAGCAAGTGAGATCTCTATGCAGTTAGCTGGTGTGATTACCGTAGTCAAGCAGGCTACTCTGACTATGGGTATTTCATCAGAATCACCAAGCCAATTCAGCATTATTAAACTGCATTAAAATAGGAATAGAAAAGCAGCCCACAAATCCTGCTCTCTGTAGTTTAGCACTCCTGCCTCCCAAACCAGAAGTAAACAAGAAATACCTGTGGAGTGAGATTGTGAAGAACCAGCCAGTAGCTAGGACGAACTGAGCCACCATCACTCCAGGTAGAGGCTAAAAAAATATAAACAGAGGGAGAAATACAAAAGTCAGAAGATACTAAAGGTACATTTTGACAAACAAATACCTCCTCTGCACTATGCTCAGGTCTTTGTCTCTCAGACAATTTCATCCAATTCAAACATACTAACAGAGCGGATTCTATGCTTTATGGTACTGTACACAAAACGATTCTCACATTTAACATTAGCATTAATTTTTGCCAGTTTGGGTCTTCTACAGATTTCCCCAACCACATAATTCACTTCTCCAGCACCACCCATCACTCTTCAAAAGCCCTATGCTGCATAAATCCTCTTCTGGTAGCTCCCAGCCCTCTCCTTGCTCCTCCCCAGGCAGCTCCCGGGACCTTTCCCTCACATTAACAGTAAGTTTCCATTTTAAAAAGGGATATTTTTTCCTTTACCAGGCAACCGCAACTTCCTCTCTTGTGAAGGCCGCATCATATCCACACCATTAGCGCTGTATAACACACACCCCTCACGTCCGAGCAATGATGCTATCAGGAGATCCTTCTCACCAGAGGCAAGCCTTGAGTCCTGCGCCCCCCACCCCCTGACCGATCGGGGTGCTGTGCTGCTCCAGGGAGATGATGGTTTTGGGTTGGTCAGGCCAGGTGGTGGGCGGGGCAGCCCTGTAGTGTTCCTTGAGGAAATATGGTTTTTCCACATCTTGTTGGAGAGATGAGTGGGATTGTGTCCTATGGGATCTGGGGACCATGTTGATTTGTAATCATTGAATTTTGCTGTAAATAGATAAATAAAGGGCATGGATTAATGGGATTTAAGCCCCACAACACAGTCTATGTAACTATGCAGCTATTATAGCAGGCTAAAACCACCTGTATCAGATGCAGGCACACAATGGTCAAATCCATGCAGCTGTTAGCATGTACCAAACTAAAACACAAGCGAAGTCAGAACTGGTTAATCCCTGCATTCTATATATACTCTGACAGAGAAACTTGTTCATTCATATAGCGACCTCTCATACACATTAATATAATCTGAGATCTAACTGAGAGAAATAACTGAGATCTGAGGCTCTCAAAGCTCTTTGCAATGGTGGGCAAGTATTATCCTTATTTAACACATTGAAAATTGAGGCTCAGAAAATAAGATGCTTGCAGAGTGGGAACTCAAACCCAAGTTTAATTGCTCCTTGTTCCCTCCTCTTATGTTGTTTCTGAACGATGTGTTCATTTTTGTAGATGACTTCTATTTTCTGAGATAAGAGTTTCATTATGAGGTGCAAAGCAAGAAACTGAGCTATTATGTAACCTGGATTTATGCGATCCCTGATGACAGGAATTCACTTTATCTGAAGGTTACATTGTTATTGTTAGGGCTCAGAAAGATTACTGGACACTTACTAGCTAAGGTTAATTCCATACATTGTTTTCCCCTAGTGAAGTTCAAAGATCTCCAATAGGATGCTAATAAAATTGGAAACTTCATACTTGCAATTCTGGATATGGGGGAGGTCCCCTCTTCTCCCTTTCTTAAGGAAGAAGACAGTAATACATTCTTCTGTTTCTCTTGAAGTTACTGGACACTCTGCTCTTCCAGTATAAAATTGCTAGGCAGAGTGCAGATTACTTCAGTAATTGGTATTTTTCTCATTCTGACTGGACATAGCAAATTAACAAAAAAGCACAAGATCCAAAAATCCTGAAGCAACACTTGTTCTTCAAGGCAGGGCTGTCTGGGAAAAATGCACTTGTCTAGTCAATCTGTCTTACATCTGGTATGTACATTTAAGTCCTAGCTATAGTCAAGTTAGTGCTGATTTGAAATGGAGAAAAAACAAACAAACAAACAATCAGGGTTTCCAGTTCCCCAAGGTACCACAATAAGTGCAAATCTGAGAATTAAGAATGCGGATTTGTTAGCGAAAAGGTGGTAATTTATAATACAATGTATTTGGATCGCTACCTTCCATAGTGCTTGGAGTCCAGTGGTCTGTAATTACCAACGGCTTGCATTAACTTTACACGTATTAAAAAAAATCTAAATACCAACAGAGCTGGAAATTTTATTTAGGGATGAGTGAATTCTAACCTGCCTATTTTAGAGGACTCACTTCAAGGAGTCATTTTCCTGCAGTAGGGAAATGCTCTGAAGCTTAGTAACATGTGGAACATGTGTTAATCCTATTAATTTCTATTCTTTAAATCATTCCCATCTTTCTGATATGCTAAATATAGTTAAAGGGAGGTAAAGCGGGTTTGGTGTCCCTCTTCCCAGACTCAGAATAACCAGCAGCTGACTTTGAAACAGAAACTTTACATGTCCTTGTAGAACAAAGCTACATATTCAGATACTGCTTCAATCAAAGCCATCCTGTAGTGCCACAACTATTCAATTATAAGAACTAGCCAAGGACACCTCCAGATCAAGGGAAAACTTTGGAATTTATAAAAAATTGGAAATCCAACTGGATTCCCTGGGTTGGATATTCAAATGGTTACTCAGTGGTGAGTATAGAGCCCACGGATTAATAGGAATGCTTGGTGTTCTTCTAATAAAGAAAAGATGTAGTGCAAAAGTCTAGGCTTTGGTCTACATGTTAAACTGTCAGAATCACTATAACTCCCTTTCAAGTCCTGAAGGGGGATGAAGGGTGCAACGAACAGTGGAGATGAAAATGTTCTAACAGTCCTTTTCCTCTTTAGAAAGTTCAAGCTGATTACCTATAGTCATTCCCTCCCTTAACATCTCAGAGTGCTTGGCTTAGCAGCAGGTACATTTAAAAACAAATTAAGTAAATGAAACCATCACTACTTATCCTAGTAGATTTTGTATGAGAAATGGTTGTGCACTTTGTGGATGTTTCTTATATCCTCTCTGCTTTGCCTTCTACTCCATCCTCTGACTCATCTGCCAGACCTCTGTATTTTGGATCTTAAAGGGAATTCATTAAAAATATAGGGTTGTTTTAAAGCAATTGTAATGGAACATTTATCAGGAGGAAAACTAGCATAGCAGCCAATCAAATCTCTCAATTCCCTAGATTCAGGAAGCACTAAAAGACTACACCCAAAGTAGAGAGACAAAGTGAGTGGGATAGATTGAGAATACTGATTGGTTGGTGATTGTTTTTCAAGATCTGGAACCCACTTACCTGAAGTGCTATGAACATTGGTGAAGGAATTGTCAGAGGCACTGTAGGGCCAGGCACCAGGTGAAGGCAGCGAGGTGTTGAGGGAAGAATTAGACCCTATCAAAGGGGGAAGGAAGGGAGGAAGAAAACATTGCAGATAAATAGAACAGAGTTTCTGTAATACCAAGACATCCTATTGGTTCCTTTTCCACTGAATATTAGTGACTCACAAAGACATGTCAATGCTGCATACACTTGTTCATGTTCTCACCCTTTTTGGAGGAGGGGGGGAGGAAAATTAGAATTTTTTTTAAATTACTTCTGTAGAAGGCTGAGATACTGGAATGAATGAAGGTGTCTGCTGTTTTACCTGTGGTGTTGTCCCGCAGAAGTTGGTGGTCAGTATCTACAATGGGAGATGTGGCTGTACCCCCCAGCACACTTCCAGGGGTCACATAGGGGTCAGATTCAGGGTCAATATTTTGAATACCTTTCCATGGCACCCCTGGCTGGAACTCTGAGATGGGAAGGAATAAAAATAAGATGCAGACACAGAAATGTCATTTAACAGAAATTAACAATTTGAGGATGCTTTGAAAGAGCTCATGACTATCTTTTATAGGGCTCCTCAATGAATCATCAGGAGAAGACTTTCCTATACAGAATATGCCTTGTACTAACCCCTCTTACTATATTGCTTTCCACAGTTCACGTCAATGGGAGTTTACCTCAAAACTGGCTCGAACACATGGGGCTCCCTCTTGACTATCTTCCACCTTTCTCATTTCAGACTGTGCTAGATATCAATAACTTCAGCCTTGCTGACTATGCTATACCCTTTTCCAGGATATTTTTTGCACATAGGAGCCTTTCCTAAAGAAGTTCGTGCTACATCATAGGTCACCAATGCAATAAGCTCCATATAGAAAAATCCTGCCCTTCCTCATCCCAAAATCACCTGGAAAACCAAACAACTATACCTTTCACTGACAGATGTGCTTACAATGGGATTTTTTTTAGCCTCCATGCAAGCATAACACAGAATGAAACAGCAAGCAATACAGAAGGGGGAAACTGATCTGTGTACATTTTGAGCAGATTTAATCAACTGTACTCAAATCACACCAGTATGCCCATCACAAAGATCACAGTTCACTTGTCAGAAATCAAGGATCATTTAGGCACTCTATAGTTATTCTGTTCTTAATTCATATTAAATTTATATTGTCAGTTTAACACTTCAAGTCCTATTTAATATTCAAAGACAACAGATTTAATTAACTATGTAGAGAGGCTCAAGAAATAACACTCTTGAGATAGTTAAAAAAGGAGACTGAAGAGAAATGCTCGTCAAGTTTACTGCAGAGTTAAGGTGACACCTTTCCCTGTGCAATACCTGGAGGCCAGCTGGCATTGCTGGATTTGCTTCCAATCTTGTTTGTTGGTGGAGATTTGGCAGGTAACCAACTATCGCCAGCAGGGCCTGCGTGGCCACCCAGTGGGTCGCCTGGGATTATGTCAAACTGGTTGTAGGGCGATCCTCCACGGGCTTTTCCAGGGGGCACTATTGCGCCTGAGAAGTGGGAGAAAATAATATTTACATGAAGGAAAAATAGGAGTTTGGGAAGGGGCAGGGAAACTGGAACCAAGATAATTTAAAACCACTACGCAAGGAATAAGATATTAAGTTAAAGCACATCACACCAGTTTCACTGTAGTTTCAGAACTACTGATGTGTGGGGAGTAAATGTTACCTATCAGCAGCTGATCAAGTTGGAAAAAAGAAAAGACTAACTAGGAGAGGAAAATGTGTTCAAAAACGTGTCAAAGAGTTCAACTGGAATGAAGATTTCTCTATCAGTATTTCACCTGGGGTGAAAAGTGGTGGTATAAAAATGTTCCTATTTCAGGCAGTGTAACCTCAAATATCTCTCACCATTTTTGTGCATATTGGCATCTTGTGAAGCTACGGAGGGCAGCCCTTCCATCATAGAAGTCCACTGTTTAAAGCGAGATTCTGATCCAGCTTCTTTCCCTCCCACCATGCCATAATCCATGCCACTTGAACCAAAGCCTGTGAAACAGAAAACAATACTATTTTCTCTCTTTTTGTTTGAATCACCTTCCAAATGGATACTTGTGATCATAAAGATAAATAAAATGCAATGGTAGTAACTGAAATCCCTTTGCACAGCTACACTTCAGGTAGTATGAAAGCAATTCATCTGACTCCCACCCCCATCTCTCTGCAGGAAACATCATTGTGTCATTCTCACTAAACTCTTACCAGCTGCTAAGCAGATTCTCCGCGTTACCATGCTGTCAGCTCTGATACTCAGAAAAGCCACGTTCCACGTGGATACAAGTATATTCACTGTATATTAGTACAAGTCTGTGGCTAGATTGAATTAAACTAAAATGACTCAAGAAGGCTGCGAGGGTAGTGAACATGGTGATGAATGAATCAACAGACTAATTACCTCTGGGTGCTGCTGAAACTAAAACAAAATAGTTCAGCTATATTTTTAAGATGCATTACAAAAGGCTATATTGTTTTCAAAAAGTAGATTACCCATTATACCACATAAAATGGTCCAATCTATTTTGTCTATCCTCCTTTTCCTATTATCACTTCCTAAAGATATTACTATATTCTGTTGCTACAAATGTCCAGCTTTCAGAAACTTGAGTCCAATTCACTTTTCCAACAGTTCCCAAGTTTTCCTGACCTTTTTTTTTAAAAAAATCAAGTGATAAATGCCTTTGCATCTTCACATATTCAGTCCCTATTTTAACACAGAATGTGTGTGTATGCAGCGAGAGTGGAGGTGGTGGGGAGGAGAAGGGATAACATCTATTTGCACTGAAGGGGAAGTCTACACAATAAGTAATTGAGAGGCAGTGTGATCTAGTACTGCACAAAGAATCAATAAACTACGGTTTTATTCCCAACTCTACCACCAATCTGCTTGGTGACTTTTCATAAATCATTGCACTTCTCTGGGCCTCTCTTTCCTTTCCCAAGCTTTGTCTGCCTTGTCTATTTACACTGTTAAGTTCTTCAGGGGCAGAGCCTATCTTTTACATAATGCTGCTTTACCAGCCAGCCTTAAAATAAGCTTGGTAAGTCAGGATGCCATTGAGCTGCACGCTGTATGGAAAAAAAGCCAAACCTAGAAGAGTTGCAAGACACTGCAGTTTTAGCAATAGAGCTGAGATTGTGGCACAAACCCTAAATCCAATGCCTATAAAGAAATTACAGTACCAGAGAATGAGTGCACTCCTGATGGATCGCAGGTCAAACTAATAGATTAATACCACTGGCCACACAACAAGTAACCCCAGCTCATAGCAGTACTCACCAGAACCATAGCCAGGTATTTGCCCCTTAGTCTGTATATCTGAGAGACCCACATTCAGAGCATTGGGTACCATGCTGTCCAAATGTGACTTAGGCCCAACAGGATGGGATGGAGAATGCTTCATGCCAGGCTGCCTTTGCTGTTGCTGGAGGGCACTCACCATTCGAGCAAGCTGCAAACAAAGGAAACAAATGAGGGAATTTACTCTCAACTAAAACTGGCTGCTTGGGTATTCATGCAGTAGTGGTTAGTTCTGAGAGAGTGAGAGGAAGCTTAACTGATACCTAGTGATGAAAGGAGTATGGCATAGTCTCTGTTGTAGAATGACAAGTTTCCTCAAACACCCTGCACCCCACATGCCTTTGATGGAATGAGAAGTGCCATACCTGTTGCTCTTGCTGCTGTCGCACAGCTTGAGAAATCTTTCTCTGGTTCTGTAACAGCTGTTGCTGCTGCTGCTGCTGCTGTTGTTGCTGGAGAAGAAGCTGACATGCCTACAACACAAGTGGAGAAGAGATATGGGCTCATTTGGAGAAAAAAATTTGGTGGAACTGATCACTGGCAAATGCTTTAATAGCTTTCGGTAAAGACAAAGAGTTCCTCACTTTTCGCAAGGAAATAAAATCACTGTGAAAGAATGAGAAGAATATGATCTGGCTTTCTTGTTATACCTAATGAAATTAGAAACAGTATTCCCACTAGCTGCTTTATTCAAGTCATTAAAAATACAAGCCCAAATAACAAAATCACTGAAGTATCAGCACACAATTGCTTCCCACTGCAAAGTTATTGCTAAGATTAATTACCGACTACAATAAAAAAAAATATAGATCCAACTTATAACTACACAGATAAGTTTAGATAGGGTCAGCGAAAACAATCATGTGTTTTCCTGTACAAGAGCATGGAGTGCTTGAACACAAATAATGCAAAAATCAGCAAAACAAGTCTTAGATTGTTTTCTCTTTAGGTTTGTTCCACTTCTGTCTTAGCAGAGTTTGTAGACAGGGACAGGATTGTAGGAAATCCAATCTATCAGTGCAAGAGGACCAGCTACTTACTAGTTGAAACTGAGGAATATTTGGAAGCTGACTCAGCATAGCAATCTGTTGAGGAGATATATTGAAAAGACCTGGGTTCAAGCCACCGTTGGGAAACTGCTTGAGCATGGAGGCAGAAACCTGTGCAGAAATCAATTCAAACAGCTAAGATTCAACATATACAAAATGGCTCAACAAAAAACACATTGTTATGATAAAGGAAGTTGGGGAGGAGGTGTTTGTGAAGAGGATCAAGTATGGCATATACTCAACTTTGCACGGTATTTTAGGAAAGCCACTAGATTTCATTTTAACTGGCACCTTACACATCCATAAATGAAGAGGTACTCACTTGTGGAGTAACTGCAGTTCTTCGAGATGTGTGTCCCGATGGCTGCTCTACTTCAGGTACACAAACGCCTCTCAAGCCCTTGATCAGAGATTTTCAGTCAGCAGTGTCCTTTGGGCTTGAGCATGCGTCCTGTGCCTGCTCATGCTGGATATGGAGGCTACACTGGCATTTGCAGGCAAACCACCCTCAGTTCCTTCTTCATGCAAATGTCTCCTAAGGAACAGTCTAAAGCAGAGGGGAAGGAGGGCCAGTAGTGGAGCACCCATAGGGACAAACATCTTGAAGAACCACAGTTACTGTACAAAGTACGTAACCTCTTCTTCTCATATGTGTGCACTGAAACCATGTAGTAGCCCTGCATATTTCAAATACTGATACATTATTTAGTAATGCCATAAATGTTGCCTATGATCTGACTGAATGCGCTATTCTCCCTTTGGGGGGATGAACGCCCACAGCATCACAACAAGTGATAATACATCCAGATATCAATCTCAGTAGTCTCTGATTAGAGATCTAGGATCCCTTGGATCTATCTGTGAAGGAAATGAAGAGCTTAAGCAACTTCCTAAATTGCTGGGTCCTACTTAACATCCAGAGTATATAAATAGGATTCCAGGAGAGAACTACGGGGCTTTGGAAAAAACACTGGTAGATGAATGGATTAATGTGGAACTCTGACTGGTAGATGAATGGATTGATTAATGTAGATCTTGTCCTTAAACAATACTGTAAAGGTGGGGGGCTGGGTTCATTCTGACATCAAGGCTTCAATCTTTCCACCTTATGGGTTGATGTGATGGCTACTAAAAAGGTTGTCTCATAGATAAATGCAAAGCTGCCACTGGTTTGAATGGAGGTCTCCTAAGGTAACTGAGTAGCAGGTTGAGATACCAGATTGGAGTAGGGTTCCTAATCTGTGAAGAGATATTCCCCAAACCCTGAATAAACCTAGACAATACCGACTGAGCAAATATGGAGAATCCTTCTACCAGAGGATGAAAGCCTGATATTGTAGCCAAATAGATTTTAACTGGACTGATATCCCCAATTTCTTTAGATCCAACAGATAATCCAGATGATTGAAAGTAGCACCGAATCAGGCAGGAAACAGCAGTGACAATACTAATGGAAGAATCTCTTCCATTTCTGCAGGTAAATAATGTGGACTGATCTTCTTCTGCTATTCAACAACACCTGTTGTACTTCCCCAGAGCAGGAGGAATCTAACCCCATGAATCAGTGACGAGCCATGCCCTGAGTCGGGGAAATGCTAAGATGGGATGAAGCACAAAAAACACATCTTGTGACAGGAGATGAGGAATGGTCAGGAGCTCAAATGACGGCTGAACACAGTGAAGCAAGTAATGGTACCAAGCTTGTCTTGGCCAGGTTGGCATTATAAGGATAACTCTGGCTCTGTCCTGTCACCTTGTTCATTATCATTGCCCTCTGTATCAGCATCATTAGAGGAAACACATTAGTACAAAAAACTTTCCAACATAGAAGACAGGCAGCTCCCAAGGAGTGGTGGCCTAGACCGCCTCAAGCTAAAAAGAGGGCACTTCCTGTTCCTGGAGATGGCAGAGAGATACACCTCTGGCAGTTGCCTTTTTCAGGAATATGGTGAGGAGAATGAGTGTCTAGCTCCCATTTGCAATCCTGTGAGAAGTGTCTACTGAGGACATCAGGCGTGGTGTTCTGAATACCTGACAGGTAGAACACTGAAATTTGGATCTTATAAGCTATGCACTAATTCCAGAGTTTCATGGCTTCAGCACACAGGGAGGGGAGATCTTGATATAGAACAGCGGTTCTCAAACTTTTGAGAACTGCGACCCATTATACCTTGTTCAGCTGCCGCGACAACCCTTGTATGTCCGCCGAAAAGTCGATGAATGCTTTACTTCTGCATTTGGCGGCTTTTCTGCGGACATGCCAAGCGCTCCCAACTGCAGATGAAGCAGGTGCTTGGAACGTCTGCCGAAAAGCCGCCGAATGCAGAAGCAATTCATTTGGCAGCTTTTAAGTGGCGGCGGGGGCTCGCGACCCCCCTGGAAGCGCTCGGCGACCCCAGGGGGGTCATGATCCCCCGTTTGAGAACCCCTGATATAGAACATACAGGATACATTTTCCATCGTGACCCTGATTGATTTGTCCCTGATGAGGGGAAGGAAATGAAGGCAGGTGTTTCTGAAAATACAGGGTGACGTGAAGACTTATTTCTTGGGCTGTCCATCTGGTAAAGAGGTCGTTTCCCCATTCCAACAGTGATTGCATCGGTTGTTAAAGTCACTGATGGGATTAGTCGACAGAAAGGAACGATTCTTCCACCAGTCTAAGACAGGGAGCGTAGTTTGGAGACCCAAGGGCCAGATCCAGCCTGTGGCTTCGATTTGTCCAGCCACGCAACCAACAGAGGAGAAGCGAGCAGGTACAGGCTGCTGCAGCTGATCAGGCAAGCTAAGCAGGCAGGGGGAGGGGCTGCTGGCAGCAGCTTACAGGTGGGAGCAGCTCAGCTGAGCTGTGCGGAGGGGTGAGTGCCCCCCCGGGAGCCAGTGTCCCACAAAAAGGGGAGCCAACGTGGGGAGAGTCGCTGCTGCAGCCAAACAGGCACGGACCCCTACCTTAGAGTAAAAATACAAGCCAGATGCTTAATTACATCTCCAATAAATGGAGTAAACAAGATGGAAATAAAATTTTAAAATGTGAAATGATTTTTAATGTATTGACAAATATTTTGTGTGATTTCCCAGTACCTGCATTGATGACACAGCTACTTTTATACCTGATTTAGAATTTAATGGAACACTGATACAGTAGAATAGTGTTGGGTTTTTTTATGATTTGCATATATTTTGCATATATTTAATTTTTTTCCACAGCTGCTTCGGCCCACAAAGACCCTTCAAAAATCTAATATGGCCCTCATCTCATAAAGTTTGAAGATCCCTGGCCTAAGGAGTACCTCGCTTGTAGAACGATCACCTGTCTGTCCAAATTGTTCTGACTGGAGAACAGGTCATTCTGAGTCAACCCTGGAAGCAGTGGAGATGTAGCCTTATGTGATCGGTCACAATGGTGGAAGCTGCCGTATGTTCCTGGAACTGAAGACAGTTCCTCATTGTTGTTAGAGGGCTCCCATAAACTGTCTGTACCAGACCTGACAAGGTTCAGGGAAGACAGGTAGTCAGTTTATAGAGGCATATTTGGACTTGCTTTCTTCTGTACAGGGGTTAATGTGTACATTTTTACATTCAGCTACAGACCCAACTGCTGGAAGAGAGCAAGGGCCATTTAGGAGGAAGATAGCACTCTTTTGTAGGAATGGCCTTTAAGTAGCCAGTTATTGAGGTACGGGAAGACTAGGATCGCTTCTTGTCGGAGGTGAGCAGCCACTACTGCCAGGATTTTTGAGAACACTGCTGGGGCCAAGGAAAGACTAAAGGGAAAAATCAGTGTTGGAAATGATCGTGGTTATAGTGAAGTGTAGGTATTTCCTGTATGATAGATGTAGTGTTCTACTGAAATAGGAATCTTGTAGGTTGAGAGCTGAAAGCCAATCCCCTTTCTCTAGTGAAGGAATTATAGTTTCCAGAGTCACCATCCTGAACTTTTGAGACTTTACGAACTTATTTAGAAGTCTTAGATCTAAGATCAGTCTCCACCCTCCATCCTCCTTTGGCACAAGAAAATCCTTCAGGTAAAATCCTTTGTCCTCGTGAGGAGGAGAGGAACCAGATCTACTGCTCTTAATCAAAGGACAGAGTTCACTTCTTGTCTCAATGTTAGCTCTTGAGAGAGGTCCCTGAAGAGGGACAGGGAAGAGGGCTGGAAGAGAGAGAGTGATGTAAAATCCATGGCATAGCCCAATGCTATGACCTACTTGTCTGTAATGATCTGCTCCAAGCATGTTGACAACACGCAAGGAGGTTTTCAATGGGGAGTGTGGGTGGAGGAGATGGGTTAATGGGCACAGGTGTAAATCCAGAAGTGAGGAAAGATTCAAACTCTTGACCAACCCATTAAAAGTGTTGTCTTGAAGATGGCTGGCTGGTCATGGAGAGCAGCTGGGCAGCCCTCCTTCTGTGAAATCTCTCTCTCTCTGTTTCGGGGCGGCGGGGTGCGGTGGATTTATGGAACCTGGAATACTGAGGTAGATGTGACCTCTGGGCAGTACTAAACCTTTTCTTATTCAAATGTCTAGATATGCCCAGGGATTGTAAAACAGCCTTAAGAGGTCTTTTAGAGTGTGCAAGGACAACCTGTGGTTTCAGAGAAGTTTACAACCACCTTCCAGTGTTCTGTACTTCTCTTGGAAACACTGAGAGATGGAGTCATGACTCCCTGAGCAGGACAACCGCCATGGAGATGGACTTGAACCAGTGTGACTGCAGCATCTAAGGTCAAGGATGGTGGTAGAGGCATAAACGCCTCATCCAGAGACAAGGATAAAATGTGTATATGGGGTCGCCTCCCTATCCGCCCTAGCTTCCTCCTCCTCCAATATCTCCTCAAGTGGGAGGAGAGGGCTGTACAACTCTGGCCTCCAAATGAGACAGTACCAGTAGTCTGGTAAATTGCTATCAATAGCCAATCCAGGAGTCCCAATGTGGCCACTGCGGGGGGGTGGGGGTGGGGGAAGGGGATACAAAATTGGAGGTAGCATGCAGGGTTGGTTCCACCACCCTTGATAGTGAACCTGATCCTCAAATAACACTGGTCTACAATTTTTTAGAAGTCATCTGCTTCAGAGATAAAATGTGATATTTATTATGTATTTTGATGTGCTGAATTCAAATATGACAATTAAAACAACTGATTGGCTACTGTTTCTAAGATATTTAAGTTTTTACATTTTATGTCTATGTATATTGTGTAGATAGTAGAGTTTTAATCATAAATTGTAAACCTAGGTCTTTTCATGTGTTTATGGTTGCTTTACATGATAATATTTCACCTGTCCTGTTTATGTAACACTTTAAAAATCAGCAAAAGGGTTATATAAATAAAATGTATTATGAAACGAAAGGCAAAAAACTATTATGTACATAGTTTAGTCCTACTCAGTGTCTACTCGGCGCTTCTTGGCTTGTCTCTTGTATTCATTAAATGGAGCATCTCTTGTCACTGTCCAGCAATAGTCTGCAAGCATTGATGGGCTCCATTTGCCCTGATAGCGTTTCTCCATTGTTGCAATGTCCTGGTGAAATCGCTCGCCGTGCTCGTCGCTCCCTGCTCCGCAGTTCGGTGGAAAAAAATCTAGATGAGAGTGCAAAAAATGTATCTTTAGTGACATGTTGCAACCAAGGCTTTTGCATGCCTCGAGGAGGTTTTCCACCAACAACCTGTAGTTGTCTGCCGTGTTGTTTCCAAGAAAATGTATTGCCACTGACTGGAAGGCTTTCCATGCCGTCTTTTCCTTGCCACGCAGTGCATGGTCAAATGCATCATCTCGAAGAAGTTCACGTATCTGAAGACCAACAAAGACACCTTCCTTTATCTTAGCTTCACTTAACCTTGGAAATTTTCCACGGAGGTGCTTGAAAGCTGCTTGTGTTTTGTCAATGGCCTTGACAAAGTTCTTCATCAGACCCAGCTTGATGTGTAAGGGTGGTAACACAATCTTCCTTGATTCAACAAGCGGTGGATGCTGAACACTTTTCCTCCCAGGCTCCAATGACTGTCAGAGTGGCCAATCTTTCTTGATGGAGTGGGAATCTCTTGCACGACTATCCCATTCGCAGAGAAAACAGCAGTACTTTGTGTATCCAGACTGCAGACCAAGCAAGAGCAACAACCTTCAAATCGCCACAAAGCTGCCACTGATGTTGGTCATAGTTTATGCACTTCAAAAGTTGTTTCATGTTGTCATAGGTTTCCTTCAGATGGACTGCATGACCAACTGGAATTGATGGCAAAACATTGCCATTATGCAGCAAAACAGCTTTAAAACTCGTCTTCGATGAACCAGTGAAGAGTCTCCACTCATCTGGATCGTGAACGATGTTGAGGGCTGCCATCACACCATCGATGTTGTTGCAGGCTACAAGATCACCTTCCATGAAGAAGAATGGGACAAGATCTTTTTGATGGTCACGCAACATGGAAATCCTATCACCACCTGCCAGGAGATTCCACTGCTGTAGTCTGGAGCCCAACAGCTCTGCCTTACTCTTGGGTAGTTCCAAATCCTGACAAGCTTGTGTTATGAGGTGTGGTTCAGAGGAGGAGGATGGGAGAAAATGTGGGTCCTGTGACACTGATGGTTCAGGACCAGAAGTTTCGTCCTCTTCCTCGTCTGACTCAAGTGAGAATGATTCTGGTGCATCAGGAACCGGCAGTCCTTCTCCGTGGGGTATTGGGCGTATAGCTGATGAAATGTTTGGATAATGCACAGTCCACTTTTTCTTCTTTGATACACCTTTCCCAACTGAAGGCACCATGCAGAAGTAACAATTGCTGGTATGATCTGCTGGCTCTCTCCAAATCATTGGCACTGCCAAAGGCATAGATTTCCTTTTCCTGTTCAACCACTGGCGAAGATTTGTTGCACAAGTGTTGCAGCATATGTATGGGGCCCACCTCTTGTCCTGATCTCCAATTTTGCAGCCAAAATAAAGATGATAGGATTTCTTAACCATAGTGGTTATACTGCGCTTTTGTGATGCAAAAGTCACTTCAAAGTTATCCGCACTGCTCACACAAGTACGAGGCATCTCTGCTCACTTTGGCTAAACAGAAATGTGTCCCTTTGCAAAATCAAACACCGACAAATAAGAGAGCACGACACTGTACGATTTCTAGAGCTGATATAGGGCAATTTGTTCAGCAGAGTGATGTAAGCTTCGTTATGATTGCATCATCCATGATGTCTAGGAATAACATGATGCAATTCATATCATGTATGATGCAATACCAGCTTCAGATTGCATCATTCCTTGTTTTGCCTAAAAAGCAAGTACTGTCCAAACCCAGTCATAGATTTATTCATAGATCCAGTCAAAGATGTATTTTAGTCATTTCTGGTTTAAATTGAGATCCCTTCCCTTTATAACTCATTTATCCTCCACCATTCCCATGTCAAGGGTAGTATATACTGACCCAATAGCATATCTTGAAAACTAGAGCCAATCAACAATTTTAAGCATCATTTTCATTCTCAGTGACCCAGAATCAGTAAAGTTTGACTACATTTATTTCAGAAGCATTTTGGCTGTAGAACAGTGTAATGGGTTCCTAAAGAGAACCCCAAACAGAAACAGAGGAGACCAACTGGAAGTCTCTTTCATTCTCCTCCATCTCATCCAAATGAGGAGCACCTGTAGAAAAAAGTGGATAGTCCTGCAGTACTGGAAGACTGTAGTCCAGAGATCAGAGTCTTGGTACCAAGAGATGTTCAGTACCCGTGACAGGTGAGGTCCATCTGTTATCGAGAGGTCTTCAGTGTATCTGAACTCCTGTGACACCAAAGTGAGGATTGGAACCAATGAGGTAGCCGAGGCCAAGGACACCAAAGCAGACAGTACTGCTATGGTGGGCATACTGAAGTAGAGGCCAATGTGTCTGAAGACCACTGATTGCTTGGTGCCAAGGGTGTTGCGTGCCTGGGTATCAATGGCAGAGGTGACCTTAACAGTATTAGTCTCAAATGCCTATGCTTGCCCTCCAAGCTGGCAGAAAGTACTGTGGCCCTATTGGAGCTCTCTCTCTCCTTTGTGCTCCAGGATTTTATGGCTCCACCAGGATTCAAGTGTATTGAGTGGGGAGGTCAAGACGCTGGAGACTGTAGATCTTGTCGGATACCTGGACTTTTTTAGAGTTGGCGTGTTAAGGTGAGAGTCCTCACTTCTTTTTTCTGGAAGCCTTCCTTGAAACCTGCAAAGTCTTCCCTTTCTTAAGGGAAGCTTGCACCAAAAGTGGAAGGGGCACTGGATCTGTCCAGAGACCGATATAATGGGGAGACTTCTTGACCTGACTCAGAAGCTGGCTAAAGGGACTGTTCCATCACTAGCAGTCCGAGTTTAATCTCCCTGATTTTTCTTGCTCTGGAGCTCAGGACAAGGCAGAATTTGTACTTCTGGGAGATGTGGGACTTCCCCAAGCAATGGAAACATTAAAATAGAGTGGCCATCAGCAGGTTTTAATGTTGCCTCTCCTGGAGAGCAAGACATGCCCTGGTAGGAAAAAAAGTAAGTCTCCCTGAGGGAAGAGTAGAGTAAAACAATTCTCTCACTACTTATTTAACTATAACTATACTAACACTACAAAAACTATTTTAACCACTGTAGAATATTAGAAAAGCCAATGCACATTCAAGGAAGGCATACTAGGGTGCTGTTTTGAAGGTGGCTGAGAAGGAACTGAGGGCAGTTCGCCTGTGCACCCTTATATATCACCGTATCCAGTACCAGGAAGCACAGGGAACTTGCATGGGCTGAACGGAGGTTGCTAACTCAGGGGTTCTCAAACTTCATAAGTTCGAGACCCCTTTTCGCTGTGCCGCGTTCCTCTGCTGCCCTGGGTATGTCCGCCGAATTGAACTCTTCCAGTTTCAGCAGCGTTTCTGTGTGTGTCTGCCAAATGCAATGGGAGCTTGCGACCCCTCTGGAATCACCCCAGTTTGAGAACCGCTAACTAAAAATCTCTCACCAAGAGCTTGAGAAGCGCATGTACACCTAAAATGGAGCACCAATAGGGATGTTCCTCCAAGTAGTAATTCACTTATGGCTTGAACAGAATACATAATTCAGGTAACTGACTATATTTAACATTATACACACCCAACAGGAGGGTATGTTTTGAAAACTACATTAAACTGGAAACCTTTGCACATGTGTAACCAACCAAGAACCATGATACTGTATCATCACACTGAACTCCAACAATTAAGTCTGGGTTGGGGACTTTTTTTCTTTTGACATGTGAAAAGGAAAAGGAGTTGAGGTTGGCAAGAGCCAATAACTTTGTGCCTGATGCCAAGAGTTCACTTCCCTATCCATGGGACATCTCCATCTCCTCCATAGCATTCAAAATTTCCAAAAAGCCTTAACAGAGCCGAAAGGAAAGGGAGAAAAAAGGAGATCTGCAGGTTTGGTAAGCTTGAGCTCTGAGCACTCTGGGCTATAAGTAAACTGCCCAGTTTTCTTCAAGTCCAGTGCTTCACTGAGCCACACACTCAAGAAGCTGGAAAGCAAACATGGTTGAAATAAAGAGAAACTTTTTATACTTAGGTAAAAAAGTTTGGCTGTTCTTGTATTTCACATTAACTGGTCAAACTTAATAAGGCCCCTATACTTGGCTCAATGTCATCTCTCAGTGTGGATGTAATGAGAACTTTTGAATGCCACATCTGATCGATTCCAAAATTTCAAGGAATGTTGTAGGCATCAATGGCCAGAACCTTAGATTTTTGGGGAAAATTGGAAAACCAAAGGGGGCAAAAGGCGGGGCAGAGAAGGGGAGACAGAGACACACAAAACTCCTGCCAGTACTTTAGCACAGCCACAGTTTCAAGCACTTCTGCAAGTCTTATACTTCAAAATGACTGATGGCACTCATTAATCACTCCCAGCATTATACCCCATCTCATCTCTGCTTATCTTCCCACTAGACTGTAACATGTTGGTGCCTTCAATGACTTGTTGATCAGTTCGGAAGATGGTGGATGGCATAGGAGGAATGAGGGCATGCACCCAGCCCAGACATGGGGAGAGGGGAGAATGGAGGAACCTGGTATGTGGGAAGAGGGATAGGAGGCACACAACATCTAGTGAGGGATGACAGGGGAGGGAGGTTAGTATAAAGGGAAGGTGGGAATGGAGGCAGATAGGAAGAGGTTTGCAAGGGTTGTACTGAACCCCTGCCATGGGGAGAGAATGGCAAAGACTGATATGGGAGAAGAGAGAAAGTGGGGTGCACACAGAGCCCCTGACATGGGGGAAGGAGATAACGTGGGCATGCATGGACCACGTGGCAAGAGAAAGACTAGGGAACCCTGGTATTGTAGGAAGGGAAATGGGGGTGGAGGGTACATAGAACCCCCTAAGGGGGAAACTGGGGAGAGCTGGAGAGAGTCCAGAAATAGAGGGATATGGGAAGGTGGCAAATAGGAAGCTTGTGGGGGAAGGGGAATGAGGAGGGATGCCAGGAGGCTTTGGTGCATGCAGTAAGCTCAGCATACACAAACTATGAAGTGTGCATCCCTCTAGTACAGGGGTGGGCAAACTGTGGCCTGCAAGCCGTTTTTATCCGGTCCGCAAGCTCCTGCTGGGGGAACGGGACCAGTGGTCCCGCTCTCCTGAGCAGGGTGCTCTGAGAACATCCCAGAGAGTGGGGCTGGCTGCTGGCCAGATGCGCCGCCCTGGACAGCGAACCCGCAGCCGGCTGGGCGTGCTGCCCCGAGAGCGGTCCCAGTGTGTCACCCGGGACAGCGGACCAACGGCTGGGAGGGTGCACCGCTCTGAGAGCGGGGCTGGCGCGCTGCCTGGGACAGTGGGCCGCAGCCGGATGCCACCCGGAGCCCGGGACAGTGGGCCCGCGGCCAGCACCGCCCCCCTGCTCTCCCGGCCCGGGGTGCTGGGCCCATCGCAGCAAGCTGCAGGGCCGAGCGCAGCAAACCGCGGGGCCCCGGCACTCCCAGCCCGGGCGGAGCAATGCGAGCCACGGCGCCTAGCACCCAGCTCAGCAGGTAAGCAGGTGCGGGGGAGGGGTTAGGGTAGGTGGGGGGGTCTTGGGAGGGGACAGTCAGGGAACAGAGACCAGCGGGCTAGATACGGGATGGGATCCTGGGGGAACAGTGTCTGGAGGGGGTGATCGGGGGCATTGGATGGGTCAGGGGTTCTGAGGGGGGCAGTCCGGGGGTGGGAAGTGGGTGGGGGTCGGATAGGGGGCAGGGCCTTCGGCCCTCTGCACAATTTTGAACCCCAGTGTGGCCCTCAGGCCAAAAAGTTTGCCCACCCCTGCTCTAGTAGCAACTTTAAAAAAAAAAAAAAAAGATCTTGTAAAGAATCAGTATGGAACTCAGGACTTCTGTGCTTACACTGAAGATAAAAAAAAGAAAGGGGCAGTGAACAGTCTCACACTGAGCTCCCACTGGAATGTAGGAAAGAAAGATTCCAGTCTGCAAAGCACTGAAATCCCAAATCACAATGAAAAATTTCAAACAAAATCTAAGGGTTCCACAAATAAAATATGTCAGGTCCACACCAACTTGGCATGTGAAAAGCCTTAAAACATGTACTATAAATGCTGTAAGCCTTATACCTTGTGAGAAACCAGAAATGTTAAACTGCTTACCTGGGGAGAAAGAAACTGGGGAGGCACTTGTGCCCGGATATTGGGAGAAGGGTTTAATGGCTGCACTGGTGTGTGCATGCCCCTCGATTGTGCTGTGCTGTTTCCAAATAAACCATGATTGCCAGCCTATAAAATTAAAATAATGGTGAGTCAGTTAAAATTGGAATCCCTTAGATTAATAGATTCTGTGCTGTTAGCTGTTTGGTAAGAGTTTTGCAAGAATATTTCACTAGAGAGAATACCCTCATGCCTGATTATTCAGATGATACCAACCTCAATCCGTTTTATCCCCCACAACACCCACCCTGTGTAAGTCTCTTTATAAACTGAAGTTTTTCAAATACAGCCTCTTCTTCCACGTTTACATTGTACTTTTCATCCAAGGATCTCAATACACCTTACACCAGTGGTCTCCAACCTTTTTATGCACACGATCACTTTTTGAATTTAAGATCAACCCAGGATCTATCCTCCCCACTCATTCCATTCTCCTCTCCCTCCGTCACTCGATTTCGCCAACCCTCACTCACTTTCACTAGGCTGGGGCAAAGGATTGGAGTGTGGGAGGGGGTGCAGGCTTTGGGCTGGGGCAGAGGGGTTCAGGGTATGGGAGGGGGCTCAGGGCTGAGCCCGGGGCAGGGGGTTGGGGCGCAGGACGAAGTGAGGGGTGTGGGATCTGGGAGGGAGTCTGGATGTAGTCGGTGGCTACGGGCTGGGGAAGAGTGTTGGGGAGCGGGAGGGTGTGAGGGGTACAAGCTCTGGGAGAGAATTTGGATGCAGGGTGTGGGCTCAGGGCTGGGGTAAAAGGGGTTGGGATGCAGGAGAGTGCGCGGGGTTTGGGAAGGAGTTTGGGTGTAAGCTCCAGCCGGGAGGCGCTTACCACTGGCAACTCCCAGTCAGCGATGTAACGGGGCTAAGGCAGGCTCCCTGCCTGCCCTGGCCCCACGCCACTCCCAGAAGTGCCTAGCATGTCTCTGCAGCCCCTGCCTTAGCCCCACTATGCTGGACTTTTAGCAGACAGAGATCACAGTCACAGTTGGTTAAAAGTGGATTATCCCATTCAGATATGGAAAGTGAGGCTCAGAGAAAACAAACAGTACGTCCTGGAACATTCTCCTGCTTAAAAGTTGCTAAGCAGTATTTTCTCACTAAGTCGTCTTGGCTATTGCATTATGAAAGGTCTGAGACAGAGTTGGTTGAAGATTCAGGAACCAGTTGTTACTGAAACAAGTATGTCTATTGCTTATATAACCTGCAGGTCTTCAGCTATCCATCATTACCTTAAAATAATTATAGCTGGTCCAATTTTTCATCTGAAAAATTACTTGACCAAAAAATGCCCCCCCCCCACCATGCCTCCCACACACACATTAAAATTTTCCTGGGAAAATAGTTTCCTTTGAATTTTTCTGTGATGTGTTTGTGCTTTTGTTTTTAATGAAAAAAAATTGAGGTTACTTAGCTGTCACTGGAAGTTCTTTGAGATGTGCGGTCCCTATCTGTACTCCACACATAGGTATGCATACATGCTGTGTCCAAGACTGGAGATTTATAGCAAATAGTAAGCATTGCTATAAATAAGGAGTTGCACAGTTGCTCTCCTCATGCTCCAAACTGAGGGCATAAATGAGGCACAGACCAATGACTCTCTAGTTCCTTCCCTTACCACAAATCATACAGGATACAAACTAGAGGGGAAAGAGGGTGGGTAGTGGAATACAGATAGGAACTATACAACTAGAAGAATCACCAGTTACAGGTAAGTAACTTCCATTTCTTCTTCGAGTGCTGGTCTCTATCTGTATTCTACATGCGGGTGATTAGTAAGCAGCAGTCAAATAAGAGGAGGGTGTGAGGATGCAGTTGGTATAGATGACTGTTGTCCCCACACCTCCATCTGCTGAGGAAGCCTGAACCAGGGTGTAATGCTTTGTAAAGGTGTGGATGCAGCTCCAGGTACCTGCCTTACAAATGTCCTGTACTGGTAAGAGATGCCATTGAAGTTGTCTCTGCTCCCATAGAGTGGGCCCTCACCCCGGCCTGGGGAGGAATACGTGTTTTCAGCTAACACAGAATGATGCTTCCAGAGATCCACTCTGAGTCACTGGGCTGATAATGTTTGCCCTCATGATCACTCTGCTACAGCAAGAAATAGTCTCTTGTGTTTTTGTAATTGGTTTTGTTCTTTGCAGATAAAAGGCCACGGCTTGTCTGTCACTGAGAGACTGAAGCCCTTCTTCCTCATTGGAAACATTATCTTGGGGATGAATATCTGGTGGAGATGAAAGGAGGACTTTTCTCTGTGAAATATGATGTACGGCCATTCTGTCACAATGTTACCAGTGTAATGGCAACTAAGATTAGGTAATGTTCATGGAGAGGTGTGACATGGCACATATGGCCATTGATTTGAAACGTGGTCTGGTAAGAGATCATAATGCCAAGATGAGGTCCCATTGCGGTGCGTGTTTCATCACTGGCAGGAAGATCCTAATGAGGCCTTTCAAGAATCAAATTGTGGTAGGGTGAGTAAAGATAGAGCAGCCTTCCACTAGAGGATGAAAAGCATTGATTGCTGACTTTTAATGCGCTAGCAGGGATATAAGATAGTCTGAAATGACATGAACACCTACTGATTCTGGTAATAACTGATTCTGTTGTGAGCAGGTGGAGAAATGCCTCCAGTTAGCTAGACAGCATTTTCTAGTGGAGGATTTTCCATTGTGATGGAGGATAGTTCAAATGGCCTCTGAACATAAATGTTACAAGTCTGATGCCCATCCAAATGCCAGGCTGTGAGATGAAGAGACTCTGGGCTAGGATGTCTGATCCTGCCCTTGTCCTAAGTTAACAGTCCAGAAAGGGTCAAATAGAGATGGGAGAACAGGATGACATTGTAGTAGGTCTGGAAACCAAAATGGTCTATATCAAATTGGGTGTGGTAAGAATAACCCGGTCGTGGTGAATTTTGCAGGAAAGGAAGTGGAAGTGGGGCCAGGGCAGGAAAGGTGTACCTCAGATGGTCCACCCAGGACAACAGGAAGGCATCATGGTCTCGGCCTAATGCTGCTCTGGAGCAGTAGAGATTGAATTTCTCATTTGTTTTGGAAGTGAACAGCCCACAAGATAACATTGCTTAGTGCATGAAGAAGATTTTGGTTATGTCACAATTGTACATTTCCCATTCACGGTCAATGGCAAAGTGCTTGCTCAGAATATCTGCCAGAGTATTCTGCACACCTAGTGTACATGTTGCTAAGAGTATGATGTGGCTCTAACCTTCAGCAGATTGATATGCATTCTGGCCTCTCGTGGACACCAGGTGCCTTTTGCAGTGTGACTGTCCGTATTTGCTCCCCATCCTATGAGGAATGCATCAAGAGTGGGTGGAAGAAAGGGGACTCCTGCTCACACCTGGTCCAGTTTCATCCACCACTGAGAGAGGATCTGACTTTCAGTGAGATTATTACCTTGGCATTCATAGTGTCTTTGTCTGGTGAGCAGACAGACTGAAGCCAGGTCTGTAAATAACGAATGTGGAGCCTAACAAATGGCTCTATGTATGTGGATGCAGCCATGTGGATTAAAAGAGAAAGGCAGACCATGATTGTGGTGTAAGGTCTGAGAGTTACTTGGTTTATCAAGTTATCTGTAGCCTGAAATTTGTCTGTATGATGGTTGACTTTTTCTGAGGATATATCCAGGGTTGCGCCTATGAAATCTATATTCCTTGTGGGAGTCAAAGTGCTTGCTTATACAGACCTCCAGCAAAGTCAGAAAGTGGAGTAAGAATAAGATTGTCAATTGAACCTTCTGGCTTGATCTGGCAGCCTGTCATGCAGAAACAGGAAGATAGTGTAGCCATCGCCGCCACCACAGACGGTTTTCCTGAATGCCGTCACCAGCCTGAATGGAAGTACTCTGAATTTGTGATTCTCTTGTCCTAACAATGAATTGAAGAAATCTTCTGTGGGACTGGTGAATATCTACCTAAGAGCAAGCCTCTTTCATGTCAAGGACCAAGAACCATCTATTATCCACCATGGAGGAAATTCTTATTATTTTGTACGCATAAAGGCATATAGTTGGTGTATATCAAGAATTGGTCCCTATCCTCCATTTTTCTTGGAAATTATGAAATATGGGAACTAAAATCCCTTCTCAATGCTAAGGTGGCATCTGCTCTATAACCTCTTTTTGGAGGAGAGAGTTCACCTCCTGATGAAGGATATCCTTGTGAGAGTGGTCCCTGAGAAGGGGGTTTGTGGTGGGCAGATGAGATCAACTCAACTGCGTAGCTGGAGTGAATGATCTCTAGTATCCGCTTGTCTGTTATTGCCTTCCAGTTGTGTGTGAAGTAGGTAAGGCAGCCACCAAAGTTTTTGGGGGGAAGGGGCAATGTGGCATGGCATCAATATCGGTATGCAGTCCTTGAGCATCAGAACACAAGAAACCCTTGGACGATGGGCAGGGCTGGGCAGCAGTCATAGAGATGGAGGAAGCAGTGCATCTGAGTCTTTGAACCCTCTGTTGTTTCGTATGGTGATTCATAAGGGTGCCGGTGATAAAATGCTTCAGGAGAGGAGAGGGAGAAGAGATATTTGGGCCTATTGGTTTGCTTGTGGTGTTTGCTCTTCAGAGCTGAGGTGTAAATGCCCAGGAGTGGAGAGCTGTCATAGAATCTTTAAGAGAGTGTAGTGACTTGTCAGTATTCTCTCTGAAGAGATTAGACTCACCAAAGGGAAAATCCTCAACGGTATTCTGGACTTCCCTGGGGAACTCTGAAGAGTGCAGCCATGATTCATGTCTCATGACTACAGCTGTGGTAACTGTTTTAGACCAAGTGTCAACTGAATCCACTGCTGCTTGAAGTGAAGTCTTCACCACCAGCCTGCCTTTATCGATAAGGTCCTGAAACAGAGTCCTGTCTTCCTCAGGATGTTTGTCTCTAAATTCCAGAATTTTGGAATAATTTAGGAAATCATACTCTCTTAACAAAGCCTGGTAGTTAGTAACTTTAAATTGGAGACTAGCTGATTAAAATATTTTCCTCAACAGGTAAATGCATTTAGCGCCCTTGTCAGTTAGAGTAGACTTGGGGTGCTGTGACCTGGACCTCTCTATAGCTGCCTGTATCATTGAGGAGTTAGGCTGTGGGTGAATAAATAAAAAACTCTGCCCATTTAGCTGGCACAGGGATCTGGAGGGTTCCAAAATGGTCTTGTTGACTAGGAGGGCCACTTTATTAGGGTCAGAAGGTTGAAAGATGTCTGATTGGATCATGCTGTGTGTCCTGGACCTCCTAAAGAGGTATCTGGAGCTTGGTTGATACCTTGTGTAACAGCTCCTGGTACTGCCTGTGGTCATCAGGCAGGGAAGGGATGATGCCTCATCAGGTGAGGAGGATGAAACATCCATTGGGACTAGGAGATCCAGCTTGACTTCTTCCCTCACAAACTCCAAAGGAGCTGGTTGGTATCAGATGAGAGAAAAGGGTCAGTGAGATTCTCGCACAAATCTAGGATATTTGTTATACGATTCCCACGGGGCACAGTAAGGCCAGCAGAAAGGGTCAACTGGTTGAGGGGGTGGAGGCAAGACATAGGGTATCAACAGTCCCCTGGGTAATCATGTCCAGGATAGCTCAAGGCCTCCTGAAGGCTCTGTCTGGACATGTTTCACTTATGGAGGAGGGTAGAGGGAAGCTCACATGGAGCATTCATTCTGAAAAGGTAGGTTTCTGCTCTACTGGAAGCACCAGTGGGGAGAATATTCCAACATGGATGCAGCATGGGAGGATCCTCTTTCCCCTAAAGGTGGGTTCTTTGGGTACAGAAATGTCTGTAAGGAGGACTCGGCTCAAAAGAAGAGGCGATTGTGAACAGTGTGGAATGAAAATATCCTCTAGTGACGTAACGATGGCCATCCTTCTTGGAGTTTGAGAAGACCCTGACATGGGAACTGATGGATCTGCAGGGTCCAACAATCTGCTACTCAAAGGATCTGATATGGGGCAACAGCTGCCAATCCTTTGGTCTGTGGGATGGAGCCAGAACCGGTACTAATGCATCATTCTTCCTATGTGTCTTTTCTTCTTTGACAGAAGGTCTGTGTGGACCTAATTCCTTAGGACTTGCATGCGAGGACTCACCTGACTGACCAAGAAAGGAAGGGATCCTTTTTCTTAAAGGTAGATCTGGACAAGGATTTGTCCTTATGCTTATGGCCACGTCCCTACTCTTGTGAGATGGTTTATTAGGCTTAAGTGTTTTGGTGTCTATTCCAGACCTTGTACCCAGAGGAGCAATGCTTGAAATCTGAGACTGTATGGGGAGATCCCCGTAACTTGGATCTGACTAGGGCCTTGTGCCTACTCCACGAGGGATTCCACAGACAGAGCTCTCAACCATGACAAGTTTGAGGAAGGCAGGCGTGCTAGAAGCTGCACTTGATGGCAATGTGGGAACCTCCCCAAGGCACTAAACGCAGCCCTGGCATTCATTGCTGATGAAGAAGGAATGGGGAAAGGAGATATGTTCTTTAAAACCTGGGACTCTTGGCATAGTCCTTCTCCACAAGAAGAATAAACTAATTATAAAAACACTAAAACATTAAGTCTAAACTTACTAAAAACTATTTACAATATTTATTTACAGGTGCTTAAGCATAGGAAAATCATAGCCGCGGAGACAGTGAATTCCAACTCAGATGATCTGACAGTAAGAATTAATGGAACTGCAGAGGCACTGGGCCACACTACTCTTTATCCCTCAGTTTGGCGAATGAGAAAAACAACTGCGCACTCAAGAGCAATGGACAATACTTGCTAGAAATCTCTGGTCTCAGGGGCCTGCAGTACATGTGCACCCATGTGTGGAATATACACAGAGACCAGCACTCGAAGAACAAAAATTCAATGCTTTTTTTTTTTTTTGTAAGAATATTTATTTTTCAAAATTTTTCATGGAAAATACTTACCATTTTCTGACCATCTTTACTAATAATTAATAGTACATCATCAAATATACTAAAAAGAATTCAAAATTATGTCTAATTCCATGTCTGAGCAGATTCCTGGAGATTCACCCACATTCTCTGGATGATGTCCTGAACACACACAAACATAAATCTCTCATGGTACATTAATGTTCTCATTATTCCATTTTATAGCATGCCTGCAACCTATCCTGTCGCAATAACCCATAAATTAACTGCCTAAAATTATTTTATCCAGTTACAAGCTTATATTATTATTTCCCTGGACATGGCCTAATACTAACTAGGAATCAGTCTCTTTCTAGCCTTTTATTCTTGCAGAGTCTTTTTAGGAAAAAAAGTGTAACTCCTTTAAACATATTTCCACATACAAGTCACTGTATAAAACCTGGGTAAAAAAAGTCCAAGACAAATTTGGAGTAAGCCACTCTTAAAATTAAAGACTAGGAGATCATCCTGGGTTGAGGCAATAAGAGGCCAAACAAAATATACATTGGACAATAGGAAGGAAGGTGGATTTCTGATGGGTTAGCATATCTGAAACCTATGTTAATATACATTGTACTGTGTAGTCAATGATCAATAAATCTTGTAAGAAAACCAGCTGACCAGAATTAAGCCTACATTGCAGCCACGTAGTAATAAATCTGAGGTGGTGGCCTCCTTACTTGTCTAGCAGCGAAGTTTTGGGGGTTGAGCCCTGAGCCGATTGCCCCAAGGCTGACGTTGGGTAGTGTGGAACCAGAGGGAGACAGCTTGTAGCTGGGAGAAGGGGAGAAGGGAGAGCAGGGAGCCTCATCCCCAAGGCACCCATCTTGATTGGAGAAAGGCAAAGTCAGCTGAAGCAGTAGTTAGCCAATCAGCAGGAGTTGGTTAGTGAAGCAACAGAATGCAAAAGGAGAGAAAGAAGGACTGTGAGTGATCAGGAATAAGCAAAGGTAGCTTGTAACAGCAATTACAAGGGCAAACTTCTGACTCAATTTAACTGCTGGCATTTAGAGATTTTTGGTTAAGGAGCCACGGTCAACAACTTCTGTAGGAGGTGAACGTATTTTAAAAAAATCTCAGATGCATAGAAAATCTCTTCCTTTACTAATTTTGCCCTTCTCTGATACTGATTATTTCCACTGAAGCAGCAAATACAGCTTGAACGAATTCCTATTATTTACGTCTGTTTGCACAACAATTTGTGTCCACAGTAAGCACCTCTGCAAATGATGTTTGTTAACTAGACCAGCAGAGGGAGTTCATAAAACTGGTGTTTAGCCTGTTACTTCAAAATGGAATAGTTTAAAGAGATGCATTTTTTAAAAAATGTTTATTGGACAGAGAACGCCCACAACATTCATATAACAATATCTGACCAGTTTTACATTTTATTGAATCAAACTGCATTTAAGATAAACATTTGAATCCAGGAACCTCTCCAAATCATAATTTAAAGCAATTAACATTTGAAATCTAAAAACGTTGACAGTGCCCATTTAAAATAGGTAAAGATATGAAAGAGATGGTACTGCAACATACAACAGATGTAGGGAAACCAGCAGTAAATGGACAAACACAGCACATGGGATAGTCTAATCTAGAAAGAATGCTTCAGGTAACTTGCAGACATAAAAGCAGAAAGTCAGTCTTGGAAAACTGTGATTTTGTCTGTATATTTAGATTTAAACTTAATTTTAGAGAGTGTAGGAGTATAGTCAGTAGCCAAACAGAAACAAGAAACCATTACGATGGCCCTCTTCACTGAACTTTGTTGGCACCTGTTCAAAATGGACTTCTCCCTCCTGAGCAAAAGACTAAAGTAGTATTCAGAAATAATATTTCTTCAGAGCTGTACCTATTACTCTCAGGACTACTCTAACATATTCATGCAAACTACCTCAATTTTTCATCTACATTCACTCTACATATGCATGTCTATCATATTTTTTTCCCATTGCTTTGAATTTTTATTACCCCGCAAAGGAGTAGACACAAACTGGGACCTTATGTGGATGGAGTGGTGGATTTTGTTCACAATACAGATTTAACTCACCTTCTCAAAATAAGGCCCACTATCTGTGGTTCCCATGTCTTTGGAATTAGGTGGACGGAACCCAGATCGATCCTTTCTCATTATATCATTAAAATCCCCGAGGTTCATGGCTCGTTTGTCCACATCAAATTTCTTATCTGGGAGACCACCTGTAAGAGGGAAGGAAGAGGGTAAAATATCAGTGCCAACAACCATAATCATACTTGTTCTTTCCATTAGAGTCACAGCTAAAAATTGATTGAATATACTACTGAAGACTGAAAAATAGTACAGCCAAGGATTTAGTTTATAACGTAACATTACACTCCTGGTAAAAGACGCTGAAAAAAGTCAGGGATAAGACAGTTACCTACCTTGTAATTGTTGTTCTTTGAGACACGGTGTTCACATCAATTCCAAATTAGGTGTGCACGTCATGTGCACGAATGTTGGAAACCTTCCCGCTCATCGGCTCCCATCGGGCTAGCAGGAGAGCACCTTAGAGTGGCGCCCTTGCGGAGTTGCATACATTATCCTGCCGGCCCGATCCTCCTTCAGTTTCTTCCTGCCACAGAGGGAAAGGAGGGTGGGGCTTGTAATGGATGTGAACAATATATCTTGAAGAACAAGAGTTACAAGTTGGTAGATGTCTTCTTCGAGTGACTGTTCATGTCCACTCCAAATTAGGTGACTTCCAAGCTTACCATAGGAGGAGGGTAGGAGTCATGGAATGATGGAGTGAAGAAAAGCCCTGCCAACTGCTGCGTCGCCTCTGGCCTTCTGGTTGATCGCATAATGGGCCATAAACGTGTGCACTGAGGACCAAGCTTCTGCTCTATAGATGCCCTGGACTGGGACCTGGGCCACGAATGTTGTTGAAGAAGCGAGCACTCTGGTGGAACGTGCTGTGATCACCGGGGCCGGAACCTTGGCCAACTCATAGTAGGCATGAATGTAATCCACAATCCATGAAGATATGCACTATGCCGAGATCGGAAGACCCTTCATCTTGTCCACAGTGGCAATAAACAATTGGGTCGACTTCCGGAAAAGTTTAGTCTGTTCCAAATAGAACGCCAGAGCCCTATGGACATCCAGAGAGTGCAGACTACGGTAGCTCAGGTCTGAGAGAGGTTTTGGATAGAACACTGGCAAACAAATGTCCTGACTCGTACGGAATTGTGAGACCACCTTAAGAAGAAATTTAAGGTGCATCCTGAGTTGCACCTTGTCCTTGTGAAAGACTGTATAAGGCGGCTCGGAGGTGAGGGCACTCAGCTCAGATACCCTCCTCGTTGAAGTAGTGGCACGAGGAACACCACTTGCCAGGAGAGGCAAAGCAGAGAGCAAGAAGCAAAGCAGAGAGCAAGAGACAAGGGGCTCAAATGGAGGATTCATAAGCCTAGAGAGGATCAGGTTTAAATTCCAGGGCGGAACCAGAGGTCGAGAGCGTGGGAACACCCTGTCCAAACATCTGAGGAAACGCCCCACCATGGGGATGAAAAATACAGAGCGGCCAAAAACCCCTGGGTGGAATACTAAGATGGCCACCAGGTGCATCTTGATCGAAGAAGGAGACCACCCTGCTGCTTTAAGTGCAGAAGGTATTCCAGGATGAGTGGGACGGAGGCCTGCAGCGGCTGTATCTGCTTGGGCTCACACCAGCAAAATAATCTTTTCTACTTAGCTAGGTAGGTTGCCCTGGTGGAAGGCTTCCTATATCAAGGAGGATCTGTTACACCTGAAGAGAGCACTGGCTATCCATAGGGTTTAGCCACAGAGCTTCCATGCCATGAAATGCATGGATTACAGGTCTGGGTAGAGTAGGCACCCTTGGTCCTGCGTGATCAAATCACAGCGAAGGGGCAGTGCAATCGGGGTGGTCACCAATAGGTCCAACAGAGTCGTAAACCAGTGCTGCCGGGGCCAAGCTGGTGCAACTACTATCACTGTGGCCTTGTCCCTGCATATGTCGAGGAGGCCCCTGTGGATGAGACGGATTGGCGGAAAGGTGTACTTCAGACTCCCACCCCACAAGATCGACAACGCGTCGGCAACCGAGCCCGGACTGTGATTCTGAAAGAAGCAAAACTGGGGGCACTGACTGTTGTTCCTGGTGGCCAAAAGGTCCATTCTGGGATACCCCCACATCCGGGAGATTGACTGTATGACATCCGACCTGATCGACCACTAGTGCATGCAGTTCGACCTGCTGAGACGGTCTGCAAGCTCGTTCTGGACCCCTGGGAGGTAGGACACTTCGAGATGGATGGAGCGGGCTATACATAAGTCCCAGAGAAGAGGCGACGAGCAGGCCCTGCCCTGCTTATTTATATAAAACGTGGCAGTAGTGTTGTCTGTCAAAACTGTCACACAGTGACCTTGTGAAGTCGTGTAAAAGATTTGGCAGGCCAGACAAACCACTGTGAGCTCCTTCAGGTTGATATGGACTGCATCTCATCCTTCCACCACAAGCCGTGTGTCCTCAGATCCCCTAAGTGAACACTCCAGCTGAGATGTGACGCTTCTGTCACTAGCATCAGAGCAGGCTGTGACCTCACGAAGGGGATTCTGCACAGACCACCAGACGATCCAGCCACCAGCGCAGGGACTCCAACACCTGGGCAGGGATCGTCACCACCAGGTCCAGGGGATCACTGCATGGGCAGTAAGCCCGGGCGAGCCATGCCTGTAAAGTCCTGAGCGTCAGCCAGGCATATTTGACTACCTACGTGCAAGCAGCCATATGTCCTAGGAACTGCAGGCAACATCTGACCGTGGAGGTGGGAAACTGTAGCATCGAGTTCACGATTTCCTGCATGGCCAGGAATCTGGGTTCCAGCAGACACACCTGCGCCTGTAACAAGTCCAGGACTGTGCCTATGAACTACAACCTCTGTGCTGGAATCAGAGAGTATTTGAGCACATTGACAATGAGGCCCAACCTGAGAAATGTGTCCACGGCCACCGATACATGGGACTGCACCTGCTCTTTGGACCTGCCTGTAAGGAGCCAATCGTCGAGATACAAGCACACCCGGATCTGTCTTTTCTGCAGAAAGACTGCCACCACTGGCATGCATTTTGTGAACAAGCGTGGGGCCGCAGCCAGTCTGAATGGCAGGACTGAGAACTAATAATGGCACTGACTCACGACACATCCGGGGAAACGCCGATGGGCAGGGCAGATGGCAATGTGAAAGTATGCCGAGGGCAGCATACCAATCCCCCGGATCCAAGGATGGGATAATAGTGCTCAGGGAGCCCATGCAGAAGTCAATTTTTACCAAATATTTGTTGAGCCCAAAAAATGAGCCGCAGGCCTCCCTTCGCCTTGGGAATGAGTTTTCCCCTTAGTTCCTGAGGAACTTGCTCCACCGCTCCCATCTTGAGGAGCGAATGACCCTCCTGCAATAGGAGTTGATCATGAGAGGGGTCCCTGAAGAGGGACGGGGAAGGAGAAAAACTGAAGAGAATATCCCTCTTTTGCCATGCGCAGGACCCAACAGTCTGATGTTATGCGGGATCACGCACTGTAGAAGTGGGACATATGGTTCAAAAATGGAGGGATGGATCCAGGTATGGGATTGGAGCTCTGCCCTCGAGGGCACCTTCAAAACCCTTGCTTATTTCCGGGTTGGGGCTTATTTTGGCCCTGGTTAGGCATGGAATTTTGTCACCGCTTATTGCTCCTGCCCCACCTACACTAAGGCTCCTGCCTGGGTCTGGGCTGGTACTGTCTCTGTTGTGACGGCTGGGGCTTGTCAGACTTTCTCTGAGATGCTGGCGTGTGCATCCCTAAAGACTTGTGGGTGGCCCTGGAGTCCTTAAGGCTATGCAGCATAGCGTGTCTCTGGTCCAAGAAGAGGCCCGACCCTTCAAACGGAAGGTTCTGGAGGAAGACCCAAAGCCTGGAGCCACATGGACCACCTCATGACCACCCCAGAGGTGATGGTCCTGGTCACCAGATCTGCGGAGTCGAGAGAGGCCTGTCAGAAGGTCTGAGCTACCGCCTTCCCCTCTTCCACCAGGGCCGCAAACTCTGAATGGGAGCCCTGGGGCAGGCCATCTTTAAACTTAAAGACGGCCATCCATGAGTAAAGTTACGTCTGTTCAAGATTGTCTGCTGATTTGCTATTTGCACCTAGAGGACCCGGAGGAGACGACCTTCCTCCCGAAGAGATCCAGTCTCTTGGCCTCCTTGGCCTTAAGGGCTGGGGCCTGCTAGCCGTGCCACTCCTTTTCATTCATGATGGAGATGACCAGAGAGCAAGGTGGTGAGTGGCAGAAGAGGAACTCGTAGCCCTTGGAAAGGGCGAAGTACTTCTTTTCCACGCCCGTGGCACAAGCTTTAAACACCCTGAGCTTGTAACATGCACCGCAGCCTGAGGCTGGTGCTGGAAGTAACTTCCAGACACCTCTGAACAAAGGAAATACTTAACTATTGCTAACTAACTGATAAATACTCTAACATTATGCTAAGGGATTACTCACTAAGCGAGAGTATGAAGGAACTGAAGGGGGGGGTCGGGCCAGCAGGGTAATATATGCACCGCCGCAAGGGCACCACTCTAGGGGGCTCCCCTGGTGGCCCTATGGGAGCCGCTGAGGGAAAAAGTTTCCAACGTTCGTGCATGCGATGCGCACACACCTAATTTGGAATGGACATGAACAATTACTCAAAGAAGAATAAGTTTTATTGTAAGATTAAAACAAGCCAATTTGCTTTAAAAACAATAAAATATTTTGTACAAACACATGAAAGTTTTGTACACACATATGCAGTGGCAGTGAACAAGGCCAAGAAATCCGCATCAGGGAAGTTTTCCAGTTCATAAAATCAACTAAGTTATAACCCCCAAATTTTCTCCTCTCAATCACAGATCTAGCCACAATCTGCTGTGAGGAACTGCCCACTACTTTATGACAAAACTGAGTAAATTTGACACATCTCTTAGTCTTCAAGGACACAAACTCCACAGCAAAACATAGCATAAACTTAGCCACTTTGTCACAATAGTGCTTAGCAGCAGAGAGAGCGCTTCCAAAACTACTATCTGGAAACTTAAGCAAGCTGGATACATGCCCATTATGAACATTCAGAATAATGGGAATCCATTGCCAGTAGCCGAAAAATTGTTAATTCCATCCTCACAGAGGGCGCTCTACTAGCCATTCTGAAACATGCTATTGTCTACCCTGCTCTCAAAAAAAGCCACACTCAATGCCAGCCTCATTCACTACTGGTCCAATCACTAACAACTGATTCATAGACAAAGCTGCTGAGAAGGTAATAATGAACTGTCTGTCCCCAGTTACATGCGGCCTCTGCTGGCATCCTAGATACATCCCAATCTGATCTGACCTCTTGTGATGGCTCTGGCTCCTTATGGCAGCGACATAGGTGAAATATCAAACTGATACTACCAAACCTCTCAAATGCCTTCAACACCTCTGATCATAAGGTACTCCTCACCCACCTGTCTGTCCTGGGAGAAGTTGCTGGAATCATTCTGATCTGGCTACGTTCTTCCTTTTCTAACAAATTCCAAAGAGTCACAATTGTCAGCTGCTCCTCCTTCCCAAAAGCTATCACACATGGAGTCCTGAAGAACTCAATCCAGTCACCTCTCTTACTCAACACCTAAATTCAATTGTTAAGACATCATAGGCTACGATACTAGCAATATATCAATGACATCTACTTCTGTGTGCATCTTATCTAACACAGACAGCTCTGTCCCGCAGTCCTCTGCAAGGAAAGTGGAGTCTGGAAAAAGCTAAATCCTGGAAAATGTGAAAAGGGAAGCAATTTGAGGAACTGGCAAAATCCATCATATTATCATTAGTCAAAGAATTAGGCTCATCATTCAGCCTGGACAACCAGATCGTTAATCGCTAAAAGTACCTTTATCTGTCTCTGGCTATCAAGATGATTCAGCTAGTCCCTCTCCGACAGTGACCTAGCTAGAGTAGACAGTATATTTCCGTTTCTCACCTCCAGTCTGGAATACTGTAGCTTATTCTATATAGTATTCAATAAGAAATTCACACAGAAGCTGACAATCATACTTCATGTGGTGGTTTGACTACAGACTGGGACGAGCCAAACAGGCTCCTCAGTTCAGGATGTCATTCCTATCCCAAAAGATCAAGACAAGTTAGATACCTTCAAGTCACCAGGACCTGATGAAATACACTCTGTAATACTCAAGGAGATGACTCAGGAGATATCTGAGCCATTAGTGATTATTTTCTTAAAGTCATGGAAGACAAAAGAGATACCAGAGGACTGAAAAATAGAGAGTAAATATAGTGCCATTCTATAAAAAGGGAAATACAAGCATGTCGCGTCTTAGGCACATTTAACATGCGCAATTTCTGCTTTACACAGTCAACCAAAAAAAAAAAAAACCCCTGGGAAAACTAAAAATATAAAAACTTTCTTTAGGACAGGCAATTTTGCCCGCCATTGAAGTCAATGAGGTTTCAGCTATTCTCGGTTTCCGCTTTACGCAGAAATCACGGAACAGAACCCTCACGTAAGACACAACATGCCTGTAAGGACAACCTGGGGAATTACAAACCAGCCAGCTTAACTTCAGTAACTGGAAAGATAATAAAGCAAATAATTAAGCAATAAATTTGAAAACACCTGGAAGATAATAAGGTAAGTAACAGTCAGCATGGATTTGTCAAGAACAATCATGTCAAACCAACCTAACAGCTTTTTTTGAGAGGGCAACAAACCTTGTGGACCGGAGGAGGGGCTGAGGGAGCAGTAGATGCGGCATATTTTGATTTTAGTAAGGCTTTTGATGTTGTCTTGCATGACCTTCTCATAAACAAACTAGGGAAATACAACCTAGATGGAGCTACTATAAGGTGGGTGCATAACTGGTTGGAAAACCATTCTCTGACAGTAGTTATCAGTAGTTAACAGTCAAGCTGGAAAGGTATATCAAGTGGGGCCTGGCAGGGATTAGTTCTGGGTCCGGTTCTATTCTATACCTTTATCAATGATCTAGATAGTGGCACAGAGACTACACTTAAAGTTTGCAGACGATACCAAGCTGGGAGGAGCTACACATGCTTTGGAAGACAGGATTAAAATTAGGGCGCTCAAGCCATTAAAAAAAATTAATCGTGATTAATCATGCTGTTAAACAATAATAGAATACCTTTAATTTTTTATGTTTTCTACATTTTCAAATAAACATAGAATACGTAGAGTACAGTGCTCACTTTATATTTATTTTTTATTACAAATATTGGCACTGCAAAAAAACCAAAGAAATCGTATTTTCAATTACCCTAAGTACTGTAGTGCAAGCACTGTTATGGAAGTGGAATTTACAAATGTAGAATTATGAACAAAAAATAACTGCATTCAAAAATAAAACAACGTAAGAGCTTACAAGTCCACTCAGTTCTACTTCTTGTTCAGCCAAGTGCTCAAATAAGTTTATTTGCAGGAGGAGATAATGATGCCTGCTTCTTGTTTACAATGTCACCCGAAAGTGAAAACAGATGTTCGCATAGTACTTTTGTAACCGGTGTTGCAAGTTATTTACGTGCCAGATATACTAAACATTTGTATGCCTTTCCATTCTTCGGCAACCAATCCAGAGGACATACTTCCATTCTGATGACACTCGTTAAAAAAAATAATGAATTAATTAAATTTGTGACTGAACTTCTTGGGGGAGAATCGTATGTCTCCTGCTAGGTTTTGCCTGCATTCTCCCATGACGACGACCCAGCACGTTGCTCATTTAAGAACACTTTCACTGCAGATTTGACAAAACACAAAGAGGGTACCAATGTAGGATTTCTAAAAATAGCTACAGCACTCAGCCCAGGTTGAAGAGTCTGAAGTGCCTTCCAAAATCGGAGGGGGCAAGGTGTGGAGCATGCTTTCAGAAATCTGAAAAGAGTAACACTCTGATGCAGAAACTACAGAATCCAAACCACCATAAAAGCAAATAACTCTTCTAATAGCAGGCATCTGATTCAGATGATGAAAATGAACAAGGATCAGTCGGTAGTGCTTTGCATCATTATTGAGCAGAACCCATCATCAGCATGGATGCATGTCCTCTGGAATACCAACTGAAGCATGAAGGGACATATGAATCTTCAGCACGACTGTCATGTAAATAACTTGCAACTCTGGCTACAGCAGTGCCATGTGAATATCTGTTCTCACTTTCAGGTAACACTGTAAACAAGAAGCGGGCAGCATTATCCCCTGCAAATAAACTTGTTTGTCTGAGCAACTGGCTGAACAAGAAGTAAGACTAATTGGACTTGTAGGCTCTAAAGATTTACACTGTTTTCTTTTGGAGTGCAGTTATGTAACAAAAAAAAAAAAAATACATTTGTAAGTGGCACTTACACAATAAAGAGATTGCATTACAGTACTTGTATGAGGTGAACTGCAAAATACTAATCCTATTATCATTTTACAGTGAAAATATTTGTAATAAAAATAATATAAAGTGAGCACTATATACTTGGTATTCTGTATTTTAATTGAAACAAATATATTTTAAAATGTAGAAAAACATCCAAAATATTTAATAATTTTCAACCAGTATTCTATTGTTTAACAGTGCAATTAAAACTGTGATTAATCACAATTAATTTTTCTGAATCATGATAAATGTTTTGAGTTAATTGCGTGAACTGTGATTAATCGACAGCACTAATTAAAATTCAAAATGATCTGGACAAACTGGAGAAATGGTCTGAAGTAAATAGGATGAAATTCAAAGTACTCCACTTAGGAAGGAACCATCAGTTACACAAAAAGAAAACATGAAATGACTGCCTTGGAAGGAGTACTGAAGAAAGGGATCTGAGGGTCATAGTGATTACATTTCTGATGACAAAGTCAGTCATCTAGTCGAGTTAAACAGCTTGTTTAACAAGGAAGTTAAGGCAAATTAGGACACAATCAACTGAGATTAGATCAAATTGATACAGAAACCTAGACCAGATAATCCAAGAGATCACTTCCGACTATAATTACGAGGACACCCCTCACACAGTTTGACCCATTTAAAAATCCCTGATGTTTGTGGTCAGGCCATCAAGGGTGATAAATCTATTCCTACTCAGCAGCAGCTCAACTGCCTGAGACAAGCAGTTAAAGAAAGTACAATAAAGAGACACTCTTTTCCCTGCATATCAGTCCTAAGGAGCTGGTAACTGGTATGTCCTATGCCAACAGCTAGTAGACTTCCCTTTTTCACCTAGCAAAGTCACGTGATAAGGAATGTTCCACCTTCTTGGAGCAACAAAACTCAGTACTACATCAATTTTTTTAAGCACTCCTCCAGTCTATGCAGGTATTTCTCTTTTCCTCAGCCCACTGTGTCTCACCAGCAGCAGCTGCATTATCTGTATAAAGCCTGTAGCAACACGCTGGATGCTGCTGCTCTATTGTGCTATTAAAGAACAGACCTCAAAAATAATGCAATGCGCCCCTTCCTAAAGGTAAGCATGTCACATGTATAATAATATCAGTCATCATGCCAAGTGCATTTTAATGAAGTTATACGCACCTACAGACAAGTCCATCTTACTGCCTTGAGTGTCCTCAGTTTGACTCTGAAAGAAGAGCAAAAAAAGAAACTGGTCTGACTCCTGAGAAAAGTTTGAGAACACTGCAGAAAACAGCCTTCTTTAAAGATGTGTATTGGAAATGTGGAAAGGTGTGCCAGTGCAAATGAAAGTAATGTCCTAAACTATATAAGAAAAAAAAAAACAATCCTGATGTAACCTTGAACGCACCTAACCCCAGCTGTATCTGGTGTTACATTTCCTAAAATGCCACTAGACACATGAACTCATCATGCCACGGACAGAGAGAGATGTCCTAACAGCTGCTCCGAGAAATGAACCTCTGTCCTCATGTCAAGGGATCACATTATGAGAGTAGCCGCCAGAATGATAGCTCTTCTCGTGACTTGTCAAGTCATCAAATCTTAAAATGTGCTGCCAAATTATTCTTCTGTTGGCAGTCTGGGACAGGGTGTTCCTGTAATTTTAAGAGGCAGTGTGATCTAGTGGACTGAATTTGAAACTGTGGGCCAAGAGCTCCTAGATTCTAATCCTAGCTCTGCCAGCAATATTTTGCTTGGCCTCAGACATGTCACAGCACCTTTGCACCACAATTTCCCCAATTCTATAAGGACGACAAATAGCTACTTCATAGGATACACTGGTTAATGGTGTACAGCGTTTTGAAAAATGCAAAGCTCTCCATTAAGTGCTGTCTGGGATTCTTGAACATTTTCACAGGTGAACCATATTTTAACTGAAAAGAAGGCATCGCAGATCTCTGCACCTCCCCACTGACAATGATGTAGCATTTGTTTTACAGCTCCACCTAGAGGCCCCGTTACCGAGGCTGTATCAATGCTAGGTGCTGTACTACACATAAAAGTCCCTGTTCCAAAGAGCTTACACTCTAAATAGACAAAACAAAGAGTGGGATAAAGAAAATATCCCCTTTTTACAGACAGGGAACTGAGGTTCAGTGATACTGTCTTGCCCAAATTCACACAAGTCTGTGGCAGAGCCAGGAATTACTCCACATGTCCAGAGTTCTAATCCAGCACCTTAAGCACAAGACCATCCATTGTTTGCAAATGAACTGCAACCCTGCAACAGTGGCAGCTATGAAAATCCACTTGGATTTTTGAAGTATTTTAGTTTCCAGAAAGAAATATTTTGACTAGTAAGTGGAGTTTGAAATAGCCACCAACTGCTAGTATTGGAATAAGAGAATGGGAACAAGAAATGCAATTAGTTAATAAACACTGGCTGGTGAATATCTGAATTTAGAATTTTGCTTATTACACAAATGTTAGTATTCTCAATTGGGTGATAACATTTTTTAAAAAATTACTTACTAGCAATCCCATGTTTGAAAATTGTTTGGATAAAGGGTTCATCCACGAATCACTATTTCCTCCTTTTAATGAACACTAAAAAACAAGAACAGACATGTAATTAAACAATTTCTTTATCTTTCCTCAATTTTCACACTTCCTTTTATGTAGAGGTCTCTGCTGTGCTTTGCTTCATTTCAACAGCTTCCTCTCAATCAGCACTATGCTGAATTCAATTGGCTTTCAATTCGGTCCTGTTGTGATTTGTGAATGACCAAAAACAAAACTGAAGGCAAATACTGGCAATATAACACTTTAAAAAAAAAAAAAGCTGAAAAGGAAAGTTTACAGACAACTGCTTTTGCGGTTAGGATAAAAAATGAAATGTTTTAAAAAAACAAGCAAGGAATAAAAAAGATTGATTGAAATGAAAGGGAATCAATTTGTCCAAAGCAGGAATTGAGAAACCTATACAATTTCACAATACAACTGCTTTGTTCTGCACCTTATCTTAGCCCAGGAGCACCAAAGCCCAGCCCCTGTCTACAGGTAGTCTCCTTAATACGAACACAGTACTCAGCACTACAAAAGAATGTCTCTCATCTTTATCCTCTGCAAAGCAGTTAGATCGCAGTGTTGCAGCCAAGTGCAGAGTCACTTACTTCTGTTTGCTGCCACAAGTTCATAAGAACAAAGGCAGCAGCCCCAAAACAAGCAGAAATAACAGCGTGTTACTACCAGAAGAAAGAATAGGATCAGAACTTCAACAGGCCGTGTAAGGAGAGGCAGCAGTAGCCTAATGTAGAGTGATGTGTCACCCAAAGAGCGATAACCCTTGGACACTTGTTGCTCAGTCTCATTCTGTAATGGCTCTGCAGCCCAAATGCCAAAATGTTTCTGGCAATCTCTGCTAGAGTTACAAGTCATAATATCCATATTTCATGGAAACAAGAGAGTGTCACTTCACACACCACTGCAATGCAGCCACCTCTACAGATGAATTCTCCACTACAACAGTTCTTGTTTATAGAAAGGAAGTGCAGAGCATATTAGTTATATCTGATTTTAGAGTATATGGCAGCTAGAAATCATTCAAGCATGAGGTTTCTTACCTTAATTTGTGATTTCTTTCCTCCTTGCCCCCAGCTTGTTGAGTTGTGGGAGGAACTGCTTCCTTGAGAGCCTGCTGTGTTCCAGACTCCTCCTTCCTCCTCCTCTTCCCAGCTTGAATGACGTGCTCCTGTTACTGGCCCATCATTCTCTGCCCAGCCATCTTGCATAGATTTGGAACCTTCAAGGAAAATAAAAACATTCAAAAATGAGCCAACGCAACTCCTAACAGACAAATTTTATGTCATTCTATAGCAGTATCAGTGGGATGCTTAGAACACAACTACAGTTATCAATCTAAAAAAAACCCCAAAAACCCAAACTTTTCTTCATTTTATTCTAAGGGCTTGGTTACACTTGCAGCTGTAGAACACTTTGGATTAAACCAGCCTTTAGAGAGCACATTAGGTGAAGCATCATGGCCTGTCCACACTGACAGCTTCAAGAGCACTGGCATGGCCACTTTGCGGCACTTGCAGCTGCATTGGGAGCGGTGCATTATAGGCAGCTATCCCAGCATTCAAGTGGCTGCAACGTGCTTTTCAAATGCAGAGTGTGGGGTGGAGTGTGACAGGAACTGTGTATGTGGGGGGAGAGAGAGTGAGTTTTTGGGGTGCTGAGAGTGTGGTCAGCATTCTGTCTTGTAAGTTCAGGCTTCCCTCCCCACCACCTCTCTCTCGCTCACTCAAAGAATACAGTAAATGTTTGCTTTGTCTCGGAGCAGATAAGTAGCCTTCTGTCTGAAATGGAGCTTTGAAAGGACACTTCCACATTCCTGCAGCTGATTTCACAACAATGAGAAGAGTGGCCATTTGACTTAAAGGGATTATGGGACATTTCTGGAGGTCAATCAGAGTGCAGTAATGCAACTCCTCGTTCACACTGATGCTGGGACATCACACCCAATATGCATCAGACATTATCCCTCTCACAGAGATGGAGTATCAGAAGTGCTCTACCCAGGGAGTCAGAACGCTCTACATGCCTTGCCAGTGTGGACGGGGAGCAAGGTAGAGCACACTGGGCGGCTTTATTGCAGTATAACGTGCAAGTGTAGCCAAGGCCTAATGCAGAAAACTGCACAAAGCACAATAACAAAAAGATTTATTAGTGCTGAGTAGTGTGCTATATTTTTCAAGTGTTCTGTATTTTAAGATCACTTTAGCTTCAAACATATCAAATGACTCTAGGCTTTGCTACTTTGGCAATAAAGTCTCCCAGAGTGCTCTTACTACCCGGCCACACTGGCAACGCACAAAGAGCGCTCAGACTCCCTGGCTGGTGCGCTCCTGGTACTCCACCTCAGTAAGAGGATTAACAGTTGTTGCGTATTGGGTGAAATGCTGCAGGTCCAGTGTAAACGGATAGTAACTGATAGAGCGCACTGACTGGCCTCCCAAAACGCTCCCTAATCTTAAGTCAAGTGCCTCTCTTCCCTTTGTTTTGAACTCGGTTGAAGGAATGCGGAAGTTCTTTTTCAGAGCTTACCTGCAGCTGGGCAAATCAACAAAGCAAATGTTTACCAAGTTAGTGAGTGAGAAGTAAGGGGGCCAGGGGGATCTGAACTTACAAAATAGCGTGCTGACACACACTCAGCACTCCAAAAATCTACTCTTTCCCTCCAGGTACACACAACACACTCCACCCCATCCCCCTCATTTGAAAGCACGTTGCAGACACTTGAATGCTGGGATAGCTGCCCATAATGCACCGCTCCCAATGCCGCTGCAAGTGCCGCATATGTGGCCATACCAGAACGCTTGCAGCTGACAGTGTGGACACACTGGAGCACTTTCCCTGGAGCGCTCTGTAAAGGCAGGTTTAACCCAAAGCACTCTACAGCTGCAAGTGTAGCCAAGCCCTTTGACTTTAAACTTTATACTTCCCTTCTCTCAGTAAAAAAAAATGACCTCCTAAAAGGAGCTCATAATTTCCAATGTAGAGGAAACGATTCCAGAGGCTACTATTCCAGAGGCTCTCAAATTAATGTAATTGAGGAATTCAGTCCATCTGATTAACCTATATCAAAATCTGTTTTTCAATGCACATTTTTTTCCTTCAAAATCCTTAACACTCTACAAGAAAAAAACACCAATATTAAAACCTTCACCACATCTCTCTATCAAACTGCTAGTATGTTGACCTTTAAGCATGGTTGACAATAAAACTCTGCTCTGGGAAATTCAGATTTAATTCTCAGACACTGGTCAGAAATCTGAGATGTGGAAAACTTGCAGAGAAAGACACCATGCATCTTCACATTGTTTGCATTTTTACTAGGATCTGATATAAAACTGCTGGCATTCTCCTTATGAGCTCGCAGAAACGCAGGTTCAGTTTCTGTTCAGATTAAGAACTGAGCAGAACAATCTGGGAGAGGTACCTTAAGTATTGCTCATATTTCAACATATGCACATCAAAGTAATAAAATGCAAAAACAAGCTGTTAATGTCTTGGTCCACTCTAGTGACATGTTGGTGTTGTCATTTAAACAAAGGGTTGCATTGCTACTCAAATGCTACAGCCATTTCATCTTACAAAACTAGAGAAGGAGTGAGTGTTTCTTCCCCAGCTGGGCTCTCTTCCTACCCCCTTCTCCTTCCTATGCCAGCTGGCCTACCCAACAGTATAACTGCAGCTTCTCCTGCCCAGCCAACATGTTTCTCAACCCCTACCTTGTTTGCTGACCAGCACTTACTTCCCACTACTACTCCACTCATCATACTGCTCCTCCCTTGCCTTGCTGCTCCATCTACCTATCTTCCCAAAATTGATTTTCCATCATCGTTCTCCTGCTTAAGCTTTCAATTGTCTTGGGAAGGGGGGAATAAGAGGGTTTAATGCACATTATGGTTGAAAATTTAAATACACAAATCAGGAAACTCAAAAGCTAATGTTCCATAGCAAGAATAACTGACATATTGAAAATATGTACAATAATATTTTTTATTCCTATGCATAAAATTAAAACAGATAACATACACAGTAAACTATTCAGGTAAGACATTACTGTTGTGGGAAATTTTCTTTTTAGATGTCTTGATCTGTGTATCTGACTTCACAGTCAGAATCAGGGGTGGACAAACTTTTTGGCCCAAGGGCCACATTGGGTGTGCAAAATTATATGGAGGGCCAGGTAGGGAAGGCCCCGCCCCTAATCCGGCCCCCTCCCACTTCCCGCCCCCTCAGAATCCCTGACCCATCCAACCCCCTCAACTTCTCCCCTGACTGCCCCTTCCAGAGACCCCTCAAACCTAACCACCCCTCAGGACTCCACCCCCTACCCAATTCCCCTGCTCGCTGTACCCTGACTGTCCTGATTCCTGTCCATCCTTCCGGCCCTTAGCCAACCCCCCGAACCCCACCCCCTATCCAACCCACCCTGCGCTCCCTCACTGTCCCCTCTAAAGCCCCCCGCAACCACCATCCCGGAACCCCCTCCCCCCCCCAAACCCTCTTCCGCACCCTTACCATGGCTGCTTGGCGCAGCTTCAGGGGAAGTGGGGGGAAACATGCAACCTCGGCCCCTTGGAGTGCTGCCCATGTAGCGTGGCTCCAGGGGAAGGGGGCAGCGCCCAGCCCCGTCCCCGCAGAGCACTGCCCCCGCGGCAGCTCCAGGGGAGGGGCTGAGTGTGCAGCCCCGGCCCTTGGAGCGCTGCCCCCACGGTGTGGCTCCGGGGGAGGGGGGAAGCACGCAGCCCTGGCCCACAGCGTGGCGCGGCTCCGAGGGAGGGGCTGAGCGCGCAGCCCTGGCCTCGGAGTGCTGCCCCCGTGGCGTGGCTCCAGGGGAAGGGCTGAGCGTGCAAGCGCCAGCCCTCGGAGTGCTGCTGGCGTGGCTCTGGGGGAGGGGCTGAGCGCAGCCCTGCCCCCAGAGTGCCGCCCCGCAGGGCGCAGCTCCAGGGGATGGGCTGAGTGCACAGCCCTAGCTCACAGCGCGGCTCCCGAGGAGGGGCAAGGGCAGCCTCCCCAGCCGGATGGAACGGTCCCGTGGGCCGTAGTTTGCCCACCCCTGGTCTAAGTGATGCCCTTACAAAAGTACTCAGTCGATGTAACTGCCAAGGCACAAAATGTACTTCTCAACATCTTTAATCATGGTGCTCATTTTGTGTGTGTGTGTGTGTGTGTTAAATATATATAGCTTGTTATACAAGCATGAAAAAAAGTGTGTACATAAAACACATCTCTTACTTGCCCATCAAATAAGAATTACTTGCTTTGCAGTATTCCTCCCCCCCCCTTTTTTTTTTTGGTTTAGCTCCCCTGACCACCACCACCCCACACTTTTTATCCTTAAAAATACACTACCTCTTAAGGCAGAAAGGATTTCCACAAAATCCTATATATGTGCAATCATGTAACAGTCATTCTAATTTCAAAATTACCAAATTCATGAAATTTCAGAAATTCAGCAGGACCTCATTCACTGGTGAATAAGGGACATATTTTTAAGTAAACAGCTGAAAAGTCTAATCATTTGGGTTGAACACTAAAAAGCTTTGAAGAATTATTTTAAAAGATGCAAAAACTTCTTCACGCCTGTATAACAAAGTTTGTACCTATTTTGCTCTAGTTTGCAACAAATAAATAAAATATTTAGGCTAAGACCAGGCATGTGAAGACTGAGCCCCAAAAATAATTCCCAGAAAGTAACAAGCAAGTGAAAACAGGGAGTTAAAATAAAGCAGCCTTCTCAGTCTTAAAATATAGCTTTTATTAGCCATAAAACTAGAATGACAAAAGACTTGTTGCTGCAGTGTATAGACTTCTGCCTATATGCCTATGATCTACAATATAGAGTTTTTGGCTAAGGATAAACTGCAAGTTCATAATTCTGATATTACAAGAGAAGGGAATTTATCTTGGAAACTAGTTCCCTATTATGAAGTATTTGGGTATGTGGCATGGGGAGGAGGTCCTGTTGAGAAAGAAAAAGCAACTAATTCACCTTATTGAGAAGCCCAAATATATCAGTAAGACCAAAGCTGTTCATATACCTATACTGTAAACTAAGATTCCATCTTACTTTTGGTAATTTTTATTCATTTGTAAGCACTTTTACTCGAACACCACCATCAGCACCTTAGAAATCATTTAGTGTCCCTTCTGGTCCTCAATGGGAAGGGATGCAGTACATATGCAGGTGACCCACATACAAAAGTCAGATACTAAAATTTATAGCATCATTATAAAAATGGCTGATTACTGGCCTATACTCACTAGGTTTCATGGTATTTGGGGCGTTGGAGGGTGCATTCCCCCAGCCTGTTGTCGATGCTCCTGTATCATCTACTTCACCCCACCCAGGACTGGTTTCATTTGGCTCACCCCAGGCAGACGTACCATTATCTGGAGCAGGTGGTGTGCTTTTGCTCCAGACTGCACAAAGAAGAGAGTTTTCATTATGGACAGTTTACAAACTGTTCACAGATATTCAGCACTGCATCACCAAAAAACCTAGTGCTTCCTCTTTTCTGGTGTATTATCATGCTATTAAAAACGGTAAACTGGGATTATTCCGTTGCAGACACTACACCCAGAGCAGGGACCTGACTCTCAGTTCTAGGAATGAAAAGGAAGAGGACCTTCACTTTAGAAATGCTATGAAAAACAATATTACTATCGTATCAAGTTAGAAATGAAGCCTAGCCCTGATGATAACTTACTCAGATAACTTTTCCCATGACCAGTTATTAGTACGTGGCTGTACAGAAGTTTAATATACTGAAGAACAAGGATAAATTTAAGTGCACATCAAAAAATAAATAATATCCTTTAAAGTGTGACATGGTCAGATAAGTGACTCTGGAAAAATGGCAACTTTATTCTACTCTGTGTATTCTAACTATTAGCTCCTTGCTTCAGAAGCAAAAAAAAATTATTCTTGATGGCACAGTACAGCTATGGGAGAGCAAAACAGGTTATAATCTGTCTCATATATGATCTCGATTGTTAACTAAATTCTAAATGCAGAGCACAATCGTGTTTTAAGTCAAATATGTGCAATTTCTCTGAAGACAATGGGGTTTTACAGATATAAGTGAGTACAGAATTTGGCCTGTAAAATCTTTTATTGGTAATGATGCACAAACTAATAAGAACATATGTTGCCTTTCAGAGTTTAGGTGGAGTTTGCAGGCTAGACAGCTAAAGAAAGCATCCTTCTACTTATAAAACTGAGCAATGTTCAGATGGAAGTCATTAAAGTACAATAATAGTGACACTCCATGGTTTCATTTTTACAGTCACTTTTCTGAAAAGAACTGAACAGAATTGTTGATAAGTTATCAACATATGAGCAAGCCACATACTCCAATGAGAGTTTCATTTTGCTAATGGGATAAAACTAGCTACAGATTTGAAGGTTACATACTCAACATTTGTTTAGACCAATGGTTTTCAAACTTTTGTACTGATGACCCTTTTCACACATCAAGCCTCTGAGTGTGCCCCTCCTTATAAATTAAACACACATTTTTGCATTTAACACTATTATAAATGCTGGGCGAAAAGCAGAGTTTGGGGATGGAGGCTGCCAGATCACAACCCCCACACAAAATTATCTCATGACCCCGTGAGGGGTCACGACCCCCAGTTTGAGAACCCCTGGTTTAGACATTTATTTTCCTATACTATACTGAAGAGAAGGAAGTAAAATGGTACCTGATGCTGTTGATTTGCTAGTCATTGGAGTAGGCAAGCTTTGTTCTCTTGGAGCCTGTCCCCCTTGCGAGTTCTTGTCCCACAGGTTCACATTCTTGTAGTTATAACTGCTAGGGTCTCCCCATGCTGAAGTGCCATCATCAATATCCATTTTCCGACTAATTGATTGTGGAGAAGGTTCTTCCCAGCCACTGGGTTCCTCATCCTTGGGGGCAGCTGGCTGTGGCCCACTATTCCAGTTTGGATTTGGAGGTCGCCCATTACCTGGAGGTGGTGGTGGTGGTGGAGGACCCCAGGAGCCAGAAGCCTCCTGCTGCTGCTGGTGCTGCTTATTCCAGGAACTGGGCTGTCGAGCAGTCTCATTCCATGCTGGCGTTCTTTTACAATCATCCCATCCGCCTTTTGAAGCGGCATTTGCACCATTACCCCAAGTCCCAATCTCATTTTGCCCACCTTCACCCCAACCTGACACTGGCTTGTTTCCTGCACCTTCCCAATTACTGTTTTTCGTTTGGTCAACTTCCTCTCCCCAACCATTCTTTCCTGAAGACCATCCTTGATTAGGCTGCCGTCCACCCCACCCTTGATCCTTGTTGGAAGTGTCATTCCAAGAGGAAGAGTTCTTTTCTTCTGGTCTTACTCCTCCCCAGCTAGAAGAATTGTTGTTCTTATAGTCATTCCACCCTCCTGTGTTTTTGGGGTCCTTCCACTCTGTGGGGGTTGAGAGCTCACCCCATCCAGACTTGTTTTGATTGCTTTGGCTGGGTGCATCTCCCCAGCCCCCTGAGTTCTTTGTCTGTGTGGCAGAGCTCTCCCACCCCTCAGTTCCTTTATCAGATTTTCCCTCGGGCCTTGGCATCTCTTCAATATCCCAAACTGTATCTTGCTTAATTTGAGTTTGGCCCCAGCCAGTGTTCGAAAGCACACGTGGGTCCAAATCAGTCCTGCTCAGCAAAGTCTGCAAGACTGCCTGGCAATCAGGATGCGTAGGCCTGTATGAGCGGCGTCCAGAATTGTGACTGTCACTACTTCCTGCTTTGTGGTTGCTTCCAGTGCTTTGACCTCCAACCTCACTTCCTGTAGAGCTGGAAGATCTTCCCCAACAGGGAGCCTGGGAATTGCCTTGGTTTTCAGGAAGGGGGTGGCCCTTTTGATTGTCCCATGCTCCAGTGCTAGAATTTGGTTGGTTTGGACCACTCCATTCTCCAATCTTCAGTTCATCAGACCCAGACGGCTGTTTCCATTCTCCCTGAGAGATCCCAGATGTCAATTTGTTCCCTTCACCCCATTTGTTTTCATTTGAGTGCTGAGGGCCAAAGTTCCAAGACCCGCCACCCATAGACCTGTTGTTATCCCAAGAATCATTTCTTGACCCATTAGGTTTTTGAACAGAAACTCCTTTCCAGGAGTCCTCTCTATCCTTTCCATTGTTCCCATGGTTTCCAGAATTGCTTTGTCCAGCGGCTGTGTCAGTTCCAGAAGGCCCCCTAGATGTACCCCAAGATCCAACACTCCCAGTCTTTCTTTCTCCAGTGCTTTGTGAAGGGGCGTCAGTGCTTCTGGAGGGGTTCCCCAAGCCCATTTCAAAGGGCATTCCCTTATTCTCCATAGGGTTTGGTGAACTTAAGTTCAAGGAGTTAGTGTTTCCATTTTTTGGTCCATCAGTGTTATGTATTTGAGCCTGTTCTCTGCCAGAGACAACAAAGTTAACACCCGCGTTTTCCATCTTTGACTGCTGTTCCCTAGAGGTCTGACCTACTGTGCTAATCTGTGCATTGGCATTACCATTATCAGACTCCAAAATCCCTTTCCTAGAATTGCCCTCTTGAACCAGTGCTGGCCAGGCAGATGGATTGCTTTTTGGGTTAAAGTTGTTGAAGCCAGAAGCAGAGCCTATTCTGTCCTGCCCACTAAAGTTCCTCCAATTTCCTAGTCCATTGTTACTCTCTGCAGCAGGGCTGGAAGATTGAACAGATTTAGCTTTGGGGTCAGATTTCCAAGCCCCAAGATTACATTCGTTCCCAGCACTTCCAGACTGACACTGGCTTCCTTTTCCTTTGTTATTAGTGGTGCTTCCTGGCAGAGTGCTCTTCTCTGAGCCAGGGTTCGAGGCACTGTTGTTATCGGTGGTGTTTTCGGAAGAAGACTCAGCGTCTTTGCTGGCAATACAAGGCCACTCTTCCATGTCAGACCCGTCTACAATCACCTTGTCCCAGACGTGAGTTGGGTTGGCATTGGTGCCGTTGTTGGAGGTGGCTCCAGAACCCCAAGTGGAATTTGCATAATTTGAAGCAGCAGCACCTCCAACTGTTGAATCTAAAAAGATGAAGGTTATAAATAGTAACCAGTAGTAATAAGTCCTTTAAAGATTGCATTTCCAGACCACACTAGTTATCGTTTTAATTTATAAACCTTGTTTTTCAAAGACTTATAAAAACTCAGCTGATTATAGCGGATTACTGCACTGGAAAATGGCATATGAGCTACTCTTATTAAAACATTCAATGTTCCAGAAAAAAAATCCTCACACAATTAAATTTTGTAGGCACTTAAAACCTCACTGAGGACTGGTGCCTTTTGCTAACAGTCCTGTTATTCAATTTCAAGCAGTAATTTTTTTAATACTGCAAAGGCCACTGCTGATACAAAATTCAGATTATTATTTTTTAAAGTTAGCTGGACAAAATTCAGCACTGCTATTAAATAATGGTGCAAATATGATTGCATGTCGTAAAGTAATGCAACATATACTGGCTTAGCATTCAGTGGCTATGCCAACCAAGTGTAACTTACACAAGGGAAAAAAGGAAAACGTTTTAGAAAAAGCACTTAACAGGAGGATATAATATTTAACAAGTCCTCCCTTCTTTCTCTTACTTTATCAAATGGTCTAAGTTGATATTCTTGCTACATACTCCTTCCTTCCCCTCACTGTGCATATTACACTAATTTTGCAAAGACACTGAATGCCAAATCAGTGTAAAGTTATACTTCATTGACACAAACACTTCCATTGAATATAGCCCAGAGACTTCCATGGGATTTGCATGGTTTTACATCAGCTATAAATCTGATCTCCTAATATTAGGCAGTCAGTTTTGGTTTCATGATTATCACATATACACAGATGTATTACTGCTAGTACCACAGTGGTCTGGCAGCACTCCTCTGCCTTCCTCCTTTCATTGGCCTACTGATATTATCAGACTAATCTTTAAGGAGAACAAGTTTGGTCCCTGATTTAATGCCATGTTCTGTTTGGAGCTGCTTGCCATTTTTCTATCCAATTCTAACCACAGAGCTTTCAAGATGCCCTTCTAAAAATGTTCCCAAGATGACTGTATTCTCCATCTCCCTATGTTCATTTCTTCTGTAGTGAGCCATGGTATCACTGTGGTATTTGGTAGTCTTACTTCTCCAGTAGAGCTAATATGGTGGGGCAAGCAGTTCACAACAGTATTTGTGTCAGTATCTTGGGCAACAGGTCTGCACATACACTACTACCACACCATCAGCACTGGCTAGTATTATGTGAAGTTAAGTCACACCCATCTAAAAACATCATACTTCTAATACAGACACAAACACAGAGGCCCTTTGTTTTAACTGTATATTCAAAAGTAACAAAATGGGAATGTTCAGTTACTAAAGTTTTTATTAAAAACAAACAGAACTATTAGTACAAGTTCCATGCTTTTTCAGTTCACTAACTGAACTGATGGTCTATCTCTCAGCTGATCTCCGAAACCTCAGTGAAGAGCTGCTCATCTGTAAATGAAGCTCTTTGACTGTCATTACAAGAACCACACACCACACCAAGCATGGAACCCTCTGGTTAACTTGGACCATTGGGGGCCAGAGCAGACTTCATCTTCAGCTGTGAAATGTTCTAGGCAAGGGTATATAAGGAGATGTGGCTTTAATGCACCTTCATTTTCTTTTTATCTTCTTAGACTCCAACCACAGACTCTGCCATAGGAGGAGTGTAGAATTGCACTGACAATCTTATACAGGAATTCCAGTTGCAGATTACCAGCTGTTCTTTCTTCTTCAGGAAATACCAGCAGAGATCCTTATGCTTGGAAGACTGATCAGTGAGAACTCTCAGGGGTTGGGGGAGAGAGGGGAACATGAGGAGTACACTACTTAAAGACTGCAGGGCTGCTCTCCCAAACAGCACCTCAGACCTTGAGACCAACTCAAGAGAATAATGCTGCGTGCAGAGGTATGGTTTCTGCTCCCGGAACTGCTCTACATAATTTTACAACAGGAATAATTTGCTTGGATCTGCCTGAATGTGTTCTAACACCACTCACGACTGGAGTGCCTGCTAATCCATAGAATGTGTTTTGCTGCATTTTGACAAATGTTGAAAGGAAACTGCCTCTCCCCATATACGTCAATCCCCACAAATACTCCTGGAGATTTACAGAAGGGTTTTGTCCTACTAAGACTATAGCTGAAGGCCTGCTTCTAATCTAACCTTCCCTGGCAACAAATATTATGTGGAGAAGTTTCTCGTCTGACTCAGATGAAAATCAATTGCCATTTTATAGATGAATCTGAAATGCAGATGTAAAGCTGTATTGCTTTTATCCTTACATAACAGCGCAAACAGAGTATCAGTAATTAATGCTTGAAGCTCAAAAGCTCTCCTGGCTGATGACGTTGACTCAAGATACAGTCTTCACGGAGTGACAACACAGTACGCTCCCAGAGGCTTAAATCAAGAAACCATCAGCTTGTGTAGTACTAGACTGTATTCCCAAAAAGGTGGGACAGTATTAAAATATCCCTTCAAAAGCACCTTCTTGTAAAAAAAGCAGGCAGTCCCTTGTACTGGAACATGAAAAGCTGAGATGCATACTTCAAAATTCTGCCTATACTAGTAATTTTATTTACCAAAAACTTCCACTGTTGCTGCCATTGTTTTAGCTACCCTGGTGTGACAACATTGGAGCCTCAGTACATGGACTGCTTACTGACTCCAGCAGCTGTTTTCTGCACTGTGTTAACTGAATTTTGCTCAATGCAAATCTAGTCAACTAATTAGATTAGATTGTGGTACTAAAAACAGCTGCCAGAGCTAGAGAATAGTCTACACTAGAATTCCCTCTTTGGTAACACCAGAGCAGATGACGTGGTGTTAGTAATGGTGGTTATTTTTTTAAACAAAATACAGAGTCCTGATTTCTTGAGTCATTGAAGGCTAAAATGTCTAACAGGTATTGCTACAGGTGTATTTCTCTATGTTGCCCATTTACAGTCTTTGCAGCAGCACAGGATTTGCTAGTGAAGGTTTCTGACTTTTCAGTAATATCTCCAGCAACTTCTGTAAGAAGACTTGATCTAGGATGACAGATGTATGATCCACCTTACTAGCTGCAGGGACACTGGTGAAATGTTTAATGTTGGTGATAAGTAAAGATTCAGAAAAGAAACAAGAGGCAAAAAGGTGGCTTCACTGCTACATCTAGGAGCTCCATTGACAAAATTCTCTGGCCAAGTTCAGGGTTATCAGCAAAAAAGTCAAGCTGTGTGATTTTCTTACTTATCTGGGGGAACACTGGTAGCGTACAAATAATGTTTGCCTCCAGGACAATCTTGTTAAATAAGAAGGTATCTATCAACAAGACAGTTGCCTTCCTCTGTAGGAAAAATGCAGATTTTGAGTAGGGGAAACAGATCTATCGGCAGAAGAGAGTTTGACCATCAACTCTTTCAACATCCATTCCTGTTGAAGTTTGCTGTTTCTGCTTATTTCATCCACAAATGTGTTATCCTTGGACGGAAGATGGATTGCCACACACATGATGAGTTGGTGGATACACTCACTTCCAAAGATGGACCATTTCTCAGCACTGAAGATTTCACCAAACCCTTCCTTGGCAATCTGCTGAGCATAACATAGGTGTTCTCCTTCATCACCATCACATTACTTTCCTGTGAATATAGGGAAGAAATTCTGAATGAAGGCTAAATTGCTCTCAGCAATCAGTGCATGTGTGTGTCACTTGATCTCAAAAAGTTTCGGATTGTCAATAGGCTCAGATCTGGGTCCCTCCCTGCCTTGAAAATATCTCTCAGTAAGACCTTTGGTGATTTGAAAGGGATACCTTTTGCAAATACTGTGCGAGTTAGTTCACCATACAAAAAGAGAACCACATCCTGATGGATAATTAACAGTGTTAAAATTGCAAATAGACTTATGAGGAGAGATGAAACCATCAGCCCTAAATAGCTTCAGGAAAACAAATACTGGGTTTTGAGACTGAGATTATATTGATTCTACAAAACCCAAAGACAGCCCACAGTACTTCAAATAGTAAGTTCTTCTCATAGCGATAGCTGTATAGCCAATGAATAGGAATCTATGCCTGAAGCATCACAGGCAACTTCTAGAAAATGCTTTGTTACTATAAGCCCCCTCTGTGACTACTACTTTCATCTCCTTCTTCAGATCCTCAGAAAGATGTTCCAACAATGGAACAAGGATATACCACATTATAAAGTCACACTAGCCCAAAAAGCTTTGTAGTTCGTCAGTCTGATCTGTAAAGCCATTTCTGATTGAGATTATCTATCTTCCTGGCACCTTTAAGATTATGATATTTTCTTGACCCTACTTTTTCTAGAAGCCATCAAAAACAATGAGATGGGATACTGGGGAAAAAAAAAATCAAACCCTTTAACAGGGACCTGGTATAACTAGTCTGCCTGCGAAGACGATGGTGGGATAGAAACTTGTATTATCCTCCTCATCTTCAGAAAATCCATAAGGCCCCCTTCTTTGAAAGACACGACCACGACTCTGCCAGGTTAGGCTGGTTCTGGGATACCAAATAACTTGTGACCCATTTCTTGAACTACGGAAACCTCACCCTATTTCCACAATCCTGGTGAACAGATCTGGATGGATTTAAAAGAGTGGTACACTTTGGAGAAGAGATGATGCTGCCTCTTCTTCCCTTGAGGAAGGTGCCCAGTATTGAGGAAGGTGCCCTTGTTGCTTCAACTGAAGCTGCTATTTGCTTCTTGGACTCACCCAGCCTCCTCAGAAGGGAGAGATCTCAAACAGAGTTTGATCTATCCAAGAACATGACCTTAAAAAAGAAACTACTTAAGTCAGTCTGACTCTTCATATGGCCTGGAAGCTTATAAAAGAGCTTCTTTCATCATCACCTGTAGTCAAAACACTTGGTCCTGAGACAAAAAAAGTGAACTCAGAGAGAATAGGAGCATATATCCCTCACTTCAGCATTTAATATACTGGGCACAGCAATCTGTCATAGTTCTCTTGTCGCAAAAAAGGGCAAGTCCCAAAAAACAACCTTATATTCTGGAATCTAATATTACAACAGAAAAACAAGTGAAGATATCACTATTAGGAAGACCGCTTCCTATAAATGACTTAAACCCAACAAATCAAATTTAATTTACAGAAAACTACTAAAAAGCTTCCTAATACACAATTTGTAAGAAACTAAGTCCTACCTTGGGAGGAACAATCAAGAAGAATGGTCATCAAAAGTACCACAAGGAGTTTTATTAACTTACTACTTCACCAAGGTTAGAAATGGACCACACCTGCTATGCTTCACTGCAGCTAATATCCACAGAACGGATATATTTGGTCTTTAATTTTATGCTGACTAGAACTAAAGCACTGTTGTTGTAACAGCCTTAGCTGAACCAGAAAAGACAAAGGCAAAAAGAAGGCAGCAGTAAGAAGAGAGGTGGATTGCACCAAAGATCCTAACGAGCCTACTGGAGACTGCTGCACATTAGCTACCTAAGAAACAACTGTTATTCCAAGTTGGTGATCCACCACACTGTATTCCCCTTACCCCGTAATGCTCTTCAATTGTTTTAGCACTTAATATCACAATATCTAAGGACAAAGACCCGGGTGAAGGAGGATTTCTTTATGTATTACAAACTACAACAAAATAGAAGTCCTGTAAAAAAATAGAGAGTACAATACCTAGGATAAATACCTTATATTTCAGCTTATAAACTTTTTTTGGGGGGGGTGGGGGGGGGGGTGAGTGTGAATTCAATCTGATCCTAGCTTACACAGTGCCACCCAATTAGAGAGGTGCATTATTGTGCGTTGGAAAAAGGGGAGACATACCCTTCCTACCACGGATCTGGTCCTGTCCACTGTCAGAAGCGGGGAGAGACCATTGGACTAGATGCACCACTGCTCTGTTCCACTATAGCAATTCATATCACAATGTTTTGGGCGGTTTTTTTTGTTTTGTTTTGTTTAAAACAATAGGTATCCTAAAAATGTTAAAAATCAGGAGTGCTGGGGAACATAAAAAGTAAAGTAAAATTACTTTTCTAAAAGTTAGAAGTTTTAATACATATCATAACACGTTGTGAATGATTTTACTGGATTCTTCTTCAGCTAAGCTTTCTTTACCTGTTGCAGTCCCACTGTCGCTTTGCAGCAGTGCTCCTGTCACTGGTTGTGCGTTGTTTGGGTTTACTCCAGGTATTGAAGAGGGAGGAGGCCCTGCCCCACCCCCAAGTAGCATACAGGATGGCGGAGGGGGCTGCCCACGTTTCAGTAACACTTTGTGGTCCTGCTGGCAACGGAATCGCGGTGGCACCTCCCGAGGCATGTAGCGGGCGGCGCTTGGCGGTTGTCCGTTCGGCACTGCCACCCTTTTGGCATTGTTGCCACCATTGACTGGTGGCGATGGAGAGCTGCCAATTGGGCTGGCGGCCACTGGCTGGCTTGAACTTGGTTTTGTCACTTCGGGCACTGGAACACAAGGGGAAGGAAAATTATAATGTTATAAAATACAAAACCTAAGAAATGGATATAAGAACTCAGTGAAACTGAACTTTGATATGGCTAGTCTCCTCTCAGAATACTGTGCAAATTCAACTCCATCAAGGAACCACTCATTGTATGCAGAAGCCGCAATATTTGTTTGTCATCACCAGTGATTCAGACATCATGGGTGAAATCTCAGATTCAAATTTTAAATTTCAAATCATTAAGGCTATGTTGTCACTAACCAAAAAAAAAAAAAAAAAAAAAAAGATGGGTGGGATTTTCATTTTGTTTAGCGAGGAGACAGCTCATCCCCGTTAGCTATCTTGCTATAAAATCCTAGTGGAGACCAGAATGTGCAATTTTTACTGCACTGTAGCCACGTGAGGTCAATCCCTGGTAGAGGGCATAGCGCTGACCTCATCAGTTACATCAAGGTAAAGACTACCTGGTATTTTATCTCCATTACGATTTTATAGTGAGACAGCTAAACAGACAAAGTCGTCATTTTGGGCAGTGACAATATAGTCTAGGCCAGGTAGAAGGAAAATAAATGCCTTCTTTCATTCTGAAGCAACCCCCTCTGCTTGACCAAGGAATGTTGTTTACAAGCTCTGTAATGAGATCTAGCCAAAATTGGCTTTTATTTAAAGGCCTCTTTGAGGACCTTTGAGTAGAGCTGAAGCGATAAGAGGGGGGGAAATGGGAGAATCCTTGGGGAGCTCATGCCTTAACAAAAACTATCTACTTGGGAGACTCCCAAAGGTCAGCTCCACACTACCCGCCAGATTGGCGGGTAATGATCGAGCTATCGAGGATCGATTTATCACATCCAGTCTAGATGCGATAAATCGATCCCCAAGCGCTCTCCCCGTTGACTCTGGAACTCCACAGCTGCAAGAGGCAGAAGTGGAGTCAACGGGGGAGCAGAAGCGATTGACTCGCTGCCGTGAGGATGCTGAGGTAAATCAACCTAAGATATGCAACTGCAGCTACGCAATCAGTGTAGCTGAACTTGACGTATCTTAGGTCTACTACCACCCCCCCACCAATTCCCCCACAGTGTAGAGCTGGCCCTACGCTCCTCTATTCTCCACGTGTCTAGAAATGAAGCAAAAGTAAGCTCAAACATTAAACAGTTCAGGAACAAAGGTTAAATTTATTATATCCCAACCAGGTTGTTAGAAGTCAAAACATTTCACAAAGACAGACATGCTCAAACTCCAAAACCAAAGACACATTTTACAGCGGTAATTATTCCGGTCTCTCTTGTGGACTGAAGTAACAGTAGCATTAGAAGGGTCTATTCTACCAAATATCCCATTACTGATATTATTTATTCACCTTTTAAAAACGCAGAGTGACACTTTTACGAAAGCAGTACACTATCACAAGAATAGGAATTCCTCTAGAACAATAGAACATGTTATATCCCATTTTTATCTTTGTAAACAGCTGGTGGTGGGTTTTCTGTTACTTTCCTGTGCAAGTTTCATTGTCCAAAAAATTAGGATTTTTTTAAAAAATTTAAGACAAATTAAGCCTTTTTTAAAAATTTAAGCCATATTTCTCTTTTGCTGCCTCTTTTTAGTGGCTGTTTTGTCCACTACTTTCACAATGCTAGGATGCAAATTAGGTTCAAATATATTTAATCAGGTGAACAAGTTAGGATGCTTATCTACCATCTTTTCTGTCTCCATTTGACATTCAAGTCTCAATGCTTTAACATCTCTTAATTCAGCTCAGACAGAGGTAGAATGTATTCCACTCATTTTCATATTCCTTTATTAAGAACTACTCTCTCACGCTCCCATTCTATGCATTTAGTCTGTGTCAGTTGGTGGCTGCACGTCTGAAAAGCTGCACTTTTTTAGGGATTTCAATATTAGCCTAATTCATGAGAGATCATCACAGTGAAGATATTATTTTATTCAAAAAAACCCTCTTTTCTTCTTCATACTTTATGAAGGCAGACTGAAATTGTTCCTACATACTCTCTTCTTGACCATTACAGCTGTTGCTTCCGCTTACTGCTCATGCAGAAATGCCTCATCATGGGACATGAGAGTCTCCCTCCCTTATCCAAGAATTTTAGTCATGAACAAAGGCCTATTATGAGCCTACACAAAACTATGCTCTATAGATTTAAACAAATTAAGTCTCTTACCTTTGGTTTTTTGATCTGTGACCTGCAAATCAAAAACAAGATAGTTAATAAAAGCAAGAAAAAACAGCTGCTCTACAATGCAGCCTTCATTTATTACTACAAGACCAGCCTCTCTCAGTTTAAAAATCAATGGAAAATCAAAAGCTGAAGTAACCCTGCTCAAAAATATATAAAGATAAAATTATCAAGAGGACCATAGGCTATTATCACATCTGTGACTTATTTTGTCCAATAAACATAAATAAGAGAAAGAAGTTATTTCATTTATGATAATTCGCAAGATATTTTTCCACTGTAGCATTTTAAAGCACAAATATGTATTCACTCCAAAAATGGCTTTTTATATCATTAAAGGAAACCATTACCTTAACAAATTCCAAAGCATAATGAAAAGAAACCTCAAGAATGCCACATACAGCCCCATAAGTGAGCACTGGTACAGTGACATTTCATTCTGCCTACTGGGACAACTTTAGTGAAGAGCACCAATCCGTCTCTTTGTCGTCTTTCCCCTCACCTTCCTCCCATCATTTTCTCTTCCCATGAGAACACAACTTTAATCTTATTATCACTATCACAAATGGGAATCTGCAATACCTCCAGCACCATCAGATTTCAAAATCCCGTGAATGCAACAGGCTCTCTATAATGGACCTACTGAAGTGAACCATCATACCAGTCAAACCTGCCCCTCTCCCCTCCCGCCTTTTTGCTTTTGCTGTACTTTTAAATTCTTTTAGCAGTGTAGATTTTCAGCTACAGTAGAAACAAATATGCACTGGTATGTTCTCTGGAATTCTTTGTATTGTGGCATGTTTTGAACTTGTTGGTCATGAGCTCTTCTACACAATAAGGGAAAACCCCAAGATCATCATGTGTCAGGCTGTGTGTTACCTCTTCTTAAAAGAAATTGCTGAACCAGTCCCTAATTCTGGATGGTACAGTCACTATATAGAATAATAGAAGCACTACAAGTAAAAGGCAATTCATTGTCTACACCAACCTAGCCAGATCTCTTTTGTACTGTAAAGAATAATACAAAGAAACACAAATCACTCAATTGCTTCTGGCATCATTCCACTGTGGAAAGATGTTCTTTGGGATATGTGTAACAGAACATACCCCAAAACATAAAATGCCATCCCTCCCTCCAGGCTTCATAAACTTCACTCATAATTATATAAGCTCAAAGTCTCACTACATAACAGGCAGCAAAAATATATTGCATAACAAACCAGATTTTTGTTTTCCCCAGGACAGTAAAATATTTCACACACACACACACACACGTTCTGTTTCAAAAACACAGCTAACATTCCCCATCCCCGCTTTTCTCCATGTCCCAACCTTCTTCCCCAAACCCTTTATAAAACAGGGACATAATTATGACATTTTTACGTAAGGAAAGCCAAAAAAAACCCACAACCCATGAACGCCATATTGTAGTGCTGCTAGGTTTACTATATTTAACCTGGGAGACAGTAAGTCTCCTTGTAAAAAACTTAATCTAACAAAGAGACAGTTATTCATAGAATCATAGAAATGTAGGGCTAAAAGGGACCTCGAACGGGTCATCAGCTCCCGATTGCTTTGTTGAGGCAGGACCAAGTATACCTACAGCATCCTTGTACAACCTGTTTTTAAAAACCTCCAATGATTTTCACAACCTCCCTTGGAAGCCTATTCCAGAACTTAACTATCCTTTTAGTTAGGAAAAACTTTGTAACACCTAACCTAAATCTTCCTTGCTGCAAATTAAGCTCATTACTTCTAGAGTCTGCACCAAACTCTACATTGCATCCTTCATCCCAACGAGAGATTCTGTCCCTATGACTTTTCAAAGTTTTAGCAAAGAAATCTGAAGAGATGCGGGTCTGCACCATAGATCACAATGAACTATCTACCTGTGGGAAACTCGGCTCATGAGCACTAAGACAGGCTATGAAGAAAGGCAATTGAACAATACTGGACAATCTAGTGACAAGCGTGAAAGACAAAAGACTAGAAAAAAAGCCCCCTCAATAGTTTTGATCGAAAAGCAGACATTTTGTTATGCAGAGACTCGTTTGTAGATTACCTTCTCTCATATATCATGAGACAAATGCATCACTGGCAAGAAAAGAAATTCTTTGACAGAGAACACCAATTTTTAACAACTTCCCAACTTCTATTAACACTGTAAAAATGTAACAGTGTACATGTAATAATATGTTATTGAATACAATGCAAAAAGCTTTTCATCCCTCTTCAACTGATCAGGACTTTCTTCCCTTAATCCCCAGATATTCTCCCCTAAAGCATTACTATTAGACAAGCCTCCAGAAGATAAACAGACTTCATCTTCCCCAGGATTTTGGGAGGACACCACAATGGCGAACTACTGGAAAAAGTCATGTTGTATATTCTTTGACCAGCAGTGGGCAATGATCTAAAAGTGGCAAGCATTTGTCTTCTGCATTCACAACTCTGAACACTCAACAAGATCCAACAGCGATGTTTCAATATGATCAATAATCATCTTTTGAATGAACTAGCTGCCTCCTCTTGCTGCTTTCTTCTCCTGTACTTGAGTTATTACGAGTTTACAAGAGCAGTCTGATTTTCTGCAACAAGCTTTCCAAATTGTTCTTGTATCACTGAAATACAAGTGTGTTAGCCTCATAGGTCACCAGTTTCTTCACAGAGGGTGCTAATGAAGCAGTTCTTGGCTCTGCACATCATTAGATGGGGGGAAAGATTTCTCACCTCATAACTGTTGTTCTTCAAGATGTGTTGTTCATGTTCATTTCAATCAGGTGTGTGCGCACTGCGTGCACAATTGTTGGAAAGTTTCCCCTTAGCAGCTCACGTTGGGTCAGCTGTGGAGCCCCCTGGTGTGGCTCCTTCATGGTGTTCAATATATGACCCTGCTGACCTGGTGACTCCTCAGTTCCTTCTTACCAGTTTTCTCCGACAGAGAGGTAGGAGGGTGAGTATTGGAATGGACATGAACAGATGTTGAAGAACAGTTATGAGAAGGTGAGTAACCGTTTTTTCTTTGAGTGCTTGTCCATGTCAATTCCAATCAGGTGACCCTCAACCTCAGGTGGGGTTAGAGTTAAGGAATCGCTGACTGGAGCACGACTCTGTCGAATGCTGCATCATCTCTGGCATACTGAGTAACAGCATAATGAAAGGTGAATGTATGCACCGAAGACCATGTTACTGTCCTGCAAATTTCTTGTACTGGAACCCGGGACAGGAACACCGCTAATGAAGCCTGTGCCCTTGTGGAATGTGCCATAAGAGCCAGGGCTGGGACCTTGGCCAGCTTGTAGCACCTGAAGATGCAGTACGTGATCCAGAAAGGTATTCTTTCAGATGAGACTGGGAGTCCTTTCATCCAGTCTGCTACCACTATGAACAGCTGGTTCAATTTCCTGAAACGGCTTAGTGCGCTTGATGAAGAATGCTAGCGCTCGCCGAACATCCCATGAGTTTAGCCTCTGCACTCAACTACTGGCATGAAGACAGGTAGAAAAATGTCTTGGCTAGTATGAAAGAGTGACACTACCTTGGGAAAAAAAGGCCGGGTGAGGCCTGAGTCGCACCTTATTCTTGTGGAAGATCACGTAGGGTGGATCGAAGGGAAGGGCCTTTAGCTCTGAAACCCTCATAGCTGATGTGATGGTCATCAAGAAGGCTACATTCCACAATAGACAGAGAAGGACGGAAGTCACTAGTGGCTCAAAAGGAGGCCCCGTTAATATGGGGAGGACAAAACTGAGATCCCACACAGGGATAGGCTCTCTGGTCTGAGGATGTAGGCGTTCCAAATCCTTGAGGAACTGACCTACCATGGGGTTAGCTAATACGGATCAGCTGGACGCTCCTGGGTGGAACACTGAGATAGCAGTGAGATGTATTTTGATGGATGATGCTGCCAGTCCTTGTTGTTTCAGATACAGAAGGTATTCTAGAATAAGTGATATAGATGCTTGTATTGACGGTGTACGCTGTTGGGCACACCAGCAAGTGAACATTTCCACTTAGCTAGATATGTGACCCGAGTAGATGGTTTCCTACTGACAAGTAGGACCATCCTAACTGGTTCTGAGCACAGAAGCCTCATAGCATTTAACCACGAAGCTTCCAGGCCATGAAATGGGGGGACTGGAGGCCTGGGTGGTAAAGGCGACTGTGGTCCTGAGTGAGCAGATCAGAGTGCAGTGGTAACTCAATCAAAGGGTCCACAGACAGGAGCGTAGTGTACCAGTGTTGTAGGGGCCAGGAGAATTACCTCTGCTCTGTCCCTGTGGACCTTGAGAAGCACCTTGCTCATGAGTGGGATCGAGGGAAAGAGGTACAACAGGCGGCCTCTGCAGAAAAGCAGAAATGCATCCATGATCAAGCCAGGACTTATTCTGGAAAGAGCAGAACATTGGACACTTCCTGTTGCTCCTGGTGGCAAACAGGTCGACCTGGGAAAACCTCCACCCTTGGAAGATGAAGTATATGACATCCGGATGGATAGACCACTCATTATTGCAGAACTATCTGCTGAGGTGGTCCTCTAGTTCATTTTGAACTCCTGGGAGACAGGATGCCTCCACATGAATGGAGTGAGCTATGCAGAACTCCCACAGCCAGAGGGATTCTCAACATAGGGAGAAGGAATGGGCTCCACACTGCTTGCTGATATAAGAAGCAAGTGCTATTGTCCGTCATCACTCCCACGCACTGATCTCATAGATAGGCCTGAAAGGTTGGCATGCTAACCATACTGCCTGAGATCCCTGATGTTGATATGAAAGGGAAGCTCCTCCCGTGATCATAAGCCCTGTGTTTGGAGGTCTCCCAAATGCACGTCCCATCCCAGAACTGACACATCTATTACAAGGGACAAGGAGAGCTGGGGGCTATTAACTGGAACTTCGTTGCAGACTGCCCGAAGATCGAGTCACCATTGGAGGGACTCGAGAACTTGCCCTGGCACTGTGACCACCACGTCCAGACTGTTGTGTCTCAGGTGACAGGCCAAAGCAAGCCACACCTGGAGTGGCCTGAGCCTCAGTCTGCCATGGCAGACCATGTAAGTGCAGGCTTCCATGTGGCCGAGGAGACTCAGGCATCCCCTTGCTGTTGCTGTGATGCTCGGGAAATCACCTGAGGCCTTGAATAATGTCCGTCATGACCTGGAATCAGATCTCCGGCAATAACGCTCTTGCCCGAACTGAGTCCTGTAGCGCCCCAAAGAACTTGATTCTTTGGGTTGGTGACAAGGTTGACTTGTTCTCATTGAGGAGGAGACCCAGTCTGTCAAAAGTAGATCTGACTAATTAGACTGGAGACTCCACTTGCTCCCTGGCGAGGCCCTTGAGCAGCCAGTTGTCGAGGTATGGGTATACCTGCACTTAGCAACCGTCCTCCAGAAGGAGATATGTCAGACATGCACCTGGTGAACACTGCGGGGGGGAGGGGGACTTTTGACAGGCCAAAGGGGAGGAGCATGAACTGAATGTTTTTGGTCGACCAGAAACTGGAGAAATCGTCTGTGTGCCAGTCGAATGGCTATGTGAAAAGATGCATCTTTCACATCAAGGGCAGCGAACCAGTCCTCCAGATCCAGAGACAGGATAATTGTACTTAGGGAGACCATGCTGAATTTCAATTTGATCATGAATTTGTTGAGTCCTCGCAGGTCAAGAATGGGCCTGAGACTCCCCCCTTGGCTTTGGGGATTAGGAAATAACGGGAATAGAATCCCTTGCCCCTTAGGTCCCGAGGGACCTCCTCCACTGCCCCTGCTGCAAGAAGCGCCTGCACCTCCTGATAAGGAGTTTCTTGTGAGAAGAGTTCCTGAAGAGGGATGGGGAAGGGAGCTGGAGGAGTGGGGGGGGGACACACAATGGAGACAATATCCCATTTCTACTGTTCGAAGAACCCAGCAGTCCAATGTTATTTGGGACCAAGCACAGCAGAGTGGGATAGACGATTCATAAAACGGGGAAGGATCCAGTGTCATGGCAGGTGCACCATCCTTGGGTGTCCCTTCAAAAGGCCTTTTTAGAGCCCAATGAAGGTTTAGTTGGGCTGCTGCCCTGCCCAGAAGAGGTATTGGAAGGTTTGCGCCCGATATTCCTGTCCCATCACCTATAAAAATCCTGCTTCAGCCAAGGAGGATATGGGCAGTGCTGTTGCAATTGGGGCTTGAAAGGTTGTCATACCCATCTTCACAGTCACCCGGGAGTCTCAGACTGCAGCTTGGAGTTTGTTTGCTCCGAAAATAACCCTGCACCTTCAAATGGTAGGCCCTGTATGAATTGTTGCAGCTCCAGGGGCAACCCGGACACCTGTAGCCATGAGCTCCTCCTCATGGCTACTCCTGAGGAAAGGGTGCAGGCAGTAGAGTCTGGGGAGAGGTTCGCGCCACTGCCTTCCCTTCATCAATGAGAGCTGAGAACTTGGCGCTGGAGTCTGGTGGAACCAGCTCCTTAAACTTCAATATGGAGGCCCACGAGTTGAAGTTGAGTATAGCTTGCTGGTTAGTTATCCTCAGCTGCATGCCCCCAGCTGCACAGATTTCCCTGCCAAAAAGGTCCATCCTTTTGGCTCCTTGGATTTAGGGGCCGGTCCTTGCTGCCCCATCTATCTTTCTCATTCATCTCCAATACTACGAGGGAGCATGGTTGTAGGTGAGAGAACAGGTACTCGTATCCCTGGGAGGAAGCAAAGTACTTGCACTCTATGCTCTTGTCGGCAGGCAGGACTGAGGCTGGAGTCTGCCACAGAGTCTTAATATTTCTCTGGATAGTTTTTACTTGTGCCAGAGCTACCCTTGACGGTCCCTCTGGTGCAAGGATGTCGACCCTGGGGTCTTTGGGTTTGACTACCTCCTCCGCCTGTAACCTCATGTTATGGGCAATCCTTCATAGAAGGTCACGGTGGGCCCTGTGGTCAATTGGAGAAGGGCCTGAGGTTGAAGCTCCCACCACTGCGCCATCCAGGGACAAAGATTAAGAGACCAGAGGTTATATGGGGTCCTCCTGACCCTCCATCTCTCTGATCTCCTCCTGTTCAACGTCTGGGGCCTTTGTGGTGACCATAGCCAAGGTGACAGTATCCTGGCCTTGCAAACTGGTCATGCTTTGGAGTTTCCTCGGCAGTGACCTGGGCCAGCTGTGGAACTTGCACCAAGGTCGCCTCGGAACCACGGGGCACAGGCCGGTCCTTGGCTGTTTGAGGTGATCAGTGTTCCGAGGCCACTGAACGGGAGCTCCTGGAAAAGGAGCCTTGGGCCTGATGGTAAGCCCAGGAGGTCCAAAAAGGACATTGCATCAGAGGTTCCACTGGGGTTGCCATATCATTAGCGCCTTTCTCCGTCGCTTGTCTGATCTATGTCTGCTGCAATGGGAATAGCATGAGTCACCATCCAAGGCAGAAGAGACAGATCTCGACTGAGATGACTACGGTGGCACTGCATAGTACTGCTTCGGGGACCTGTGCTGATTTGATGATGCAGGGGACTGGTGTTGAGATGCCCGGACCGATGCTGGTCCTCTATTGGAGCTAGGGATGGCTGCCTTTCCCTTGTCAGTGGTGGGGAGTGTCATGCTGCTGGTGCTGGGGAACCCCTCGCGGAGTCCGGTGCCAGAGAGCGGTGCCTTGGGGATGGAGATCTGCAGCAGTGCCAAAGTGAGCGGCGCCAAACAGAAGAGAGTGACCATCGCATCATGGCCAGTTTGCTTCTAGACAGTGCTGGTCATGGCAGGGGCTTATCTCTGGTCACCGGGAGCTGAGGTGCCATCATCACTATTAAGTCTCAGGCAGCTGCAAGAGAGTCCGAGGTGAAGTGTAACTCCAACTCTTCCACCTGGCACTGCCCATCCAGGAGTCGCTGTGATGTGGGAACCAAAGTCGATGTTGATGGCGATGACTCTTGCTGCCTGGACATCGAGGGCTCCTTTACGGGATGCCCCAATACTGTGCCCACATGTCTCACTGTTTTCTACAATGGGGAGCGCCCTGTTGGCTTTTCTATGCCGCTTGTACAGTGCCAGTGAATGTAAGCGGTGCCAGGTTGCCTGTGCATCCTGCAGTGCTGGTGCCAAGGGTCTCTCAGACTAGAGTCCTTCCTTCAGCACCATGTCACCTACCAATGCAGGGGCACTCCGTATGAACGCGCTCCATGCGGGGTCCTGGCAGTCTGCTGCAGACTGGGGCAAAGGGCAGATTCCATGAGCAACTGCTTCAATTGGAAATCTCACACCTTTTTAGTCCTGGGGCAGAAAGCCTTGCAGATCTTGCACCTGTCTGGTGAGCCTCCCCCCACCCAGATATTTCAGACAGGAGTCATGGGGGTTGCTCATTAGCATAGGCTTTCTGCAGATTTTAAAAAGGCTTGGGCTCACAGCATGCCCAGAGCTCAAGTATGGGGGTAGGGAGGGTTAGGATTGGGGAAACCTGCTCCCAAACCTCACCATATACAACTAAAAACTAAGACTAATTGCAACTCAACTAGGCTAAGCTAACTATATGAAGAACTCTGAGGGAAGCACTTGTAAGCAACTGACCACAGTTCCAACGACAGTCACTGGTGGTAAGAAGGAACTGAGGAGGGGCCGGCTCGGCAGGGTCATTTATTGAGTGACATAACAGCGCCACTCCAGGAGGCTCCACAGCCAACCCCACAGAAGCTGCTCAGGGAAAACTTTCTGACAAGTCCACGGTGCGCGCACACCTGACTGGAACTGACATGAAAAAGCACTTAAAGAAGAACATGTCAGTTATTTTATTTTTTATACTCCACTATTAAGTAGCAACAGGGAACTGAAATGTCAGATGGACTAAAGAAATCCCAATCAGAAGATTCAGAAACTCTCTTGTAACAGTTTTGGGATAAATAAAATCAGATCTAGTAAATTTACTGAAACAAGCTATACTGATATTAATACTTATGTATCAATGTAACTGCACTATAAATTCAGCTACACTGGAGGCTGCACTGTTAACTATATCGTTCCTAAACTAATGTAGTTAAATTGAAGAAACAATTGTATTTAGACAAGCCTTTAGTAGGTCAAAGTGAAACTGGCATGGGAGAATTTCAGTAAGAATCCACACAACATAACTGAAACAATACCCACTGAAGTACTCAGTGACATAAATAGGCTTTTTTGGCATCGCAAGAACATAGCAGTTAGCTTCACTAATGAGGATTCCTTGCTGCTACTGATTTAAATAGATGTTTATTAATAAAAACATGGAAATGTTTCTAACAGACTCTTTCCGTGTTACAATTTTTGCCAGTTCCTGAAACAGTTTTCTAGACTTCTTGAAAGCCCATTTCAGGTAACACTTTGATTAGCAAACTGCCTGCTCAGAAGCTGGACACAACAACTGTTTACAATGCTCCTCCCACCTCTCCAACCACACACATTTCTCTAAGACTGAAGATTCAGAAAAAGATGTATCATGAAAGGGGTTTTACTACTAAATATCCGTTTATTCCTTCTCTTTTATGCGCCCTCAAAATAAAAGAGAAAAATCCCATTTATCTTTCCTCTCTCAAAGGTACATTTTGATCTGACACTCAATTTCATTACAGTGTGTATGTGTGCGTGAGAGTGTGTGTGTGAGTGAGAGAGAATGAATGAATGAATAAAACAGCTGGAGGGGAAATGATCAGAAGAACCACTATTCAGTGCCCCTACAATACTGCTTTATAACATCATGAAGATATTTAATCTCCTCCTCCCTCCCATCCTCTGAAAATAACAAAAGAAATCCCAACCATATCACACAATTAAACTTTGAGCAAACTAACACAAAACCCAGAATCCTCAATGAGGCATCGCCATACTTCAGACAATGAAACATTTTTACAAGACTTAGCAAGTAAAGAAGCAAACATTTGCTGAACGGGGTTCTGTATATTTAACAATTGGTGGTAGGGAGACTTCAAATATCAAACCTACCTTCTGAGTAGATTCCTTCTTTTTCTTATCCTCTTTCTTCCTTTTCTTGTCTTCCATTAACTGTTCTTCCCTTTCTTGCTCCTTCTCTCTGCCAAAACCAAATAATTTATCAAGACACAGTCAAACTGTGTGCGCACGCACACACATTCACACTCATTCTCTCTCCATTCCTCTGCCAAGGAAAGTAAGCTGAAATAACAAGATCTCTTCCATCTTTAATCTGACAGATAAGAAGAGAACATGGGTAAATATTTTAGTCCACTCAGAATCTGCTCTTCTGGGTTTATATCAAAACCAGATTGCAATTTGTATTTGGTAGCTCAATATGGTCCCAATCCTGCAACTTGTAGTGCATGAAAAAAACCCTGTACCTACAGAATGTCCCATTCAAGTGAAACCTTGCATACATTAAGTATGTGCCTGGCAACAGCTCTAGGAGGATTTTTTTTAAATGCTCATGAAATTGGGCTGTACTACCTGTAGTCTTTCCTGAAAAACCTGTGCATTTTTCCCCTGACAAAATAGAGAAACTACAATTCTAATAAATAATGGTTTAGTCTCATATGACATTTATCTTCACAAGTAGAAGACTGTTCATTTGCTTGTAGCTATGTCATTTGTAAGCCGTTAGGTGTGTTATATCAAATCTAAACCATCATTTATTACACACAACTTTAATTTCTAGGACACTGTACCCACCTACAGTATTTTTTGTGACAAACCATACATTAAAAATTACTTTCCAAGGAATCTTTTTTTCATAGGCTCTCTTCTCCCCGCCCCCCCAATCTCTTGGGCAGATGCTGCCGTTGTCATGCTATCATTTTTGTTGCTATGTTTTCTATTAAATATGAATGTGCCAGAAAGTGATTGGTTAATTCACCACATCTATGCTACAGGGTGAGCTGTTTCTATGGTGAGTCATATTTTCATCTGATTGGCGATCTTCATCTACTCCAAGGGAATTTGAACCAATAAGATTTAAACTCACCTGGAATAATTTCATTCTACAAGGTGGATTTTAGGACAACTATGTAAAAAAAAAAAAATCTGATAGCTAATAATGTAATGAAGGTTTTTGGGGGGTAGGGTGTGCAAAGGAAGCAAGAGGAAAGTATTCCATACATTCTGAAGATAGACAATAGCTTACAAATATAATTTACCATGTTTCTTCATGAGGAAAGAGATTCAAGTGGCAGACATACACAAAATATTCAGACTATTTTAATTGAATTAATGCATAGCACCAACAGGTTTATAAAGCTCTGAGGTGCAAAACAGTTAATACATAGATGTGTTTACATTATACTGGAATAGGCAAAAGACATATTGTCATCGACTGAAATGCTTCTGCCATAGAAGTACAAGACTTTAGAAATAAAACTCAAGCTTACTTTAACATAGGACTACAAAATTACCCAAAATAAAGCACCCTCTTTTGTGAACAGGTTTGAACAAGAAAGTTGAATAAATATTTAGTATCTCTGCATCAGATATAGCTACTCCACAGAGGTTTCCTCCCACAAGTTATCCAACTTTAGCCAGCTTTTAAATTTGCACTCACATGTTATACCACACTCATGTGTACAGAAAGGCATTTGTGTAACCAATCACTGAATTTTCACATATAAAATCAGAAATCACATTTTGGAAAGAAAAAAAAATCCTTTTCTGAAGCCTGATACAGACAAAGAATTTAAGGAGGTTTTTTGCACTTCCCAGACATAAGGGTTCTGGGGAGATTAACAGAACAATTGTCTGATCTCCTGATCTCACCCTATCCTGCTGAAAAGAGGTTCTCTAGACCCACAATCCTTTGGTCTATGAGCAAATGGAGTGCACAGACTGAAAGTCCCCATTTCACAAAATTCAAAGCAAGTATTTCATGTCATGCTGAACAGCTTGCTTTACACACCCACAGTCTACTAGTTTATAGACTCTCACCCTCTCCTTTGCTCTACAAAATGTCAAAGTGCACTTTCCAGCTCTACATAATGGCAATGAAAAATCTCACCATTTTTCAGTTGTACTCACAAGTATATGATGGGGAATGAAGAAGAGCACCTACTCTATACTTTCATGGAATTAAAGAGTAAAAACTAAACACATTTTCATTTTTGCTTGAACCTGTGTTTGCAACCAAACTATAAATCAAACTCTGTTCTGACACTCAGATTTTAAACTATTAAAACGGACTCAGTCTGTTCTTTCACGCTGTAAAGACATTTTAAAATCATGAAGCATTAAGAATGTTTTCTGGCCTATATGTGTCAGTTATAAATAGTACCATTACTGAAAAGCAATTATTTCTAGTAGTATGTGCAAGATGTTAAAGAGCTGTACAAAAGGATCTGCTGAAAGAGAAACTAAAAATATAATTCAATTACAACAACGTGTGACGGCAAAAACACCAAAGTTAGCAAAAGTGGACAGCTGAGTATCATCATACCATGTGGATAAATTTCTCTTTGAAAGTAGTTTCACTCCTTTTGAAAGTGGACAGGCAAGGATTAAAAGTGTAGGGAAGGAAATCAGGACAAGAATTCTGTGCAGTCAGGCACATAAAGCTAAAGATACCATTTACAACAGTGTCATCGAAACAGAGCTAGGGACAGCGGTTTCGAAGATTATAAATTGAAGCTCTAGCTGTAGTTATTTGCATCAGTGAGGACATACAGAAGGGAAGGTGATTAGAGGAGATGCCGGCTTTCAAGAATACACAGGAAATTAAGTAAAAGGAATTAGTATTAAGATTCTGGAGAACCTTCTGTCTTTGAATCACTTTCCCTCTCAAAATATTTTACAAGGATATTTTAATACTTTTACAAAGATTATGCTTATCAAAACATCTGTCAAAAAACTTCAGCAATATAACAAATAAAAACAGTAATTTTGTAATTATTTAGGCCCCGAATCAGCAAACATAATCATATGCTTAAGTTTCATTGAGTTCAATGGGATATGAGCACTTGCTAAAGTGATTTGCAGAGTGAAGGCAGAATACAGAGGACCCTAAACTCTTAAACATGAATTAAGCCTCATAAACCCCTATGAGGTAAGGAAATTATCCCTATGTAATGGATGGAGAATCTGAGGCACAGAAAGGTTAATGAGACACCATTAACTGAAAACTAGTCAATTAAGAAACAATTAGCTAAACATAGTTTCAGATATCACATATACCCCTGAGTTTCAGTGCCAATTTTTGTGATTTTACAATCACATTTTCCCATTTTAAACCATATTTCTCTCTACTACAGTTGTGTCCAAGACCCATACAAACAGAGGAAACTGACCAATGAGAGAGCTGAAACTGCTGTATTACACCAAGTGCTGTCAAACACACAAGTGAAAAAAAGGAAATAAACTGGAGAAAGTGTTCTGTTACATTCTTATTAAATGCTATAATAATAATAATAGATATAAAATTTCATACAAATTTGACTTTCAAATTGAAAGTGTCCTACAAACTCTCTTATCAGGATCACATGGGAAGCCTGTAAAAAGCAGCAAACAGAACCCAGGAATCCAGTCTACTAGTGCTTTTCCCCCATTCTAAGAGTCCAGAATTCATAACCGTATGAAGCAGCTTTTTGTGTTTACCCTGCAGATCCTAAAAAAAGATGAGCAAGTTGGGTACTGGCATTCTTCTAGAAAATAGATTTTTCTAACAGTATATCTTCCCTACAGATTTATGTATTATGTCTAGTGACTAACAAGTTGAACACTGGAAGATAATGTATTAGTTCTAAATTAGTAAACAAAATAATATAGTGGCATGGGGTCCTGTTTTTGTTTGCAACACAGTTATCAGTAGATCAACACATCACATCTCTGAAAAGAAAATTTGCTAAGCTGCAAGGAAGAGCAAGCATTTTACTCATCGTCTTTACAAAAGCTTGTGTATATTTTAAAAGTTCTATCAATCCAACAGCTGAGCTGTAATATTTCTGCAAAATCACATATTCATAACTTTTTATTGTAAATAAAATAATGTTGGTGGCCTACAATAAAACTCATTTTCCACCTTTAAAAATAAGCAGTAATTTATCTTGATAGTTTTTAAAAGATGGTAATTTGTGGGTTTTAATCCCTCAACTTCATTTTAGGCTTTTAAAAAGTATCATAATGGGAACTTAATACATTCACAATATCTTATTAAAGTCTTCAGGACAATCACTTTTGCCTAAAACAGCACTGAGAAGCAGGATTTATTTAGTTAGAAAGAAAGGCAAGCTCTCCAGCTGGTCCACAACTATTTTATACTATTTTGTTAAGAGATTCTAAATTATCTAACAATAAAGGAAGAATGGTCCAGATTTTCAAAAGCGATTAGGGAGCATTGAACACCCACCCTCCAAATTCAGGTTCTATTAGTACGTTTCAAGTTTGGCACCGAAAATCACTTAACTGTTTTGAAAATCATGGATTTTATCAGATTTAGCAGAAAAATTGTATTTTTATTTCTGAGAAATCTGTATGTACCAAAGATTCCTTATTGTTGAAGCCACACTGCCTCTGACACAGAAAGATCACACAAGCTTTCAGAAGTTCTCGTGTCCCATAACTCATTTCTGCCTTGAGTTAGGTCAGAGCTTCTAACCAGTAGAGTATATGTATACATACAAGTATAAGTAAAATGCTATATATTGGTCTCTATATAAGAGAGAAACTATATAGTCTACTTTTAAAGTGAAAACTATGACTAAAAATATGCACAAAGATGAAAGAAACATCACAATACATAAGCAGAAAAGGTGGATTTCTAGTTCAGAAATCGACTCTTGGCACAGTGTCAGGCAACACTTCTTAACTGTATGAAGCAGCTTTTTGTGTTTACCTTGCAGATCCTAAAAAAAAGATGAGCAAGTTGGGTACTGGCATTCTTCTAGAAAATAGGTTTTCCAACAGTATGTCTTCCCTACAGATTTAATTTCAGTTATCTACACTTCCATAAGAGCAGCTACAATAGAAAAACACCACCGAAGCTGCTGTGTCCACGCTAGTGCTGCATGCATACATGAATGGCATTAAGTCTTGTAGGAGGACACCCCATGGCTATTTTCACTGCAGTAAACTGAGCCACTTCATGAATTCTTTTCCAGTCAATTGTGGGAGAACTTTGTCTGTCATTTCTGGACACACAGGGGAACTGAAGAAAGGCGCTGGAGCACTCAAGTGGAGCAGACCTACATCCACAGTGCAGAGTGATCAAGTTAGCTGTTGATGAGCTGTGCTAATGCAGGCTTTAGCCCGGTGGTTCTCAAACCGGGGGTAGTGACCCCTCGGGGGGTCGCCAGCCGCCTCCCGAGGAGTCGCAAGCTGCTCACGCCGCTGAAAAGCCGCCAAATAGATTACTTCCGGCTTCAGCGGCTTTTCGGTGGACATGCGGCACTATTTCGGGAGTGCTTGCATGTCCGCCGAAAATAGCCGCCGAATGCAGAAGTAATCAATTCAGCGGCTTTTCAGCAGACATACAAGGGTCCGCCGCACAGAAAGAGAAAGCAAAAAAGGGTTGCTGTTCTCAATAGTTTGAGAACCGCTGCTTTAGCCTACCTCTGACAGGCCAGGCAACTCGAGTTCAAAACACGACCCCACTCAGATCAAAATCTTTTTGTGTGCATACAGGACTTGAGTTAAAAGCAATATCTGAGAAAACTGTGCAGGAAAAACAAGCATCAAGTGATCTCTGACAGTTCCAGACAATCAATGGGAAATGCAAGACAACCACTGGAAACAGGCTACAATTTTCAAACTTGAGTGCCTAAAATAGGAACTCAATCCATACTTGGGCACCTAAATAAGAGTGGCTAGATTTTCAGAGGCCAAACAGAACTTCCACTGAATTTTGTCAGTACAAATATCAGCTAACTTGGCAGCTCTTAGAAATCAAATTTTTTAAACATAATACATTTTAGGCAGAAAAATAGCCCATTGAAGAAACCTGGTCTTGCAAATCAATGAGTATGTCTACATAAGGATAAAAAAAAACGTACAGCTGGTCTGGATCAGTTGACTTGGGCTTGTGGGGTTCAGGTTCCAGGACTGAGAAATAGACGTGTAGACATTCGGGCCTCGGCTGGGACCGATAGCCCAAATGCCTACACAGCAAATTTTAGAACCTGAGCCTAAGTCAGCTGACTTATGCCAGCTGCAGTCATGCTGCTGGTCTTTTATCCCTGGGTAGATAAACCCCAAGAGGCTCAAAAGGGACTTTATTAATTGTGTGAAGACCATGTTTAAATCCCATAAAACTACAGACTTTTGCAGATGTGTTGTTATGCTGCACTCTCATAATAATCCAGACAACTAAAGGCTGTACAAAAATTAAACTCAAATATCAGAAAGGCTAACAAGAAAGTAGTTTAAAGACCAGACCCATTCAAAATGATAAATAATTTGTTTAGGACAAATGAAGCGCCGTGTTTACAATAGACCAGATATTCTTCAGTATGAAAATGCTTTAAATGAGCATCCCAACTCAATTTGAGCATATGAAGTTTCAGAAAAAATGAATGAGAAGCATTCAATCCATTTTTTTGTTAGCTTGAAATAGTATCTTTGAGGGAACAGGTCATCCAGATACAAGAGTAACTTTAGTCTCTAAGATGCCACAAGGGACTCCTCCTTGATTTTGCTGATACAGACCAACAAGGCTACCACTCTGAAACCTGTGTAGTTTGAAAGAACAATGAGTAAGTCTGTGGTCCAACTGCACTATTCTTGCCCTGAATGGACAGTGAGCCACTTAAGGTGAAGGTCACACCATGGTACTAGCTCAATACAGCTGAGACAACAAAGCCAGAACTGAAGAGTATGAATTTATACAATAAAATCTCAGCACCAGGTACAGAAAAATGGATACACTCCATTTATTAAGTAAAATTCTATATCAACATAAATAAAAATATTCATACCGCTTTTACTGAATATTTTTAGTAGTGTTTAAAATGATCATTCGTGTTTTCCAAAGGCAAAAGTTATTTGTCAGTAAGGCAGTCAGCGTACCTGATTCTTGGCTGAAAACCAAGCAATGTCTCTGTAAGAAGTCTGCTTTCTCCAAAGAGCATATCTGGAACAACTGATATGCATTTATCATAGTAAAACATCATGAATTTTAAGTTGCTATAGAAAGTAATCAGACTACAGTATATTTAAACCAATAAGAGTATTTCTCTTTAAAGGTAGACTTCTCAGAGACAATATTATTCAATGTCCCTGTCAAATAACAGGGTATTATTTATTCTCTGCTGAATACCATCTATAGTCATGGGAATCTACTCTAGAGGAAAATGTGGTCCCTGCCCAAAAGAAGCTTATAATTTTAAAAACTGGATAGAAAATACAACTCATACACAAAACACCTGATGACCAGTGATTAGAAGGTTCAATCTCACAGCTGTGTAGCTGATTTTTGTTTGGTTTTAATTTCACTTGTGAGTTATCAATGGAGATTTAGCTAACATAACTCAGCAGAAATTAAAACAGATTTTCTTTATTTGTTACTTAAAGGAAAAATTCAAAAGTCATAAAAAGCCATTATTAAAATTCAGCAAGTTTCCCGTTTCCCCTCCTATTCCTACAGAATCATACTATTCAGATGAAAGCATCACATAAGTAAAGAAGTGGTTACCTTCTCACAGGTACTGATAACTCAATGCAACATCATGAGCAGGTCTCACAGTTACCAAAGCATGTCCCACAAACCAATACAAAACTGAAAAATAATCATTCCTAACATGGTAGGAGCATCTTTTAAAGCTAATGCGGTGCTTCTCTGTTATTAGTTTGAATTCTGCCTGGGTTGGTAATACGAAAGGATTACAATACCATTCAACAGTCAATCGCCAAAACAAAATGAATTGTAGTGTCCATATCACAAAACATAACTTTTACAACTGCCCTCTCCTTGTCAGTCTCAGCAGAAAAAAAGGTCAATGAGTGAATGGGCCACAGAGAAGGGACTTCGCTCTCACTTCAAGAGGTAGTCTCTCTGCAGGTCAGGTTTGAAGTATCTTGGAAGGGAGATGAGGGCAGAGTATGAAAAAAGCAACCTCACTGCCTTAAATATATACTCATGAAGGACAGGTTACGTTCACCAGCTTCTGAGCACTGAATTCACTTTAGAAATAATATGAGGATAAGGAATAGTGTGACTTTCTAGTGAAAAATGCTCTGATTTACCTCTGGGAAGACTTAAGTTTGATACTTGTTCCTGTTTTCTTGTTTCCCAGGCTGAGAATGCTACAAAAGCAAGAAAATTCAATGCTTGCTTATATGCACAGGAGCACCAAATTTAACGTGATTTTAAACAAATTTAGTTAAACCTGTACAAACAGCTGCACAGACAGACATTCTTATTTCAATTTAAACCAGGTTATTTTGGTTTAGTTTAAATTGATGGAGGAACAGCTTTAAACTAAACCAAAATGAGCCACTCAAAAAAAAGGGTGCCCTCACAATGGTTTGTGCACCAGTTTAACTTATCTGATGTAGACAAGGTCACTCAGGAAAGAAAGTGCCTTGAGCTACTCAACAGTAAGGGCTTGGTTACACTTACAGCTTTATAGCTGTTTTGGTTATACCTGTCTTCGTATACAGCTATAGGGATAGCACTATAGCGTGTCCACACTGAGACCTGCCAGCAGTATAGCGTGGCCACATTTGCGGCACTTGCAGCGGCACGGGGAGTAGTGCATTATGGGCAGCTATCCCAGCATTCAGCTGGGTGCAAAGTGCTTTTCAAACGAGGAGGGGGAGGGGGAACGCGCTGTGTGTATGCGGACGGAGATAGTGAGACGAATTTCCTCTTTCTGAGAGCTTCTCAGCAAGTTTCCTTTGAAATATAAAAACCTGCTAGTCTTCTGTGTCACACAGGATCCCTCCGAAAACATATGCATTGCTTATCTGCCGAGTTGAGAGAAACTTTGAAAACGTACTTCCGCATTCCTCCAGCCCAGTTCAAAACAAAGAGAAAAGACGTCAATTGCCTTAAATGGCTCGGGGCATCTCCAGAGATATCACTTAAAGCACCTGAAGTGTTAATGCCCATTCACACTGGAGATAATAGGGAGTAGTCAATACGCAATAGCTGTTACACCTCTGGGAAGGGAGGATTACCAGGACCATTATAACTGTGGATTTATAGCGCTCTACATGCCTCGCCAGTCTGGACGGGTAGGAGTTATAGCGCTCCTGGAGGCTTTATAGTGCTATGAAGTACATAGTGCCAGTATAATCAGTATATAGTGCCAGTGCAATCAAGCCCTAAAACATCAGGCCTACGAAGGAGCAGATGTAATCGATCTGAAAGGGGCAGTTGTTCATTTGGCCACTGTTCTCAGAAGAATGGTGTCTGATGTGCCCCAAAGACATCAGTGGTATTTGGAAGGAAGAGGGGCAAGCCATAGTTTTAAAATGTGGATTATGATGATGTTTCAGGTACAGTCAAAGATAGAGAGGAAAAATACACGGGAAAAACTTAAGGCATTTGTTTCTATTTGTATTTAATTATATCAACAGAGTTAAAGCTCCTGTAGAAGTTATCCCCAGTAGATTAAATTAGAGGAGGTACAGCCAATTAAAGAGACATGATGAAAGTTCTAAAATTTGAGCAACATTTCCTCCTCACCCTCCACTTCTCAGTTCGCAAAATCCACATAGAATTCATTATTTCTCCTAAACAGCACATGAGGAGTGGTGGAAGCTGCCAACATACATGTGCATTCATGACAGAAAAACATTAATAAGACTAGCTAGATTTTAAAAAGGTGACAAAAATAGCACTAGTCTACAATTTTTTAGAAGTCGTCTGCTTCAGAGATAAAATGTGATATTTATTATGTATTTTGATGTGCTGAATTCAAATATGACAATTAAAACAACTGATTGGCTACTGTTTCTAAGATATTTAAGTTTTTACATTTTATGTCTATGTATATTGTGTAGATAGTAGAGTTTTAATCATAAATTGTAAACCTAGGTCTTTTCATGTGTTTATGGTTGCTTTACATGATAATATTTCACCTGTCCTGTTTATGTAACACTTTAAAAATCAGCAAAAGGGTTATATAAATAAGATGTATTATGAAACGAAAGGCAAAACACTATTATGTACATAGTTTAGTCCTACTCAGTGTCTACTCGGCGCTTCTTGGCTTGTCTCTTGTATTCATTAAATGGAGCATCTCTTATCTCTGTCCAGCAATAGTCTGCAAGCATTGATGGGCTCCATTTGCCCTGATAGCGTTTCTCCATTGTTGCAATGTCCTGGTGAAATCGCTCGCCGTGCTCGTTGCTCCCTGCTCCGCAGTTCGGTGGAAAAAAATCTAGATGAGAGTGCAAAAAATGTATCTTTAGTGACATGTTCCAACCAAGGCTTTTGTATGCCTCGAGAAGGTTTTCCACTGTAGTTGTCTGCCTTGTTGTTTCCGAGAAAATGTATTGCCACTGACTGGAAGGCTTTCCGTGCCGTCTTTTCCTTGCCACGCAGTGCATGGTCAAATGCATCATCTCGAAGAAGTTCACGAATCTGAGGACCGACAAAGACATCTTTCTTTATCTTAGCTTCACTTAACCTTGGAAATTTTCCACGGAGGTGCTTGAAAGCTGCTTGTGTTTTGTCAGTGGCCTTGACAAAGTTCTTCATCAGACCCAGCTTGATGTGTAAGGGTGGTTGAATCAAGGAAGATTTTGTTACAAGTGGTGGATGCTGAACACTTTTCCTCCCAGGCTCCAATGACTGTCAGAGTGGCCAATCTTTCTTGATGGAGTGGGAATCTCTTGCACAACTATCCCATTCGCAGAGAAAAAAGCAGTACTTTGTGTATCCAGTCTGCAGACCAAGCAAGAGAGCAACAACCTTCAAATCGCCACAAAGCTGCCACTGATGTTGGTCATAGTTTATGCACCTCAAAAGTTGTTTCATGTTGTCATAGGTTTCCTTCAGATGGACTGCATGACCAACTGGAATTGATGGCAAAACATTGCCATTATGCAGCAAAACAGCTTTAAGACTCCTCTTCGATGAATCAATGAAGAGTCTCCACTCATCTGGATCGTGAACAATGTTGAGGGCTGCCATCACACCATCGATGTTGTTGCAGGCTACAAGATCACCTTCCATGAAGAAGAATGGGACAAGATCTTTTTGACGGTCACGCAACATGGAAACCCTAACATCACCTGCCAGGAGATTCCACTGCTGTAGTCTGGAGCCCAACAGCTCTGCCTTACTCTTGGGTAGTTCCAAATCCTGACAAGGTCATTCAGTTCAGCTTGTGTTATGAGGTGTGGTTCAGAGGAGGAGGATGGGAGAAAATGTGGGTCCTGTGACATTGATGGTTCAGGACCAGAAGTTTCGTCCTCTTCCTCGTCTACTCAAGTGAGAATGATTCTGGTGCATCAGGAACCGGCAGTCCTTCTCCGTGGGGTATTGGGCATATAGCTGATGGAATGTTTGGATAATGCACAGTCCACTTTTTCTTCTTTGACACATCTTTCCCAACTGGAGGCACCATGCAGAAGTAACAATTGCTGGTATGATCTGCTGGCTCTTTCCAAATCGTTGGCACTGCCAAAGGCATAGATTTCCTTTTCCTGTTCAACCACTGGCGAAGATTTGTTGCACAAGTGTTGCAGCATATGTATGGGGCCCACCTCTTGTCCTGATCTCCAATTTTGCAGCCAAAATAAAGGTGAGAGGCTTTCTTAACCATAGTGGTTATACTGCGCTTTTGTGATGCAAAAGTCACTTCACCACAAACATAGCAGAAGTTACCCGCACTGCTCACACAAGTACGAGGCATCTCTGCTCACCTTGGCTAAACAGAAATGTGTCCCTTTGCAAAATCAAACACCGACAAATAGATCAAAATCAAACACCGACAATATAGAGCTGATATAGGGCAATTTGTTCAGCAGAGTGATGTAAGCTTCGTTATGATTGCATCATCCATGATGTCTAGGAATAACATGATGCAATTCATATCATGTATGATGCAATACCAGCTTCAGATTGCATCATTCCTTGTTTTGCCTAAAAAGCAAGTACTGTCCAAACCCAGTCATAGATTTATTCATAGATCCAGTCAAAGATGTATTTTAGTCATTTCTGGTTTAAATTGAGATCCCTTCCCTTTATAACTCACTTATCCTCCGCCATTCCCATGTCAAGGGTCGCATATACTGACCCAATAGCATATCTTGAAAACTAGAGCCAATCAACAATTTTAAGCATCATTTTCATTCTCAGTGGCCCAGAATTAGTAAAGTTTGACATTTATTTCAGAAGCATTTTGGCTGTAGAGCAGTGTAGTTTTAGAATGTCTATTCACTGAAGTATCCACTAACAAGCCTAGGTAACTAAAGCCTTGATCACTTCAATTTATTGAAAAAATGCTAGCACTACTATACACCTATTCAGGACTTCAAAGGTTCAAAACTATCAGCTAAACAATTTGATTTGATTTTTAGAGAAGACAACTTAATGTTTGTGAAAGCCCCATTATGTAAAACTTATGGACAGTTTTTATCCAGAAAGAACTTCTGTGGCTATAAAACCCACAAAACAATAGGTGGAGTGAAAAATGAGTAACTCATTTACCACAACAAATTCTACACACTGAAATCTGAGACTGATAAGGGAATCAGGCTGCAAAAAGCTTGTCTCTGAGCATTTGTGGCCTTCAGAGAAGAAAATAAAAGGGGTTAAGATTGCTCTTTTCCAACCACAAGCTATCACAAAAAAACAACTACCTTACTATAAACAGAATTCCACGGTAATAGGAGAGGGCCATTAATCGCATCAAAAGACCGTGACTCTGGGTAAAGTGCGTGACATTATAGATGGTTTTGCACAAATGCACTTCCCCACCTGTGGAGGGGCGATAGATGGCAAGCATATTCCAATTCTGACACCAGTCCACCTAGCCACTGAGTACATTAATCACAAATGGGGTATTTCTCAATAGTTCTCCAGGCGCATGTGGATCACCATGTGCGTTTCACAGACATTAATGCAAGCTGGTCCGGAAATGTGCATGACACACACATCTTTTGGAACACTGGCCTACTCGGGAAGTTGCAAGCAAGGACTGTCTTCCCAGACCAGAATATCACCGTAAGGGAAGTCAAAATGCCTGTTGTGATCCTGAGAGACCCCACCTATCCCTTAATGCCATGGCTTATGAAGTCATACATGGGGCAACTTGACAGCAGCAAGGAGTGATTCAACAATGAGGAGAGACTAACCAATCCCATTTGTCTCAGTCTACAGAAGAGAAGGCTGAGGGGAGATTTGATAGCTCCTTTCAACTACCTGAAAGGGGGTTCCAAAGAGGATGGATCTAGACTGTTCTCATAACAAGGAGTAATGGTCTCAAGTTGCATTGAGGAAGGTTTAGGTTGGAAAAAGGAGAAACTTTTTCACTAGGAGGGTGGTAAAGCACTGGAATCGGTTACCTAGGGAGATGGTAGAATCTCCTTTCTTAGAGGTTTTTAAAGTCAGGCTTGACAAAGCCCTGGCTGGGATGATTTAGTTGGGGTTAACTGCTTTAAGAGGATTGGACTAGATGACCTCCTGAGGTCCCTTCAAACCCCAATAATCTATGATTCTATGAACAACAGGCTGAGCGAGAAGAAAATGACTGCTGAGTGTGCTTTTGGCCGTTTAAAAACCTGCTGGTGCTACCTCTATGGGAAGCTGGACCTGGCTGATGACAATATTACTATGGTTACAGATAAGTGCTGTACACTCCACAATATTTGTGAAGAGAAGGGTGAAAGTTTCACTTAGGGCTGGACCACAAAGGCTCAGCACTTGGAGGCTGAGTTCAAAGAGCCAGAAACCAGGGCTATTAGAGGGGCACAACACAAGGCCATAAGGATCAGGGATGCCCGGAAGCAGCTATTTGGAGCTGAATGCCACTAATGTTGCCATGCTCAGGAGTGCAGTACTTGTAATACTAGGAGGTGACTGGTGCACATGATGCAATATGTGGGTTTAAAATAATAGTATGTTGCTTTGCAGGGCTCTTTTTGCTGTCAATTAATAGAACAAAGATTACTTTCAAACCAACACAATTCTCTTAAGAAAAGACAACAATCAGAGGAGAGAGTCAAACAAAAAAAACCCATCAGCAGTGAGACAGATGGGGGAAGGGAAGGTCCCAGGAGGAGGAGGGGTCCCAGGTCAGCTAAAGACTTGTGTATGTCCAAGGATCATATCCAACTTTCGCCTTTGGAGTACAATGCAGCGGGTGCTGTACTTCAGCAGGGCCAAACTGCAGAGGGATGGTATTGAGTGCAGTGAGAGTCCACAGAGCTGGACTATGATGGGGGAGGAATGGAATGCTGCAGGTATAGACTGGAGCCTGGAGGTTGCTAAGAGAGTGTTGGTGGTGTCTGGGGGGGCGCATGGGAAAGAGTCTTGCAACAGCGGCTGCAGGGGAGGACGTGCCTGGAGCTGCTCGATCTGAAGAGCTTTCAAGCATCATAACCTTTAAGAGATGCTCCATGGCTTCATTCTCATGTGCTGTATTCTTCTTTTGCTCCCTCTTCTCACTGTTCCACCACTCCTTCAATTTCTGTTTCTCGGCAGTGGAATGAATCATAACACCACACAGAAAGTCCTCCTTAGTTCTTCTTGGCCGCTTTCTAATTCTGTGCAGCCACTCAGCCACTGAAAAAGAGGGAGGCTGGGCTCGCAAGGTCATCTCTATGCAGTTTAAACGCAACATTTTACAGAAGCAGCATTATTTGCAACACAGACAATACTGACTCAGGGCTTGGTTACACGGGCACTTTATAGCGCTATAAAGCCCCCACGAGCGCTATAACCTCCTCCCCGTCCATACTGGCAAGGCACGTAGAGCGCTATAAGTGCTGAGTTATAGCGCTATTGTTAATCCACCTCCGCATGGGGAATAAGGGCTGTAGCGCAGCTGCTGTAGCACTACAGCAAGAATGTGGACACCCACTGCACTACAAGTGATCTCTGGAGATGCCTAGAGCCATTTAAGGCAATTGACCTCTCTTCCCTTTGTTTTGAACTCGGCTGGAGGAATGCGGAAGTACCTCTTTAGAGTTTCTCTCTTAACTTGGCAGATAAGCAATGCAAATGTTTAAGGAGGGAGCCTGTGTGAAAACAAAGCCTTCTGTGAATGGAGGCTCGCTGACAGACTTTCAGAAGATCGGAAAAATCACTGTCTCTCTCCCTCTACATACACACAATGCGTCCCCCCTCACCCCCCTCGTTTAAAAAGCACGTTGCACCCAGCTCAATGCTGGGATACCTGCCCTAATGCGCTGCTCTTAATGCTGCATTAAGTGCCCCAAATGTGGCCATGCTATACCGCTGGCGTGTCTGAGCGTGGACATACAATATTAGACATACAATATTATACATTATACATACAATAATAGCGCTATACATATTACTGTATAAGGGGACCGCTATAACCAATAGCGCTATAATCTTGTAAGTGTAACCATATCCTCAGTGCTTTAAAATACAGCCAATACTCTCACACCTGTCACTAACTGGCTGACCCCAAGCAAGCACACATGAGCCACAAGACCCTCAAAATGGTGAGCAGCTGCAGGGGCAGGGTAAATCAGTGTTCCCGGTCCCTGCTGTACACTGGGCACATGGCTTTAGGGAGAGCCAGCACTGTAGGGTGGGCCTGATAAATCATTCCTGTCCCCACACTTTCCAGAGGATAATGGAAGATCTCTCTATGATGAGGGTGAGCAGGGAATCAAGGGAAGGTCTTCTCCAAGCCTGAAGCTTTTGCCCTGGCCCCTATGTGGCTCATCACAGCCCCCAACGCCTGTGATGGCACAGAAAAGTTACTGTTAATGGGGCAAGAAACAAAGCAGCTCTGCCACAGAATCTGCAGCAGCTGATTGCCCAGTATCTCCAGGAGATCTGAGGGAGATTCCTGTGAAGTGAGGGAGTGAATCGACAGCCTGTTCCACAGCTCACAGTAGGTATGCATGCTATCTGCAACCCTCCTGCTCCCAACAAATCACTTCAGCAAAATCAAATCCACTTACCTGGGGCCTCCTCTCCTGTTTGCACTTTGCCAAGATTCAACTGTTGTTACTGGCTAACATCCTCTGGGGTAGAAAAGAGCTCTGGGCTGCATGCATCACTGACCTTCAAGTCATCCTCTGCCTCTAGGTCCCCCTCCGCATCCTCATCCAAGATTTCCTCATCCGGGCTCAGTCCAATCTTGACTGCACACAAGTCACTGAAGTATCCACAGTGGTCTTCGCAGTGGAGGTGAGGTCGCCATCAAGTACTGCGTCCAGCTCTTTGTAGAATCAGCAGCTTGTGGGCGCAGCACCGGAGTGGCAGTTTGCCTCTCATGCCTTGTGGTAGATGTTCCACAGCTCTTCCACTTTGACCCTGCACTGCAGTGTGCCCTGGTCATGGCCCTTTCTGTCATGCATTGTGAAATCTGTCCATAGGCGGTATCATTCCTATGGCTGGAGCGCAGCTGGGATAGGACAGCCTCCTCTCCCCAAATGCTGATGAGGTCCACCAGCTTGGCATTGCTCCAAGCAGGGGCTCGGCTGATGCCTGGAGCAGGCATGGCCACCTGGAAAGATGTGCTGAGACCACTGCACACATCACTGAGCAAACAGGAAGGGGATTTTCAAAATTCCCAAGGAATTTCAGGGGTGGGGCTGACTGTTGGTCACCTGAGGACAGGGCAGTAGAGTTCAACCTGATGACCAGAGATGTGAGAACAGGCATTGTGGGACACGTCCCTGAAGACAACTGCAGCACCGTAATCAACCACGATGTCTATATTGGCACCCCATTACTGCAGCCCTGGTGCAGAAAGATGTACACCTCTCACTGGGGTATTTTTTTAAAAATGCTACAACTGTGCAGTTTCTGAGCACTAAGTGGTTTGGCAGTGTGTACAGCTTGGGAGTTACAGAGCAGAAAGCTGCTTTACTGAGCAGAAACTTGCCAGTGTAGACAGAGCCAAGGGTTCTATCTTACAACTCTTCCCAAAGATCAGTGGCAACTTTTTAACTCCCTTTCTCCACTGCTGAAGCAAAAGCAGAAAAAGAATGAAAGGTGATAAGCCTCCAGGAATACAGAACTTAATATATACCTGAGAGGGGATAACTGTTCTATATCAAAAAGATTATCACAGTGGAATCCAATCTATGAATAGACTGAAGCTTCACTTTTATATACTGTATTATGAAAGTAATCCATTTTTGAGAAGAGGTCAACCAGTTGAGCTGCATCCATCACTGATACCCCTTTCAACCGATAAGTAATTTTTGTAATATAGACATAACTTAAGAGAATACGTGGTTGTCTGGGTTCTTCTGTTTCCCAAATTAATGTTTATGAAATTAAACCTCAATTTCTGTCCTTTGAGAGAAATTTGGCAGCTTTTTAGCCCTTTGCACGTATGAGACTTCCCTTCATTAGGTTACTCAGAAATAACATTTTACCTATTTCATTGTGCATACAGAAGCACTTTAGGAATCCTACTTTGCCACACAACATGGGGCTTGAAATGAATGCAGGCTATCTGGGAAAAATGCCAGATGTCAGTTAAAAGCTCTCTTATTAGCCTGCAAGCATAGCACACACAAATATTTGCCAGCATGGTTTTGTACTAAAGGGTTATAAAACTACAAGGGTTTAGGACATTTACAATCCCAAGAGGTTCACAAACCAGTAGAAAAACTATAAGCTGGAAACTTAACAGAAAAACAGTTTCACAGGCCACATCCTTACCAACGATTTTTGGGGATTTCTAACTAGTTAGGTGCCTCAGAATACACAAAGAAAGTGAAACTTTTCCTACCACATATGCTACCCTTCCAGATTTCTGATTCAAGAATCGTACAAGCATTTTAACATGAAACAGACAAGTACAATGAGCAAGTATTTCTGTAGTTTAAAGGGAGGCAGAGAGAGTGAGTAGGGCTTTAGACTGAGTCAAGTACTAAATTCTATTCGCAGCTCTGCCAATGACTCACTTGTGACTTTAGAAAGTTACAACCTTGCTATGACTCAGATTTCCCAACTGTAAAGTGGCAATAATGCTTATAACTTTTGAGAGGCACTCTGATATCTATGGATCAAGATATATATAAGTGCTAATTATCATCTTTGGACAGTAGTTAAAAAGCATACTGTAAAAGCCCACACTAGCAAAAGCAATGCTGGCTACTAGCTTAGATGACAAACTTGTTATTTTAAGTATTATTTAAATGCCCAATGTAGGACAACAAGAATCTTCATATAAAACAATACTACTGCTGAACTCAGGAATTTTGGGATGAGATATACTACTTGTGGTGATTATCACACAGCACTCAGGCCAATTATTATACATATCATATTCAAAAGTAGGATATTAAATTAGAAAAGTTCACTAGCAGAGAGTAATGTAGTTTTATTAAACCAAACGCCTGCTAATCAGTAACTGAAGTGTTACTGTAAATATTATTCTGAGCAACACAGTTAAAAACTAGTCTGTAAAAGCTATTACAAGTTATTAGGTAATACCACCACTAGTTAAATAATCTGGTTTGAAATGATCTTAGACATTTCTTCAGACAGGACTATTATCATTTATATCACTATAGCATCCAGATGTCATTATCGGCATTGGTGCCCTACTGTGCTAGGTGAGGCCCAAAAAAAAGGTCCCTGCTTCCTAGAACATAAGTGGTTTCTTATAATTCTTACCCAATACAAAATATATTTAAGAGCTGCAAGGACCTAAAATGACAGGAATTGAGCCCAGAAATATGTAAACACCTAACATGTTTTGCAGAAAATATATCACTATGAACTATTTAAATACAATGAACATTTTCTTGATAAGCTATTCAAGGATCAGATAAAAGTATGCTGGTTAATGAAACAGCCTTATGCAAATGTGGAATTGCACAGTACTCAATATGTTGGGATATTTTGGGGGTGCTTTCTTAAGATGGCTGCATACTAAAGGTTTATTGTACAGGTTTTACTACAGGTAATCTGAATCTGTTTTATTTTTAGTTGCTTTGCAAAATAAAACATTACACTAATCTGTTGCTATGAAAACCAAAATATATCTTACTCAAAGCAACTAATAGATTTGTATATTTATTCAGACTAATACACTACGGTAAAATTGTGCATTTACAGGGCTTCAAGGTGCCACAATAACATTTACTTTATCAAAATATGACTAAAATATTACTTATTTTAATTGCACTAAACCACTAAAACCAGAATGTGTTAGAATTTTATCAGCTGAAAAATACATCTTTGCCTTGTTCCATACCCACAAAGTTGTTATTCATCTGTAAGGCTGCCAATCTTTCACGGAAGTAATGGATTCTGTGACTTTCTGGGACCTCTGTGACTTCCACAAGCTGCAACTATGTCCTCCCCCACATCCCTGGAACAGCAGCAGCAAGGTTCCAATCCGCTCCCCACCCCAGAAGCAGCATCTGTTGGAGCGCACAAATACCCCACCATAGCAGTTAAGATTTAGTTAAGGGCATTTTTAGTAGAAGTCACAGACAGGTCACTGGCCACGACTTTCTGGTTATTGTCCATGACCTGTCCATGATTTTTACTAAAAATACCCATGGCTAGATCAGAGACATACTCATCTGTTAAAGACAGAGCTCATAGCACCGCTTATTAGTTAAGGTTGCCTAATACATTCCACTGAATAATTAAGTTTGGCAAAATGTTCAGACTGAAATTTTCCATGCTGAGTATCTGCCTCTAGCTTATTTGGATGGCTCTCCCCCTTAAATTTTGAACAAAAATGATCCAGCCATTTCTGAAAAAGAAGTTAGGGGGAAAATGTTGTTTTGCCCATGTTTAAAAAAAACAACACAAAACATTATAACCATTTAATTGAGAAGCTGTAGTACCTCCATGACTTGGGAGCAGGGAATTTAAATTTGGCAATGGAGGGTGTGGGTTGCCCTAGGATCAGGGATGTGGGGTTTTGTTTTGTTTGTTTGTTTTTTTTGTCATTCATGCGAAAAACTGCCTACGTTTGGCCCTGTTACAAGCTCTTAAAAAAAATCTGTTTTTACAGATGTGTTGGATGCGGTTTTAACTGAGGTCTGTTGGTTTGTTTCTTGGGTTTGTCTTGCAGCAGAAGGCTTCTGGATACACGTCTGGCCCTGTTTATCTGCCTCCTTACTTCCTCATGCAGGTATTGCAGTTTTAAGAATGCTTGGTGAAGATCTTGTAGGTGCTAGGTCTCTGTCTGAGGGGTTGGAGCAAATGCGGTTGTACCTCAGTGCTTGGCTGTAGACAATGGAGCGTGTAGTGTGTCTGGGATGGAAGCTGGAGGCACGAAGGTAGACAAAGCGGTCGGTAGGTTTTTGGTGTAGGGTGGTGTTTGTGACCGTTACTTATTTGTACTGTGGTGTCCAGGAAGTGGACCTCTCTGATGACATCATCATCATCTGGACCCATGGGAAAGAAACTCTGGAAGAATTCCACCATGATTTCAACAACTTCCACCCCACCATCAACCTCAGCCTGGACCAGTCTACACGAGAGGACTGGTAGCATAGCAACTCACCATATGCTTTGCTACGCCATAGCAACTCAGGAACCAATCCATGCAACAAATCTCGATGCCAACTCTGCCTACATATCTACACCAGCAACACCATCACAGGTCCTAACCAGATCAGCGACATCATCACTGGTTCATTCACCTGCACGTCTACCAATATAATATACGCCATCATGTGCCAGCAATGCCCCTTTGCTATATACATCGGCCAAACTGGACAATCCCTACATAAAAGGATAAATGAACACAAATCAGATATTAGGAATGGCAATATACAAAAGCCTGTAGGAGAACACTTCAATCTGCCTGGACATACAATAGCAGACCTCAAAACAGTCATCCTTCAGCCAAAAAACTTCAAGATCAGACTTTAAAGAGAAACTGCTGAGCTCCAGTTCATCTGCAAATTCGACATCATCAGGTCTGGACTCAATATTGACGGTGAATGGCTCGCCAGTTACAAAAGCAGTTTCTCCTCTCTGGGTGTTCACACCTCCAGATCACCTGCTGGAAGTGGGCTTCAGCCCCCCAATTGAATTTACCTTGCTTTCTTGCCTGCTATTTATACCTGCCTCTGGAGATTTCCACAACATTCATCTGATGAAGTGGGTCTTAGCCCACGAAAGCTCATGATCCCTAAAATCTGTTAGTCTATAAGGTGCTACAGGGCTGAAAAGGACTTTCCTTGCAATTGCTACTCCCAGCAGCCAGGGCCACTGTAATGCTGGGCACTAGAACAGTGCAAGGAGATTCTTTCTTCATTTGCTCTCAATGTTCATCCCCTCCACATCTGAGTCAAGAGTGGGACTCAGTAGGGGGAAACTGGGACAAGGACCCAGGATGGCGGGTGGATTGGGATTAGCTAAGAAAGGAAGGCGGAGTTCTGTGGGGAAAAAATAGTAGATCATGTAACTGAAGTTTAACAAAGTCTACCATAATGCAAATGCACATGAAGGTCACATTAAAGGTGCACAGGCAATCATAATTCTGGCTTTTCTTAGCTTTAAGGTGCTTGATTTTGAAATCTTAACATTCTTTTGATGCAGTTTTTTAATGTAATTTTTAGTGGCTGATGACTCAGACCACAGACAAATGGAGTCAAACTCTGGTAAGTTGCTTTTTGAGACGTGATTAGCTTATTTTAAAACCACTAGGCATCATATAATCAGTCACACTGAAATCTGGCTAAAAAGAGATCTAACAACTCAAGGACTTGCAAAAAGGAGCCCCAAACATGTACACAGTGTCACTGCTGGCATTGTCTTTAGGTCATGCACTACCAACTGAAGTGACTGTGAAGCGTCCTCTGTCGGAAACTTTACCAAACTGAGTACAAAGTCACCTTTGCTCCTCAAGACTCCTTTTTCTTCCACAATCTGTTGGCTCCTGTGGTATAACCTGTTACAGCCAGAACATTGACAGCAACGGTTTATGGGACTGGATCTCTACATAGGGCCTTTTGACAGCTTCCAGCCAGTGCTGGCTGAAGTCATGGAAGTCACAGATTCCATGATCTCCATGACTAAATCATAGGCTTAGGCATAAGACATATGCATGCCCCAGAAAGACACTGCTGTTAACAAATAATCCAATCTTGCATGTATGCACACCCTAGAATGGGATCCATACTCAAAGGACAAAAATTATTGCTGGAGTCAATTTGTAACATTTGTAGCTGAAGTTAAAATGAGATCTAAACTAATCAACTAGCAGATGTCACTGGACAATAATCAAAGATATAGGCTGATGAAGTAGTAAACAAGTTTTTGACTGCAGTAACCTCTTTTCCAGAGGGAGAGAGAATATTCTCTTCATTTGGAAGAAATCAACAAAGAGGAGAAAAAGAAAGAAAGCTAGTATTCCTATTTCAAGCAATAAATGAAAATTGGGTGGTAGATGAATATATCAGGCTGCAGAAAACTTGGGCCATTAAATTAAAAAGGATTTTTTTAATCTTCTCACCCTCATTGTACCTCTCTTCTGTTTAATCAGTCAACTGTAAAACATGCTCTGAGTTCAAAATCTTTTTTGCCAGACTTAATGCACCTAGAATGTGCACAATCATGACATAATTTAGCACTGAACATAAGCAATCTTACTGTGACGATAGTGGCATAGATAATGCATTATACCAAATACATGATCCAACCTCACTGGGCTCTCCCTTCCCTAATATAGGGAAGATAAATGGTTGTCAATTCTAATTTTAAAGTTTGACTTTTAAACAATTTTTTTTTAATCTATCCAGGATACAAATTGGTTTACACAATTTTTCCCCATCAGGATTACTTCTATAGCTGTTTGTTACACTGTGAATGGCTTGGCTAAGCCTTTCTGAAACTTCTAACAGTTACCCTACTGTCTGCACACTACTATCTGAGAACATTTAGATTTGTAAAAAAAAGCTTCAGAAATGCACAAAAGTTTCCACTAGGAGGCTAAAACGGGCTACAATTTACCTATCATCTGATATACCACTTTGAAAGACAGCTGTCCCTGATAAGGAAAAGGAAATGAAGGTGAAGGAGATGGGTTAAAAAGAGGTTAAGAGGCAGTGACCATTTGATAGACTGGATAGCTATAGAAGAAAATCGTGCTGAAAGAGAAATAGTAAGGCATTTTGTGGTTGGTGTGCAATATCTCAGGATTTTGTTATATTTCTGTACAGGTTACAGGTACTGGGATGGAAGGTATCTAGCCCTGATAATGACCTATTAGCATTGTGCAGTGATACAACATGACATAACAATAAACCAGCCTGAAAGTGTAACTGGAAGCCATTAAAACCAATAGCTCAGAATTCTTGGATCCAGGAAAATATAATGAGGAAGTTGCGGTTGGAAGAACACCCACACGGACAGTGATAGGCACACTGACACCGATAACAAAAGAGGGTCAAGACTGCTAGAAATTGAGATCAAAGGAAGGGGAAAAGGAAGATAAATTCTGGAACTCATGAGGGCTGAAAGTTGAGAGAGACCCGGAGAGTCAAGAAAAGACTTAGTGCAAACCAGAATGCAATCTTCTTTTATTCTCTGAATTGACAACACATTTAAAAAAAAAAAAAGTTTAGGCACATATTTATATAATGAAAACATCCAGTATTACAATATGTAGGACAAAAATTCAAACGAGCAATAAACCCTCATTATTTAGTCCATAAGCCAACCACTAACGATGGCGATTAGGAAGAAACTTCCCTTATGGCTACTTTATTCTAACACGTGATTCACTGAACTTTCCTCTGAAGCAAAGGACACTGACTACTAACAGACAAGAATGCGGGACTAGAAGGAACCCTGATCTAATTTCATATGACATTTCTCATTGAAACTACAAGCGCATACCTTTGTCTAGCTAAACTTTACATAGAATAAATCATATATGGTCTAATTCTGTTTAGTTTTTAATCTGGTATTTTTCTATGTTCTATTTTCTTCTTTAAAAGTGCTTTTTGTTCTTAGATTGTTTAGGATATTTCACTGTAATCCATATTAAGGAGAAGCCAGTGATCCTTAAGCCTTAGAGAAGTTGAAGGAAGATCTAAATCTCGACTCAGCTTGGCTTTTCTGCCAAAAGGCCCAGTGTAGCGATCCAGTCCCATAAGCCGCTGTTGTCAAAGTTCTGGTTGTAACAGGTTATACCACTGGAGCCAACATATTGTGGAAGAAAAAGGAGTCTTGAGGAGCAAAGGACTCCTTTGTTGACTCCACAGTAGACTTTGTGCTCAGACAACAGGTTGAGACAGCGAGCTATGAAAAGGACAATGTACTATTGTTTATTTCAGATCACTTACAGCCTTAAGAGGTCAAAATTACCACCCATCTACATTTTCAGGAAAAAATAAATGTTATGAAGTTTATAAAGGATTTTGAAGATGGAAAGCCCTTAGGTCAAGTAATAGTATAAGAATTACCATTTTTGAAGCTGACCAAGTATGTAGCCAAAAGGTTCCTAAAAACTAGAAAAAGTGCTTTACAATATCAACATTTCTTTTCCCTGAAGTACACGCAAAATATTTTCACACTACATCTTAAAAAATATGAAATATCATTTGGAGTCACACCTAACTTCACAAAAGCTAGATTAACACTCCAATCTTAAAACGCATGGTTATAACCAAAAGCAAAACACACTTGAATTTGAACTGTAGTGTATTTTTTTTTTTATTAAATACCATAAATGGTCAATAAAAATACAAAACAGTGAGTTATATTATACATTAAAGCCTCTAACTACACATGTTTAGCACTCAAGTTATGTTTTTATGTCAGTGCATATATACAAAATTTTCTCTCATTCAACTTTCATTAAACACAAAATTCAGATTGGCCCAAAACACACACACTATGTTTCAGTACAGTGCAAGTTTTAGCGGTCATTTTCAAATTTCCTGAGAAATGTTTTAATAGATGCCCTAACAACCCTCCTTTCTTAGATTTCTGCAGGAAAGCTCAGCTTATATCAGTGGTTCCCAAACTTTAACAACCTGTGAACCCCTTCCAATAGAATGTCAGGTCTCATGAACCTCCTCCTAAAAATGAATGTTTCCAGGAATTTTCTCCTTTACCTGAGTATAAAGAATAAAACAGTGATCTTGGAAATATTAAATTTGTTTTTACGACATGCTTATTACAGACTATTTATGATTATTATTTATTACAGTATTTTTATTACTTTATGAAAATGGCAACACTCTTCCAAGATCTCATTTTCGTAGCTTATATCACTTTGAATAAGCCTGTTATAAGACAAGGCTCCTATGTTTCATCAAGGAGTATCAGATGTGAAACAGCGTGAAGGTATTTAAGAAGCCAGCTCAAAGAGCTGCTCCTACACAAGCATTCAGGTCTTCAGCAGGCCAGGCACACAACACATATTACAATAAAGCTTAAACTTGTTGTTCATAATAATTTTAAAAACAATACTAGCTGCCTAGAATGTATATTGTTTATTGAAAAACTTAGTTTTTACTCAGCTGGAAAACTGCAAAAAAGACAATTCTCCACTTATCACCAAGTGCTACATTTGATTTGAGCTTTCCCAGGAAAAAAACACTGCAAACAGAAGCTTGTTATGTGACAGAATGACTGCCCAAGGTTGCAGAGTGAGTTAATTTCTCACTCTGAATTAGAACCCAGTATTCTCCTGACTCCTCCTGTCATTTGTTCTAATAAAACACTAGGACTACCTTAACACTTACATAGTTTCTTTCATCACAGGATGCCAAAGAGCTTTACAAACATTAAACGAACATTGCAACACCCCCATGAAGTAATTAAGTATTAAAAACTTAATTCTGTAGATGAGTAAACCCAAGCCAAGAATAAATGACCTGTTCAAGGTCACAGGACAAGTCGGTCATGTGAAAAAGCAAGGAACTGATCATGTTCCAACTCCAAGTCCACTGCTCCTGCAACTGGGGAACACTGCATCAGAGCCAATATTCAAATATTTTGGCATAAGCAGTACTCTCCTTTATTAACAACACACAATTTTAAAAGGTTGGCAAACTTCAGCAACATGAGATTGCACGTCTAGCATTAGTCAGTGCTCTCTGGCAAACACTATGGAAGCTGTAGCTTCCTCCACATACAGAACACAGTTCTGCCAACATACTTCAAATCTGACCTGCAAAATTCCTGCTATTCTTGTCCAAGAACTCTTCTTAGAAGAAAGTGACATTCATGCCAAGTTATTTGGTAGCATTTTGATGCTGGTAAATAATAGGTTGAGACATGATCCAAATATGAATCTAGGTCTCCAAGGTGAAAATGATGCATCTCTTAACATGTTCAATCACATGCTCCATTTTCAGACTAATTAAACTAGTAAGTCAGTTGCTAAATCCTTCTCCTGGCAGAACTCGATACCTGCATCCAAAAAGAAGAACAGGAGTGAGACCAAAATACAAGCTTATTTTCCAAAAAGATACAAACATTCACCCATCCATCACCAGTCAAGCTGTCAGAGCTTCTATGCCTTCCACATGCCCTCATATCCCCAGCCAACTTGTTACAGAAATTAGTCAGTTACAGCTATATGTGCACTTGCCAGTAATCACTAAAACTCAAAAACTGAGCCAACAGCCCAGAATACTGAGTGTAGTACATCTCTAAAAAGTAACCGAGATAAAATGCCTTTACTACTCAGCAGAACTGCTCTGTGCGTGTATGTGAAGTCATAGCTGCAGATTTCAGTTCTGTTTTTACTCCTGGGAGCCTTGCAGAGCCACCAAAACTAAGAGGGAAGGAAGTGGATGCTATTACTTTCTGTTCACCAAACTATGCACTTAATTGTGCAACCCTGTTGAAGGCATCACCAAGAGTCTAATCTGAACTACCAAACCTTTATTATTGGTACTGAGGTCTGTGAAGGAAAGAACCCTACTTGATTCTCAAGGTCCATTATGAGTTTGCAGGTGTACCAGTCTGAAAAGCATCTTTTTACCTGTAAACTGAACACATTTAATATGGAGAAATAGATGCAAACAGTGACAACCATGTTGTATATTTAGAGAGTCACTTTTCAGACTAGAACTGCATTTTCAGCATTCCAATTAGAGAAAGTAGACTACTGAAATGCTGGAAACATTTAATTCTAGAAATAGAGCATCATCCTCTGTTCTCCAAATGTACACAATCTGAATGTCAGTGTTGCAAATGACAGCTTTTCAGCAAAAGGCTGCCTCTAGCACTAGGCATAGAAATGCTAATTATAATTAAAAACTTTATAAAAATCCATTTAACAGTTTATTCAATTTTTAATTACAATTGGCTTTTCTGAACTTTGTGCTGGAGGCAGATTTTTGCTGAAAAAGATGTCATTTGTGACACTAATGGTAAAAAGGCACCCAAAAGACATTATAATCCAGATTTCAACCCACTTTTCTATTGGTTTTAGCAGCTCAAATTCAAATTTTTCTTCCCGTATTAAAATAACAAAATCTATATAGGATTCATTAAATATTAATAGGCTGAATAACAATAATCTAAAATTTAATATTTTCTTGTGTCTATTAAACCAATGCCTGGAACCTGGATAACACACTCCACTGGGCACTCAGTGACACAAGTTACATCGCCTAATAGCAAGGCGGCCACATCCTACATAAGGCTCTGAAATGCCCATAGTAATTACTGTTTTTAGACACAACAGTTTATCCATAGTGACAAGTGCTTCTTTTCCTGTGAACTTTCAGACTAACAGGCTGAGGAACGTTGTAGCAGCTTTCCTTTGAACGCTCATGCTCACAGCAGACTAAAGTTGCAACTATGCTTGGGTAAGCCTATTTTTCAGAAGAAATGTTTTCAAAATATTATTGCTTTTCGGTACTGGAGACTTGAAAATACGTTTCTAATCACAAAGGCTCCACCCTCTGCCTAAAATAATTACTCTTTCCTCCTCCACAACTCAACATAAGGACAGCCTGAAAAGTGCATGGCGAAGTACCATGGATGCTATTAAAGACTTTAAAATACTTGAGTATCATTTAGTAATGCAAATCTTTTTCCTAAAAAGTGTCTCTTTTCCCCTTTACTGTAAAATACTACAAAAGCCATTTAATTAATAAAGCACAACACATTGTAAAAAATGCCCTCATTAAAAATTAAACCAAGTTTAAGGGTCAGATGGGCCCAACAGAGCAAAGGCATGACTGTCAGCACAATGGCAGATAAAGCATAAATGTAGATACTCATCAGGTCAAAACTCATGGAGGAAGTACATTTAAGCAAGGCCAACACAGTTAGCAGCTCAAATACTAAAGCAATGTCCATTTAAATCCAAGCAACCACTTTTCAGGCAGCCAACATACAAAACTAAAAAGGAGGCATGCCAGAATTGCCCCAACCTGTGAAGAAAGTGATGCTGCATTCTGAGCAAGCTGTGGAAAAGCTTGGTTGTAAACCACAACTAAGGTACTGCAACAGAACTGAGTGTGGGGTCACGAAGGTGTAAGTTATTGTTAAATAGGGATACGGCCTGTGCACATTGTACAACTGGAAAACATGCTCTGAAACCATATCTAATGGATGGCTTTCTTTAGAAAGGGTCTAGACCAGCGTTTCCCAAACTGTGTTCCACGGAACACTGGTGTTCCACATGATGTGAATAGGTGTTCCTTGAAAGAAGTCTTAATTAAAAAAGGGTCTTTAAATTTTTTTAAAATTTTAAATTTGGCATATTTGAAGCCTAGTTTACAACTCTTTTTGAATGACTATAATTTATAGAATATATTTGAGCATAAACAATGCAATTTTTTATTTGAAAACCAAACGACTACAAAATAATATTATAAGTGTTCCGTAAATATATACCAGGCTAAAAAGTGTTCCGTGGCCAAAAAAGTTTGGGAAACACTGGTCTAGACAAATGTGACACCAAGATTCCCTACTTGGCAACTAACCTCATCAAAAAATAAGAAAAATGAAAATAAACATGCCTCTCATCTCTCCACTCAGCAAATCTTCCATTTTATACAGGATGACAATGAGGTAATGCAAATACATCCAGCTGGCAGTATCATTCAAGCCTTTGTCCTGAACAGATACCAGACTTCCTGGGTACATGCACAGAACTCCATGAATTTTTTTTATTTTTTAATAATTTCTCAGGAATTTCATGTCATTTTGTTTTATCCAAGCAAGAGATTCAGGTCCCACCCTTGGAGGAAAAGGGGAGGGCTGCAGAGCAAGCCTGCCTTGGGCCCGGTTCCCTGCTCCAGGCATTGCAACCTGCTACATTACAGCTACACCACTTTCTTTAAAGCAATTGAGATAGTCAACGGTTGGAAGTAAAAGTGATGGGCTTATCAGAATTCATTGAGAATACAGCCACTGGGAGCCCAAAGCTCTTGTAACAAAGCATAGGTTAGTAGCTTCCTTTTTTCTTCCACAGTTACAGAAAGAAGTCTGTTATACAAGGCCAGGTCTACACTATAAACTTATATTGGTACAATTATATCACACACACACCAAAAACCCACACCCCTAAGCGACACAGTTATACTGACCTAAAATCCCTAATACATAGCGCTATATTGACGGGTGGGCTTCTCCTGTTGACAAAGCTACTGCCTCTCACAGCGGTGGATTAGCCATGCTCACAGTAGCAGCTCTCCCAACAGTGGTAGTAGCATCTTCATTGAAGCGCTAGAGGTACAGCTGCACCACTGCTGCATTTTACATGTGGACCTGTCTCCCTTGCTCCCTGCCCCTGAACCCAAAGAAATTTCAATTGTGTTAAACTGGGTTATTGCTGGCTATCCTTTTAGATTACAGAAGTTGGAGGGGGAGGGAGGACTGACCCATTTTCATCCATGGAGGATTGGGACTATGTTAAGATCAGCAGCCCATCCACCCCACACAAGCAAGCTGATATACCACACACACACACTGGGTAGAGCGCTGACTCTGTGGTAGGACTGGCTGAGCACAGAAACTTTATTTTTGTTTATATCTAGGTTCGGAAAGTTTAGATTATCTGTAAACACTGATTTCACCACGCACACACACAAGCCAACAAAAATATATTTCCATCAATATAAAAAAAATTATAGGTTGGCAAAGAAAGAAAAAAGTTTTCTGAGACCTTATCAGAGTTTGATCTAAGTGTATTTACTTTGTATATTTTGAGATGTGATGTTGGCCATTTGCATTTTAATAATTATAAAGCTTTTATTTCTTCAGTCTCAACTTCCCATCTCACTAAATAATTGTCAGACCACAACCCATAATTTCCTGCAACTGTGAAAATTTAAAAATTGATAAAAATTGAAAAATACCTAAAAATAAAAATCAATACTATTTGCTGAAATTAAAAAAACCCAAATTCTGCCAAGCCTGTTTACACAGCTCTTTTACAAATCAAGTATATTCTAACATTCACAGAATGGGTTGAACTTTTAAGTGTGTTTGTGTATTAAACTGGAAAATCCTCCCAACTGATCATGTCTGCTTTTTAAAAAATTAGTGAATATTCATTTACTGACACTTAACTTGCACCAGTGGTGTTAAGTCAGGTAACCAAGAAGGAAGAGTACCTCTTTTGAACTTTAATGTTACTGAGGGACTGTAGCCCTAGCTCAGGAGAGTAAGGTGGATTACAATTGCATCAAGTGCTCTCCTTATTATTCCAATGCAAATCCTGTGAAAGGAAGATGACCTTAAGAAACCTACCAACCTTTATATGTATCCAATAAAACTGACTTATGACTCTCAAATACAAGCTTTACTCAAGAATAAATTTAAAAATGAAGACTAGTTAGCATACTCTACATTCAAAAGAACTTTGCTGAATAGATATGGCTTGTACATTGGATTGTAAAAAGTGGACAGACTTGCTAATATGCTTAATTTGCTCAAATAAGGAGATCCACTGGGTTCTAAGATCTATTTTAAAAGGAGCAAGTCTTCAGTGACATGGACAGAAGGGTAGGATTGGAAAATTCTGTGGTCTGTGCTATCCAGGAGGTCAGTCTAGAATAGATCATAAAGATCCCTTCTGGCCTTAGAATGTACAAATCTCTTACTCAGCAATGTGTAACTGATGCAAAGCTTTGAAAGGGGGTTTATAAATATGTGGCTCACTAAAAAGCATGCATACCCGAATCATTCTGTGGACAGAAAAGTTACAGCCAACCATATATTCTTCCAATCAAAATTTTCTATTTCAGTCTCAGAAGTGCTGCTACATTGCTATAGGAGATACTATGACTACTTTTTATTCATTATTTCATGTGTGTCATGCCTCAAACTGTTTAGTCAGATCCAGGCTGAAACTTTACACTGGCTATTAGAATTAGGGCTAGATGGAATTCTAAAGAAATGGACTGAATGTACAGAAAACAGAAACGTACTATGCATGCGAAGTACGACTAAGGGATCAAGGGATCAGCTGTTCTGAATGATATTAAGCTGGCAATTGTTTCTCTGTGAAGTTACAGCCAGACTGAACCTACTTGTAAGGAGCTGGGAAGAATCATAACCTCTTTAAGCTTTCTTTCTCAGATGATGATTTAAGATTTCAGTATAAGATGACAATGACCTGGTCATCTGTGATCAGACATTCCAAGAGAATCTGACAATATAGATCAGTGGCTCTCAAATTTTTTTTTACTTGTTACCCTTTTCATATAGCAAGCCTCTGAGTGTGACCCTCCTTATAAATAAAGAACACTTTTTATATATTTAAACCATAATAAATGCTGGAGGCAAAGCAGGACTTGGGGTGGAGGTTGACAGCTCACACACCCCCCAAGTAATAACCTCGTGACCCCCTGAGGGGTCCCAACCCCCAGTTTGAGAACCTCTGGTATAGACCTCTAACAGCAGTGAAAACCATATTTGCATTCACCAATGGATGCACCCACACCCTGCCCCAGCCACACACATGCCCTTTTACCACTAGGAACATGAAGTTTGGTCTTTCTGGAACTCGATCAGTGGAAGTTTGTTGTTAATACATTCATGTTCTTCATCCTCCAGAACTAACCAACTGATTTACTATTTTTTATCCAGGACACTATCATATGAAATGGTATTCCTTCCCCTCCAAAAAAGTTAAGTTGTAACTAAGAAGGTGTTGCTAGCTAACGTCTTTTAAAAAAAAAAAAAAAAATATCTGAGGAGGGCATAGGGTGTTTTGCTTTTAAAGAAAACACTTCACTGGTAGAAGACAAGTTTGTTGAGACAGGAGGAGATTCAGAATGGTTAGGGCAATATTTTCATGGGACAAGTGTTAATTTTTATGGAGCTAAATAGTAAGCTCAAGTTTCTAAGTACATTTTAATGGTATTTACCCACATTTTATGGAATGCTAAAAATGTTTTAGTACATACTGAATAAAAATAATGCCTTCTTTTTTTTCTATTTTTTGGCTTATAAAAAGTACTTATGAAAGTACAAAGGATAACTTGTCTACAATTTGTTTATAAACATGATTTCCATTAAAATCCTCTCCAACACACATTCTAAAACTTGTGAAGTAGGAACACCAATTTTAGATTTGTTTCCACGTAGGAATGCAGAGCATAGTGGCATATTAGCAAATATCAATATTTCAAGAATTGTGCAAAAGACATTAAGATTTGGCCTATTATTTCTACAGTCTCGGACACTATATTTCTCTCCTCTGGTGGCACTGGTTCATTTAGATGATTTGGGAGGGAAAGGATTTTCTAGCTAAATGCCTAGATACAAGTCCTTCTTGACCAATTAAACTGTGGGTATCAACATGGAGGGACAATCAAATACATATCTTTTAATTCTTCAGAACAAACTTGAAGATTCAGTTATGCAATGTTCCAGTAAGGTATAAATGCCAGTAAACTTCAGATGACAGGAAAAGTTAACAGGGCAAAAATTAGGATATGGGAAAGGGCTCTGTAAATAGTCACAGTAAATCTGTAACTGTCTCGATATAAATATGCTAATAAAAAGGAAACAGAGCATGAGAGATAGCACCTTCTGCAAGGTGAAAACTGGAACTAAAATTACTATTCTTTACTCAGCTGTTTTAAACTACAAAATAATTATGAAAAAGATAAGTCCATTAAACAAGACTACCATGGAAAGTGGTCACTAGATTACAATACAGAATTATTATTCTTCATCCTCATCTGGATAGGTTTTTCTATCTCACGTGGTGAAGGAGAATAAGAACTTCTAAAACTGATAGTTTCTACATGGTCTGTACAAGTGATTCAAAAATGGTAATCCACCCAGTAATAATTTGTTCTAAAAAATGCCACCTTTTATATTGAGAGAGAAAACATAGGAAATAGTATCTTGAAAATCTTTCAATCCTACTCAAACAGGCTACGTAAAACGACCATTTCTTAACTTCAAAAAACAACATGTACAGTACAAGACATTGTAATCAAAACACAGAAAGCAGAAATGTAGATTGGTCACTCAGTTTGAAAAAACTACCAATGGACTGAAATTATGCAAACCACAATAGAAAGTGTTATACAGAGAATAAAACCTTGATTGAGCAATTTGTATTGTTAGGAAGAGACCACTGCTAGTTCATATATTTATTAAAGTGGGTGAACAATCAGTGAAAATGAGCATTTTTAAATACTAATCGAGTAGTGCCCCAATACTGCACAGTATTCCTTAGCTACATTTTTTCCTTTCATTTCATGCCCTTCAGACACTAACCCAAATTAGACCAGCTTAGTATACTCATGAAAAATTTACCTACTGTTATGCTCAAACACCAATTTCCTTCTTTCTTAATGCCTTTAAAGGGGAAAGGAAAATGGAAAAAAAGCATTCGTTATATCCTGCCAACTCTACAAGATGCCAACTCAAGGTTTTCACAGCTCAGTTTTCTCCTTGCTATATATACACTGTACCGGTTCTTTTACTCGAGGTAACGAAAGTAGAAGGAAAAAAACCACAAACATCACATTAAATTATGATACTAATTATATTTCTGAAATATATTTTTGTATAAAGACAGTGACTTGATGTGAAGCTTGGGGGGTGGGGGGGAAGTTATCAGACACCAACTTTGCAGAGGACTAAAGCCTATCAGCCAGAAGCAGATACAAAAAGGGGGGGGGGGCGCTCTGACCAGTGATATCTAGGGGGAACAATCTAGAGAAGAGCCTGGTTCATCCCTTGCTTCTGAGAAGGGTACTTACCCTGTTCTTTAATTCCATCTTTTATATCAGCCTTTAGCATCTATATTTTTAATCATGCTAAAGCTCCCACTACCACCAGTAGAGATTTGGATGATAACCTTGGGACAACGACTTTTAAAAAAAGTCATTCCAAGGTTAAGTCTTAATTTCTGCAACACTGATGTCTTATCTATTCCTTGCACTCACTTGCCAAACTGGCCTTTAAATTCTGAAAATGGATTTTTCAAGCCTTGGTGAATGAAAATTTTGTAGATCCCTCTTTCCAGGAAGTGTAGCTTATTGTTTAAAATGGTACATTTTACTTGCTGCTCATCTCACTCAGAGAAAGACAACCAAATCTATGCTTCAAAACCAGTGGCACTCAACCCATGGGCCGCCTGTGGTCTAATCAGCACACAGCTGTGGCCCATTTGACATCCTCAGGGCCTTACAGGTAATATATATATATTATGTGGATGTAGCCCACATAAAGAAAACAGTTAAGAACCACTGTTTTAAAAAGTGTTTCAAGCGTTACTATTAACATTCAGATGATAAAGTTTCATCCAATGGCAAGAAATTTTCTATAATTAGAATTTAAATGTCATTTATACAGAAGGGGCAAGGCACAAACTTTTTCTTTAAATTTACTATGAAGACTGGTTTATGGTACATTTTTGCCCCTGGAAAGCCAAGCCAGAGCTACCCACATGTATATTTACTGACCAGTTTAACTTTATTCACAATTTGGGAACTCATCTCAGAAAGGTGTCTTAGCATGCTCAGAACAGCAATGCAGAGTCATTGCAAACCATCTGTAACGTGGCTATGGTTCATTTCCCAGGTAGGTATTCGATCCCATCTTGGCTGAGGAAGGCAGGTGCTGTATAGCAAGAGGTAATCCAGGAAATGAGCACGAAGAAACTGCTAATGCTTCGATCTAATGTAGGTATGGTGATACAAAAGAGCAACCCAGTAAGATATGGACAATTTAATGGAAGTTCAGAAAAAAATGTGTGGAAATTTATCAGGAGTATAATGACATCTGGAAAGAGAAAAGCAGAGGAAAGAAAAAAGACAGAGGCAGGGGATATCGAACATGCTAGCTTCACCTGGGAAGAAGGACCAAAACTAACTAGGAACAGTATTCAATGGAGAAACTGGACTGCCTGATGCATCAGTGACACAGGAAGAACTAATTGTTAATAGTGAAGTATAAATGAAATATACTATTTAAAAAATAACTCTGAAGACTTTCCAAATTTTAAATGAAATCTGCCCTTTTAAAATAAATTCCCAATACAAAATGGTGTTACATACTTTTCAGTAATCATTATCACTTGCATCACATAGGATTAATAGCTTTTCTTCAGTGAAGTCAAAATTAGGTATATAGTATTGTGTTATAACTGCATATATTTTATGAAGTGATGACAATAAAATAGGTAAGTCTAGAGGTGCACTCCTTTTCAATATGCAAATTAGACAACTTTTTTCTCTTACTGAACAGTAGAAAATAGATTACACTCTACTTTTAAACATCCGTACACAACTAGATCAAAACATTAAGATTTTCATTATATAGGAGATAATGATGCATGTCCCTGACTTTGAAACAGTCTGTCTTAACTGACAAGGTTACGGTCCACCTTGGATCTGAAGATTTCCCTCTACTCCTAATTTACTTCTACCCATTTCTAGACATCAGCAGAGTAACTCTGTAAAATGTGCAGTTTTATTTATTTCTTAATGACAGAAAAAAGTGTTCTTCAGCTACCAGCAGGATAAGGTACCCACTATTCTGAGATGTAACCCTTTAATCTGTCAGACAAACCCTCTATCCTCTTTAAGAAAGGTGGCTCAGAGTAAAAGCAGCTCAACTCTTCATTGCTATATTAAGCAGAAGGTTAGAATGCATAAGCCAGCGTGGGAGATGATTTCCTGCTAAAAGGAAAGCCCTTCAAACACCAAAATCTTGAATCTCATTTGTCATCTTACAATGCCTGTATGTGTTTTCTGTGCAAAACTTCAATCTTTCCAAGAAACCATTCAGTAAGTTGCGCTAACATTGTTTCAACTAGACAAAAGTGCTGAACACTGTACAAAGAGACTTAGCATGGTTTTGTAATGGCCATGTCATGGTATTATGATTAGTTATCCCAAGAGGCAATATTTTACATTTTACATTATATTTTACATTGAAACTACTGATACAAGGCAGGATTCCCAGTTACACTAAGTCAACTTGTGCTACATAAGAGGCACAAAATAAAGTGGCCATAGAGGGTCAGCAGAGAATTCCTCCTTTGTAGGAAGGTCTCCACGAACATAAAGCTGGCAGAGGTACCAGTGCTGCCTCCAGCACCAGTTGCTCCATGTACTTCTAGCATAGGGAGAGGAAGGGGATGTGACAGAACAGAGCTCTACTGTAGTGTTTCCCAAACTGTGTTCTGCAGAACACTGGTGCTCCGTGAAAGAATCTTAATTAAAAAAAGGATCTCAATTTTTTTAGATTTTAAATTTGGCATATATGAAGCCTAGTTTACAACTCTTTTTGAATGACTATAATTTATAAAATAAAATATATTTGAGCATAAATAACAATTTTTTATTTGAAAACCAAACAAATACAAAATAATAATATAAGTGTTCTGTAAATATATACCAGGCTAAAAAGTGTTCTGTGGCCAAAAAAGTGTGGGAAACACTGCTCTACTGCATCTACTTCACCACGGGGGGGATAGCTCAGTGGTTTGAGCATTGGCCTGCTAAACCCAGGGTTGTCAGTTTAATCCTTGAGGGGGCTATTTAGAGATATGGGGCAAAAATCTGCTAGATGATTTAATTAGGGATTGGTTCTGCTTTGAGCAGGAGGTTGGACCAGATGATCTCCTTAGGTCCCTTTCAACTCTGATATTGTACGATTAGAACCGCTTTTCTAGTAGGTGAAGGGACTGAGTAACTCAGGATCAAGGATCTACTACTGGCTCCCTCATGGTCCGTGTCTCACTATATCCGAGTATCATTTTAATAGGTACTGATTAAAATAATCATTTTTATGATTTAATCATTTTAACAGTCAAGAATCTCACCCAAAATATCACAAATTTTCTTGAAAACAGAATTCCTCTGCAGATCCTATACTGATGCCTGTCCCAACAGGCTCTATCAGCAGCATTTCTTCCTCAGTTTACATAATGTTTGTCCATATATTTTAATTATTGCACAATACAACCACTAATAATTGTAGGTAAATATAAGGGCAATTGCTTTGTTTTCAATGCAAGAACCACCAAAACAAAAGTTAATATGACGCACAGCACAAACCTTTGTAATAAACCTCTCAGACATTGGTTCAAATACCTTCTGAAGCCACAACCAAAGAGAACTGGGACTTGTAAAAACTAAAACAGCTGATAAACTGAAAGGGAAACTGGTGGAGAAAATATTTTCTGTTTTGGCACAATTACTTGGGGGCTAAAACATAGGAGTAGGAGACATGTTAAACTGAATAGCAAACATCACCACCAATATTTTCTAATGGTGATGAAAAGTTTCAAATATGGTTTCAAAGCTTATCACAGTCATTCACTAATAGTTCCTCCTGAACAGGCAGTAGATGTACTACTTACTCATCATTCCAAAATCACAGATGCTCAGTGATCATTGGAGCTCTTCTCCCCTCCAAAGTACTTCATCCCTCAGGAATGTAAAATACTTATTTTTAAAAAGGTTTCAATGCTTGGCTTTCTTTTTGGAATTACTTGACATTTCTGTTCTTTTCCACTGTTAAAAAGAAAATTACTTCCAGGGATAAAGTATTTGTTTTGGGTTTTTTTAGCCAGTAGAGCAGACTCTATGATAATATTTTAGGAGAATTTCCTGACCAGGCATTTGCACATAACCACATTAACAACTTTCAGAAAGCGGGCACTTTGACAGAAAGATCCGAGTAGCTACTGAAAAAACAAAACCTACTTCACATCTGGAGCCTGGGATTAAAGGGGCTTCACCTGGGAAGAAGCTCCCTTTGATTGTCAAAATGACTTGACTAATCCTTGATATGGTTTTAAACACTGAGATGCACCCAATGTTATTTTTCATTTTGCTGTAAATGCTTCTAATGCTTAGAAATAGTAAAGGTCCCTAGACCAAATGTTAATGCTAGACCAAATACTTCTACCTAAAGCACTCCAACAACCACAAAAACCCCTATGCAATTTAGAAAACCTACCCCAACCAGTTTTTGCCCCAGAAAGGAAGAAGTGCCAGAGACTCCCTTAATCCTGAGAGAATTCTGCGCCACTGTGCAATGCAGAATTTTGCAGAAATTAATGTTGTGCATGCAGAATTTCCTTTCTCCCCTCCCGCCCTGAAATAGGCTGCAGAGATACTGGCCACAAGGAGCTGCTGGACTTGGCAAAGCCCAGCTCACAAATAGAAGACAAGGCCGGGGGAGAGGGAGGGAACTGGAGGGCTCCCAGTAGCTGCAGTTCATAGCACACCCAGAAGGAAGGAGGTGGTGGCGCACAGGAAATCCAGCATCTGGGTTTCTCCCTATGGGTCCCTAGGCTCTGGGGAGTAGAAGGTGAATGTCTGGGCTCGGTGTGGCCATGGCTGGGCTCAGGAGGAAGGGGGTGTGAGTGTCTGGGCAGGCGGGGGGTGGGGGGGGGAGACGGGACAGAAGGGGTCGGGGGGTACAAAGGGAGCCTTTAGCCTGCCTCTGTGGGGAAAGGGGCATGAATGTCTGGCCCCCCAAGCTGGGCTCTAGGATGGTAGGGGGCAGAGACACAGGAACTGGGCTGTCATAGGGGTTTCTTTAACTCTCTACTCTTGGGAGGAAATTTGTGCATGTCTGTATTGGTACAGACATACTGAAATAAATTACCAAAATAACTGAAACTGGTGTGATTATATAGCATTATTTTGACAAAATTTACAGAATTTTAAAATATTATGGGCAGAATTTTTAATTTTTTGGTGCAGAATTCCCCCAGGAGTAAGTAGGGGGTTACTCTACTAGGGATCTTCACTATTTCTATCAGTTTCACATGGAAGGCTCTCAGAAACCACAATGAGAGAAGGAAGTATAAAACTAATAAAGATGCTTTCCTAATGCTGGAAGTTTAGAATGTGAATCTAAATTTATAAAAACAATACAGAAAGTCAATTTACTGTTAATCCCAGTATTACTGTGCCTGCTTACCTATATTTCAGAAAGTCAAAGAAAGTCAGTCACTGTTCAGTTTACAGTAACAGAACAAAACTGTTTTTCAATTTCTCAAGGTCTGACATAAGGCAACTTTGTATTGCTAATTTTTGTAATATGCTCAGCAACTGCACTTTAGCCTTACGTAAATCTCTGCAATAAATTGTTCTAATTTATGACCCTGCTACATTCAGCTAACTCCTTGGAACTAGCAGCCTGCAACAGCTCTCTCAGTATCAGCAAACTTGATCTCCAAGGACCATGCCAAAGGAAAGTGGAATGCAAGCCTATACTGTTCACAGTCATTACAGTCTCTCAACTGAAAACACCATTCTTGAGAGCAAAGTTTAAAGGAAAAGAAAGCTGTCATTCTGATCAGAATTCAAAGTAACTGTTCTCCTGGACTGTTTCAGACAGGAAGTCAGAAACTTCTGAGTTTGCATCCTGGCTCTGCCACTGACTTGCTCTGTGGCCTGGGCAAGGCACAAACTCTCTATCGGAATGCTTCACTCATTAAAATGGGAATGCTTACCTTGCAGGTACAGAGTTCAGGCTGTTTATACAGACCCTTCAAATAAGTAAAGTACTGTAGATTCACACAACACACACTTTTCACTCTGGCTCTTTTATACCTGGGGGAAATAGCCTCAGACAGCTGTTTACCTATGAAAAAGTGCCAATGCAATCCAGTTTAGATGTTCTATGAATCACAACTTACTTTAACATACTAATTCTCTTGTCCTTTTCTTTATGCATTAAACAGCAGTTTACACAGTATGACAAGCTTAGGGCATGTGGTTCAACCTACTATAGCCAGTAAGAGTCAATGACTCTTTAAAATGACATCTGGACAACTACACTGAATAACAAAACTAAAAAGATCCAAATTAAGTAAGTATCAACATTTATATTAATCCTTATAGCAAAATCTAGAATACTGAAATGAAACAGAGGGAATTAAAATTCTTACCTATCAACTATTGTGTAGGCAGGATTGTCATCGCTGTGTTGGTCCTGGATATTAGAGAGGCAAGGTGAGTGAGGTAATATCTTTTATTGGCCAAACTTGTGCTGGTGAGAGAGAGAAGCTTTTGAACTACACTGTCTCGACCTGAGGAAAAGCCCTGTGTTGGTCAAAAGCCTGTCTTTCTCACCAGCAGAAGTTTGGCCAATAAAAGATATTACCTCATCCACCGTGCGTCTCAATTATTGAGTGAGAATCAAGATCCATTATTGCAAATAATGGGCTCTTTCTATCCAGGGAAAACTGCCAATCAACCAATAAGTCTATACAAGAGAAGTGCACCAGTTAACCAGCCACAAACTGATCCAAGTTAAAGCAGTGTAAAACCCCAATGTAAATAAACTAAAAATAGTTTAAGTCTTGCTTACTGTATTGATTTAGCTGAAGTTGGTAATTTACCAGTTCAGGTTAAACAGACCTGAGCAAGGGTTCCCCTGGTTTAACAGAATCTTCATTTAGTGACAAAGAGTCTTGTAGCACCTTATAGACTAATAGATCTTAGGGATTCATCTGATGAAGTGGGTCTTAGCCCACGAAAGCTCATGATCCCTAAGATCTGTTACTCTATAAGGTGCTACAAGACTCTGTCACTTTTGCAGATCCAGACCAACACGGCTCCCCCTCTGATACTAGACTTCATTTAGTGGTTTACACTGCTTTAACTAGATACATTTTTAAAATTTTGTTAAATCAAAGCACCTTTCTAATTATAGAAAAGACCTAGGAGAGTGGCCTAGTGAAGACCAAGACAAGAGGGGTGGTTGTTTTTTTTAAAAACTGAGTTAGATAACATGATCTGAAATACCATTCAGGACAGGGGCGGGCAAACTTTTTGGCCTGAGGGCCACACTGCGTTTCCAAAATTGTATGGAGGGCTGGTTAGGAGAGGCTGTGCCTCCCCAAACAGCCAGGCTTGGCATGACCTCCACCCCCATCCTACACCCCTCCCACTCTCACCCCCTGATGACACCCTCCCGGGACCCCGGCCCCATTCACCCCTTCCCCTCTCTCTGTCCCCTGACCGCCCCGGACTCCCAGCCCCAAATTGGTTCCCACAGCCCTATCCAAACCCCCCCTCTCCTTCCTGACAGCCCCGCCCCAGGACCCATTCCCCATCCACCACCACCCCGCTGTCTGTCCCGTGACCGCCCCTAACTACCCCCTGCCGCCTCATCCAACCCCTCCTCTCATTCCTGACTGCCCCCGGGGATCCCTGTCCCCATTTAACCCTTCCCGTTTCCCGCCCTCTGATCCTCCCGACCCCTATCCACACTCCCATCCCCTGACTACCCCCAGAACTCCCTTGCCCTCTATCCAACCCCCACTCCCACCCGTTTACCACACTGTCTGGAGCACAGCTGGCTAGCGGTGTGGCTGCACCAGGAGGGTGACAGCAGGGACAGGGCACTGCGCAGGCACTTGCTGTGGGGGAGGAGGACTGCTGGGAGCTCAGGGGCCAGCAGGAGGGTCCCCGTGGGCTGGATGTGGCCCGTAGGTCGTAGTTTGCCCACCCCTGATTTAGAACATTTGGTTTTATCTAGACTAGGAAAAGAAGCCATGTGTGGTTAGTTAAACCTGACCACAAACTTCCCCCTAGTATTGATGTTCTTTTACCTCAGTTTAGCTAGACAAGATAGATTTCAGGGAGAGCTACACTAATCAGTCTCACTCTCTTTTCCTAAAATAGATAAATCCCTAATATACACAGTTAAATGCTTTTTAAATTGTGTCCACTGGTCAAAGTTGACCCTGGGGAAGTTGTGGGGAGCCGAAAGGCTTGTCCTCATGTAGAGTTGCACAGGTTTAATCTAAGACATTTTGAAAAAGACTAGGTTGAATACTCTTATTTCAACTTAAGTTTAGTTGATTAAGTTACTTTTAAATAATAAAAAAAGTGTATGCAAACAGGGGTTTACACTGGTTTAATTAAACTGATGCAAGTCTGTAAGTAGACCAGACCTAAAATATAACATGCTGGAGTGCTTGAACTCAATAGATGGGGGAGAAAGGGCGCATGAGGGCATGGTCCTGCTCCTCCTCTTCCCCCCATGACCCTGTCTCCAACCAGGCTGAAAGTCAGAGCAGAGCAGTGGTAAGAGCCACTCAGAGAGCCAGGGCTGCTGTTGGGAGCCCTGGACATTCCACCTACCATGGGTGGGAGGGCCCCCCGAGAGCATCCCCTAGCCCGTGTCCCCACCCCTGGGGTGCGCTGACCAGGGCAGGCTAAGGGTTTGGGCCTTCCAGCCCGGCCAGGAGGTAGGGCCTCAAATGGAACAGGGACAGGGCCCCTGAATAAGACTGGGTCACATGACAAGTGGGGGCTAAGACTCACCTCAGCACCCACACCAGGAAGAGGCTGGCGCCACAGCAGGGGCCAGCTCCCCCACTATTCGGCCCCGACAGCACCACTATACGCATGCCCAAAGCTTGCAGTTTGGGGAGGCAATGTGGCCCCCTGCCCTGCAAACTATGCCCATGTTAAAAAGTGTACAGGTATGGCCCTCCCACTTTTAAATGGGCGGGGCATGGTGGTCCTTCCTCTTCCACCCGATTCTGGCTCCCCTGATACCATGACCAACTAATACTTTTTTTAAAATTATTATTATTAAAGGAATTTAAATCAGGATGTATCTTCATTGCCAAAAAAGGTGACGTGGGGGTGGGTTGCATGTGTATGTGTTTTTACACCACAAAAACTAATGCAGGTTATCTGTCTCACTGTAAAATCCTAATGGAGAAAAGGCACAGGTAGTTTTTACTGTGATGCAGTTAGAAGAGGTCAATTGCAAGGCAGGTGGGAGTAAGGTAATAGTGTTGAACTCTACTAGTTACCTCACAGTAAAAGTTACTAGCACTTTGTCTCTACTAGGATTTTATAGTAGGATAGCTAATGTGCATTAAGTATATCTTCTTTTTTGTGTGTGTGGGGGGGGGGATTGCCTAAGTCTATCCAGACTACCTTCTAGTGCAGGGGTAGGCAACCTATGGCACAGTTGCCAAAGGCGGCACACGAGCTGATTTTCAGTGGCACTCACACTGCCTGGGTCCTGGCCACCAGTCGGGGGGTGGGGCGACCTCTGAATTTTAATTTAATTTTAAATGAAGCTGCTTAAACATTTTAAAACCTGCATTTACTTTACATATAACATTAGTTTAATTAAATATTATAGACGTATAGAAGTCTAAAACCTTCTAAAACGTTAAAATGTATTACTGGCACATGAAACCTTAAATTAGAGTGAATAAATGAAGACTCGGCACACCACTTCTGAAAGGTTGCTGATCCCTGTTCTAGTGTTTATCTGAACCTGCTAACTCCTACTAAAACTACAACTACATTGTCCTCATTATGATTTTACCTTGGCTGTGTCTACACTATAAAGCCTAGACCTGCATAGTTATGCTGGCATAGCGCACCCTAATGTAGATTCAGTCAACACCAATAGTTCCTCTGTCGGTGTAGGAAAACCACCTTTCCAAACGATGTTAGCCTGTGTCTATTGATGTAACTATGTCTACCGGCTATTCTACATTAGAAATGCTACAGCGGTGCAGACGCACCAATACTGCTGTAGGGCTTCTAATGAAAATGCTCCAAGCCACTGGGAGAGAGCTTGTATAATTCTTTAAAAATATAATACACCCTAATTTAGATATTCCCTGTATGTGTCTCTCTCTCTCCCCTCATGTATACAACTTTTCTACTTTTTAAAAAAAAACATTAAAAATATAAATCTCGTCTACCCTGGAAGATTCTGCAATCAACCCTAGCAGGATTATGACAACTCACGTACCAAGGACGTGAAACCTAATTGAGAGCAGAAATGTTTTTTATTCAAACTATTAATATATTACATCTTTTTAACTAAAACACTTGAGAAAAATTTTCAAAGGATTCATAGAAGAGCTGAACGATCTACCAATACACTCCTTCCTTCCTTTTTTAGGCGGACAGACAATATTTGACATTAATGATTTTTTTTTCAAAAAAAGCAGCACAAAAATTGTACATTGGGAAGAGGGAAACTGTGCATTCTTTATACATTTAAAAGAAACAAATAAAGGCAAAAGTCTTCATTTCCATTTAAAATCATACCCTCTCCAACAGAGCATGTAGCACTATTGACACTTTAATGCAGAGCTTCAGTGAATTAGACCTTTCGCTACAATAAAGTACTGGGCCTCATCTGTATGTTGTGATCAAATGAGCTACCATTCAAAAGTGTCTGCACTCTGCTTTTGTAGAACAATCATACTGAAGTTTGACTTAGTAACATAACTTATCAGACCTTGTCCCTCTATCTATCAACACAGGATTGGATCTTGCTGTGTATTCTCTAGTACAGGGGTTCTCAAATTGAGGGTCAGGACCCCTCAGGAGGTTGTGAGGTTATTACATGGGAGGGGTGGGTGAGTCACAAGCTGTCAGCTCTACCCCAAACCTTGCTTTGCTTCCAGCATTTATAATGGTATTAAATACATTTAGAAGTGTTTTTCATTTATAACGGGGGGATGGTGGTGTCACTCTCAGAGGCTTGGTATGTGAAAGGGGTCATCAGTACACTGCTCTAGTATTTTGTCCAGTAAATTTTAAAGTGCCTCCACCAACTTCCCAAAGGAGATTAAATCTATTCAAATATAGAATGAAGAGTATTATTAACACAGGTTATTGAATGTAACACAACATTAAGCATTGCACAAGTAAAATCAAAAACAATCAAAAATACAAACACTAATATTAAGGTTACAATAGCAATATTAATTCTGTCATGTTGCACATCTTGAACAATTTATATAATACTATTATAAAAAGCAATATAACCAGCTACATATTTTAATAGGAAAAAAATAAAATAAAGAAAGAAGATAACATTTGTGCCTATGTGACGTTGGACCTTATGTCCCATAGACTTAAGCCAATAAGTCACTCAGGTACTTTTGAAAATTTTACCCCACTGTATAAGCAAACTCACCAAGAAAATTATGCTGCTATATATATATTCCATTATTTTAACCTGAATAAGTATCACAGTACATTAGCAGAATTTTTAAAAAACTGATTTCTAATTTTGAGGATTAATAAAAAGGTAAATAAACTGTCTATCCATAATAAAGTTAGCATCTAAATTTATACAAATTAGGCTGGGAAGTTCATACCTTACTGAACTTCCCAGCCTACCTTACTGAAATGAGTAAAGTACCTCTTAATCTTTGATGCTGTTCTTCTTTAGATGGAAAGTTTTGTATCAATTTCTGTTTTACTACCGTATATTCATTAAAGGAAAAGGTTTTTTACTTTTAAAAAAGCTTAGAATTCAGCAAAAATTTCAAAAAGCAACAAAAGTTGCAAATACTGCTATTGCAGATATACTTTTTTTTTTTTTTTGGCAACAGAGATTTTCTACTGTCTCTGACATAACGCAGTGCCTTTAGAGGATACTAACGCATGTGTCTATAAACACAAGAATATACACACACATACATTATATACAAATGAGACTTTCCCAGCATTCTTCATGTAAAACGTTACTGTTAAACTGCTTGCCCCTTTTGAGGGAGAGCAGCAGTCCCTGTCTCTGGACAGGTCTACACTTAAAACACTGCATTAGCACAGTTGCACTGGTGCATCTGCACCACAGTAGCACTTAAAGGAAGACACTCCCACGCAGATGGGAGAGTTTCTCTAGTCTATGTAGTCAATCCACCTCTACTGTTGACAAAGCGCTGTTCACATGAAAGGGAGAGGGAGAGGGAAGGGTGTCAGTATAACTACCTCGCTCAGGGGTGTGAATTCTTAACACTTCTGAACAACATAGTTATACTGATATAGGTCTGTAGTGTAAACCTGGACTCTGTCAGGCTTAATAGACAACATGGCACCAAAACTGCAAACACATAAGCACGTGCATAATTTTATACACTGACTTACAGCACACATAGGCATGTCCAGGATTGGGGCTAAAGGCTAGTGTGACAATACAAAAAGATAGGGCCTTACTAAGCTTCGCTAATAAACTCTTATGAGATGCTACTGAACTCTGTATGAAATGATTTTTCCATCAAGTTTATTTTTATCCTCTTCCTGCTTCCCAGCCCACCCACAGCATGTAAAGGCACTACTCTTCTTTGAGACTCAAGTCTATATCATGTTTCCAGTTCCAAATGTTCTTCCTGTAGCAGTACCTAAAGAGAGGTTCTAATTGTATTTCAACTAAAGACAGATGGAGAAAGGTTTTCTTTCCCCTCTTCATAATTCAAACACTCAAAGGGATTTCACTCAAACTTGATTTCACAGTCAAAGCACTAACAACGCCTTATCAAAATGTGCATGCTGAGCTATTAGAGAGACCAGGTGAGTGAGGTAATATCTTTTATTGGACCAACTTCTGTCAGTGAGTGAAACTTTGAAGCTACATAGAGCTCTTCCACAGGTCTGAGAAAGGTAATCAGAGAGTCGCAAGTAAATACAAGGTCAAACAGATAGTTTATAACATAAGTAGTTAGCACATATTCTAAGGGACCATTCAAGGTGAAATGGCCCCTTAACAACCCAGTAGTCATAGAACAAAAAAGGGGGTTAGTGGGTAACAGATTGTTGTAATAAGCCATAAATGCTTTGCTAAGTTATAAGCATGTGAAAATAGTGGGTTATTATGGGAACAGATTAATAGCCTTAACTATAAAGTATACAGCTTTGTCATTAGATAACCTTCACTACTTGTAGGTTTAATTATATCCTCTTTTTATAGCCTCGCTATATATATTTTCTCTCTTTTAAATCTTTGTTGCTAGATCAGTCTCTTTTATACTTTTGTTACTCTTCTCTGAACTCCCTCCAGTTCATCATCACATTTCTGTTATTCAAATAGTCTGAACTTTACAGCATTCAAAAGGCAGACTCACAAAAACCAGCTAGAAAGATCTCCCCCTATTGGCACGTAACAATGTATTTGAGGCCTAACACTGCACTGCCTTTTTATGACTACAGTGCACTGCAAACTCAAATTCAACTTCTAGAATCTACCTCCAATTTAATATTACCATTTTAACTACTATAGGTGCTCTGTACTTGTGGCATTTTCCATCCTCAGTTCTCAAAGCACTTTATAAATAATTATAATTTTGCAGATGGGGAAACAGTTAACATAAGGTTAACTTGCTCAAAAGCAAACAGAATTTGTGGTAGAGGCAGAACTAGAACCGAGCTCTTCCAGTTCACACCTGGACCTTAAAGTTCTCCACCCAAAAAATAGGGAACCAGTTATGGTTGCATAAGAGTCAGTCAATACCCCCCAAAATATCTCTTAAACATTGTTAAGGCACTATCACTATGAATGAGAGGAAGACCAAGACCATTCAGTCCTTCACCTCTGTGAACTGCCAAAAAGGGAACCAGTTAGCCTTAAGTGCAATTTAGACACCTGACTTCAGATAGATAGTTTTCAGTCACTAAGATCAATAATATACAATACTCAATAATAATCATAAACTGTAGCACTCCAAAGAAAAAAAATAAGGAGATAAGTAATGCCGGATTTACTACATATCGTACAAGAACATTTTAGTTAATCATTTTCAAAAAAGGCATATGATAAATCACCAAGTTCTTAATGTCTTATTACTTCAAAAGATCAACAACACAGAGATTCAGAACAAAAATAACCCATCAAACTAACTGTATTCCAATTGGCTCAGAAGTCATTTTTTTTCCACCAGACATCTAATTCCATTCCGATTTAAAATGCTATTTTTAAAAAACCTATTACCCTTAAGAATTTTACAGCCATGAAGAGACTTGTACATAGTTCTGATTAAAATATTCAGGATATAGTACATGCAATAAAACATTGACTTCAGGCTTCAGTGATCATCAATATTTATTGTTCCATGAAGTAAATACTCAACTTTTTTTTTAACCTTTCAGAGCAGTAAATCTGGATATTCACTTCAACATACTTTAATGTCTACCTATTGAACTATAATTCAGCAGCTAAGGGCAATTTTCAAATGTATGTAAGCACTTAAAAATGAAAGTAGGTGCTTAGTAGGATTTTCAGAACCGCCTAACTCACTTAAATTGATGAAAATTAGGCACCTAGGTGCTTTAAAAAAGTCCTTTTCTGCTGGCCACTGTTCCATAAGGTTTGTCTCTCTCTGGGCTTGTCCACACTGCAATTAAAAACCTGCAGTTGACCAGTGCCAAGGACCTGAGCTATGAGGCTATTTAACTGTGGTGTGGACATTTGGGCTCAGACTGGAGCCTGAGCTCTGGGACTCTCTCCACTTGCGGCATCCGAGAGCCCAAACATTTACATCACAATTAAAAAGCCCCCCGAGCCCAAGTCAACAGGCATGTGCCACCAGCAGATTTTTAATAGCAGTGTTGATACCCTTAAAGACTAAGGGCTGGATTATCCCAATGGGAATTAGGTACCTAGGCACTTGAGATTTAAGAGCACCCAAATGCCTAATGCTCACTGGGAAAAATCTGGCCCACAATCTTTAAGAGTACACACTAAACTTACAAACTTTTAGGCAGGCCACAAAGCTAAGATTCAAACACTCACGCATAATCTCCTAAAAGAGTTTTGAATGAAGATTTGTCTCACGCAGCCACTTGCAAGTATCTCTCTTTGAAGCTTTATTAAGTTGAAAACAGTGATGATGGGCAACAGATTCCTGCCAACTTGAACTGACTCTTTCAGAAGCAACACACTTCCTTTCCTCAATTAAGCAGCACAGTCTTGGAAATCCTTTGCAGCAGTAAAGCAAGAAAAAGATTCCAGCAGAAGGGGCCTACCAAACTGTTTTTAATTTCTTTTTGCTACGTTCAAAACCATGGGTGACACTGTCCAAATTCACTGAAACCTGATCTTATCTCCTTCACCATGCCTCCTTCCACCGAAACAAATCATTAAATTATTGAAGTTGGGAATCGGTCTAGAGAAGGAACTTTCCGATTGCTACAGATATCTGCAGTAATTAAAAAGGGAATATCAATAAAAGACCAGAGAAAGTTTTGTAGACACTGCCACCACTTTAAAAAAAAAAAAAGAAAAAAAAAAGAAAAGGACGATGAACCTCAAAAAAAACCTACTACTTAGTACACAAGCTTGTGGCTGAAACCTTGAATATATGCCTCCTGACGGGACTTCTTCAGATTGATTTTAAATAATTTTAAATTTTCCTTTTATATTGCAAAAGCATATTTGAACACTAACAATATGGACAACTGTTAAGGTCAATTTCCCCGCCCCCACCAGTAAAGGCTTGATACATTTCCTCTCTTCTCAGGAAGAGACACATGGTGGCTGGGACTTTGCAGCTTGCAAAAGTAACCTGTGTATCCTATTCTAGGTCCTGTGGGATCAAACACTTAAAAGGTTTATATTTCCCTCATTTCATATTTGTCCAGAGGAAAAAAAAAATCCCTTTTAAAGCCCTTATTCTCATAGTGTACCTCCTCAAGGACACACAGATAGGCAGGAGTTCACATACTATGTTCTTTGGTCACTGCTCCTTCCAAGTTTTGCTCCTGTTTGTCTTATCCAGGCCAATCTACTGTAGTCTTGAAGAGCAGTCAAGACTGGAAAACAGCTTGCTGTTTTTCAACCAATGTACTATCGTGTTAAATTAGAGTTGATTCACATGGTAACATGTACATATTACACATTATCAAATGGCATTATACACAAAGTGAAGTAAAAATATGCAGCAAAAACAAGGCCAATTCCAGTGCCATTAGCAAACCAGAACCAACTCCATGTTTTTCCTTCCTCCCAAGGCCAACCGTCCAATGACCACAGCAAATACCATATGAAATACTCAAGTTGGTATTTTACTTAATAAGTATCATTAGATTTCCACAATTTTTTTATATAATATTTCACTCAAAACTAGTTGAATTGGCCTAATGAACAGGTGTATTAATTGGATTTTGATTACAGTAATAGCTTCAATAGCCCAAAAGACTGTGCTAACGAAACCAGATTTAAACCCCTATTTCCCTATCTTTTAGCATCAGGTCACAGTTAGAGGAGATTCTTACACACACCCGCACAGCAGAAGATGGAATCCACCTTCGGTTCATTAACATTCTTTTTCACTTAGGGTTACTTTGTTACTGAACTAGGTCATCCAACAGCACACATCCCCTAAAGAACCCCATCAGTAAAACCATTTTTTAGCAACCAGACACAGACATACTCCTCCAACTTAGAATAAAGCTTATTTCCCTAATGAATGTACATACCCTACTCTAACTTATTACTAAACAGCCCACCCCTCCAAATTCCTAGACATTCTAGTTCTTTTTTTGGTATATTTTGAATTATCTCTTATCCCAGGAGAGATTCTCATACGATAATGTACTGGAATGAAACCAGAAAAAATGAAGATGTTTTTCTGTCAAATATATTCAGGTTTGCCTATTCAGTTTGTGCTCTGACCGTGCAGATGTGGGCTCAGTGATCCCCTATTAAAGAAGGTTTTCATCCTTGACTTGTTGAATATAATTAGAATTTTTTTTAAAAAAAATTAGAGTCTGTAAATGGATTCAGATTAACTGGATGTGATTGTCCCTACAGTAAATCTGCTGCCTAACCAGCCGACTACAAAAATTATTATTACACAGAGTACAAGGCCTTTCAGAAAGAATAGACGGGGGGGTGGGGAGTGAAGGAGTACACGACCACAGCAGAAACTACTTTGTCTTATTTCTTCCACTCCATGAAAAGGAGCATTACATCACACTCTTACAATGCAGTGGGTGGGGGCTGTTCTCAGACAGCAAGATTTACAGTTTTCCCTTTACTCTTCTGCTTGGTTCTGGAGGAGATGTAAAAACCAATTAGGATTTAATTTTCCACAATGCAAAATTTGAAGATTTAGAAGATGACAGCTCTTGAACTTCATTGCTTAGTATGTATGTGAATGAACATTTCCTACTGGATATGAAACAAACATCCTGCATTAAAAAAAAAGCTATAGTCTCATATCTCAAGTGTGTATATAAACACCTTAAAGGTTTGGTACAATTTTTTTTGGACTAAAACTTGTGGTGTGCAATAAAGGGGAGCTCCCTCAGGGAGCAGGGCATTAGGGAAGACTACTTCTTAAACTAAGCTAGCATGACTGACTGGTTTGAACTCTAAATGCCAGGTTTATAGGGCAGTACCATTTGGTCCCAACCACAACCAAAATAAAAACGCATCTGGTTGCAAAAAGGTGGGGAGGGGGACATGAGACAGAGGAAAAAAAGAGGAATGCAAGCCATGCAGGAGGGTGAGCACTGATGCACATTTTGCACCGGAGGCTTTCAAGCACAGGAATCCTCCAAATCCTAAACCTCTGAGTACTCACTGCCCAATACCAATATCTAAAACGTACTGATGCATCATTTTAGTTTTTACATCTTTGTGGCAAGTATGGTTTAGTAAAAACACTCGCCCCCCTTCCCCTTGTCGGCCCTAGCAATAGAAAGAATGCAAACCCATTTATATTTATGCAAATTTTTGCAGCAGATTAAAGAGCTTTAGGTTCTTGGGGGGAGAAAACTGCTGGGGGGAGCCTCTGTTTAAATAATGCAGGATTTTCAGTAATCCCTAGCACTCTAGCTTGTTTGGAAAGCAGAAACATGTAATTTGCATATAAATGCATTTAAATTTCAATCAAACCCTTTCAAATTTTTCAAAACACTTCTGCCACAGCTTTTCAAATCGTAAAATCTTGTCAAAGTGCATTAGATGTAAGATCAGACGATTGTGAATCAGTGTGAAGCAAGTGTTTATGTCAGACAAACATCGCCGTGCAACAACACAGATGAAACGGTCAGACAAGATTCACATACAATCTACCAGTAGGTTAAAAAAAAATAGCTGAAATATACTACTAACCTCATAAAGTGCAGCAGTGCTTAAATCCAGCGAGTTGAGGCATAAAAGGTAGAAATGGAAATGAAAAGAGACCCAAAAATGATTTCTGTATTTGTTTTTTCAATTTTAAATGTTCAGAAACCAGCAGAGACTCTGTCGGCCATTTTGGCTTGAACTCACTCTCTCCCTCTTGCGCTCTCTCTCCCCCTCTGTCTCTCTAAAGGAAGAAGCTTTTTGTGACCTTCAAATAGAGGCAGGTCATGTGACTCGGGGCAGGCTGTCAATCAGGAAAAGAAGGGTGGAATGCTACAATCTTAAAGGGAAAGCAGCCTTTTTTGCACTTGCACTGCACTGCTTTCCCTCAATAGTGTAATTCTGCTGTAGCATACAGTACTTTCCATCTGCATTACTTTTCATCTATTTACCATGCGAGAGTAGTACACAGAAACAAGATTTTATCCAGTAGATCAGGGGACAGAACTAAATAAAAGCATAGCTGGATTTTTTTTAAACTAGCTACAAATTAAACCAGCTAATCATGTTAATGTAACATTAAGCTTGCACAGATGGAAAGTGATAAGATATAAAATGCAAAAATTGAGTTTCCAACAACATTCAGTCTTCTATACTGGACTTTGGGGCACATGGCCTCAGCAGTTGCTGTCAGCTCCCCACCTCTCACACATTCCCCTGCAAGAGGAAGTGGCCCTCAAGGAAGACCCCATCTGCAGGGCAGGTGCAAGGATATTTTGCACCTAAGCGAAACTTCTGCCTCGTGCTCCCCCTTCCTCACTCCTCTTCCTGGAGCATCCCTTATAAACTTTCAAAATACTTTCAAATATACACCCTTTTTAGTCACATATACTTCCTTCATTTATTCTTTCATATCAAAATCTACTACATTTTATTCTACCTTTAGAGTATCCAATTATTGTTTTTAATAAAATTTATAAAATTAGAATGGCAGATACTCCATCATACAACAACTGACCATACCAATATGACAAATTTCAACAACCTACACACGCATATTTGCACATAAACATAGACATTCAAATACTTAACATACAAACACAACTGAGACAAAGCATTAGCGAAATGATGCAGCAGCACTTCCCAGAGTCTTAGATCTGAAACAACTCCACAAAAAATAGTTAGCCCCAGTCGACAACCTCTGAAAACTAGTAAACTTAGCATTATAAATAATCTGTCAGAACGGGTATCAGCTGCACAAGACAAGAAAAATGACATCATTGCCACTTTGTACCGTAGTGAAGCAGTGCGCTTGTGCCCACAACGCAGAGCTGGCACAGGCTATAGCAGTAATGTACAAGAGAACAAGTTAAAATGCACGTTTCTCTTTTCTTTATTCATTTGTTTTCCAGCAATGTGGAATAGTGTAAAAAAAATAATTGGGCACTGCTTTTTGGGGCCACAAATCTTGGTGCCATAGTCGGCTGCCTAGTTCACCTAGTGGTTACGCTGGCCCTGCCCAACTGGCTTTACAAATGCAAGACTACCCAGTAATAAGCACTGTCAGCAGCACTGAGACACACCTTTACCACTTCAAAACTGAGCTCCTACACATCAGCAGTTCCAGACAGCTATTTTTCAGCCTAAGAATGAGACAGCAGGTAAGCAGATGAGGACTGGAGAAAAACGTGGGACACAAGACAGACACACTTCTCCAGTTCTGAATTATATGTTGCATCTTGTGCAAGGGTGCCGTTCTGCTGTTACCGCGTAAAGCAGAAACCGCGTATAGCCAAAACCCATTGAGTTCAATGGCGGGCAAAATTTCCCGCCATACAGAAAGTTTTTAATTCCACACCCTACTCTAACTTCTTAGTAAACAGCCCATCCCCCCAAATTCCTAAACAATCTAGCCCTTTTCTTGTTATATTCTGAACTGTCTCCTATCCTGAGCTGGAGAAGACTAGGATCCAGCATTAGGCTATTTTTACCTCTGGATCCATGGACTCTAGGAGGAGAGGATGCAAGTGTCTGGGCTAGGGTGGGGAGCGCAGCTGGGCCCTGGGGAACAAGGGGATGCAGAGTATCTGCGCTGGCAGAGGGCCACAGTTGGGCTCTGGGGGAGGAAGGGATGCGAGTGTTGGGGCTGGCAGGAGGTTGCAGTTCAACTCTAGGAGTGGAGGGGGTGCGAGTGTCTGAACTGGCAGGGGACTGCAACTGGGCTTTGGGGACTAAGGGATGTGAGTGTCTAGGCTGAGGTGCGTGCCGCAGCTGGGCTCTGGAGTGGAGGGAGGGTAAGGAGTATGAGTGTGTGGGCTGGAGAGTACGCCACATCTGGGCTCTGAGTGGTAAGGGGTACAAGTATCTCCTCCCTGTTGGGCTCTGGGAGGAGACAGAGAAACAGGAACATAAGAACAGTCATATTGGGTCAGACCAAAGGTCCATCTAGCCCTGTACGCTGTCTTCTGACAGTGGCCACTGCCAGGTGCCCCAGAGGGAATGAACAGAACAGGTAATTATCAAGTGATTCATCACCCGTCGCCCGTTCCCAGCTTCCCTCCTGTAGCCCTCTGGCCTGACCCAGTCACAATATGTACAGTTGTGATGTGCACTACTTTGCATTTATCAACACTGTATTTCATCTGCCATTTTTTGTCCAATCACCTGGTTTTGTGAGATCCCTTTGTAGCGCTCTGCAATCTGCTTTGGATTTAACTATCTCTGCATCCATGGTTACAGTTATCATTGGCATCAGCTGAAGAAAAGGAACTCCTATCCCTACATTGCAATGTACCTTCCACCAGTCTAGAGAATGCTTCACCGGCTGAGGAACTAACACCTGCTTGTCGAGATGTTCATTTGTTTGGCAAGTAAACTAATCTGAGCCACCACTGGAAAACAGTGAAGGCGTACCCTTGCATGTTCTGCCACAAAGGTGCAAGCTGCTACCTGACTTCAGTTAGAAACTTCAACTACCTGTTGAAGTTTCTAACTGAAGCCAGCTCCCTGGAACAGTTCTGACAAGGTACAATAATTAGACCCCAGCATTGATACAAAATTTGTATCTGCATCCGATTCGCAAAAATAGTCTGAGTATATAAAGTGGATTTGCAGGGCTCTAACAATAATGACACAAACATGGGAAGAAAGGTCCTGGCTGCTAAAGAATCTAGGGATGCCCCTACAAATGGTATGTTCTGAATGAGAGTTAGTTCAACATTCAACTGCAGACCCAAAGTATAAGAACAGGGAAAGCGCTTTTGCTGCGACACATGATGTACCTCTTGGTACAACTGACCCTTGAGCAGCCAGTCATTGAGATATGGGAAAATGATGATCACCTGACAATACAGGAAAATAGCAATCACTGTTAAAACCTTTGAAAATACTCTCAGCACCAAGGAGAGACCAAATGGAAGCATCCAATACTGAAAACGATCCTAGCCTACTACAAAATACAGAAATCTTCTACGAGACTGTTGTATCACTATATGGAAGTATGTTTCTTGAAGGTTATGGCCAAAAACCTATCCCCTGAATTCAGGGAAGGAATTATAGCTGCAAGAATCCCAATTCTGAACTTTTGAGGTGTCACAAATTTGTTTAGGAGTCTTAGTTCTAAGATTGGTTTCCATCCTCTATTTTTCTTTGGTACAAGGAAATAGCTCAAATAGAAACCTCTCCCCTAGTGCTGAGCAGGGACCAGTTCTATCACTTCTACACAAAGGGAGTTTATTTCCTGTCTTAGCAGGAATAAGAGTGGTCCCAAAAGGGACATGGGGAAGGGAAATAAGAAGGCAGCAGGCAGGTAAAATAAGTGGTGTAGCCTAATATTACTTCCATCACTTATTTGTCTGAAGTGATACGCTGCCATGCTTTTAGAAATGGCTGAGTTGGTCGTCAAATAGGAGGAGGTGAGCAAAACGTTGAAGTTGGCAAGCTAATGAAATTGGGGTGTTCGAACCCTTGGCCATCCCATCAAAAAAAAAAAAAAGTTACCCATCTTTCCATAACTGTTGTTCTTTAAGATGTGTTGCTCATGTCCATTCTATTCTAGGTATGTACATGCTCAGATGCACAGAGATTTTTGCCTTAGCGGTATCCGCAGGGTCGGCTGCGGAATCCCCAAGTGCCGTGCTCATGCACCGATATATTATGTGCTGCCAACCCTACACTCTCTCAGTTCATTCTTGCTGGCACCTCTGACTGAGGGGGAAGAGGGCAGTTAATGGAATGGAAATGAGCAATATGGTCATCCTTGCACCAACTGTGGAAAAAATTCCTGGCTACTGTGGCAGTCAGAGGATCCCAAATCTTATGCTCTTCCTGCCCCTCTGATTATCTGCTCTTTGATATCATATTTCACTCCAATCAGGAAAGAAATGCAGCTAGTGACTACTGGCCTGAGTTTCCAAAATGCCAGGTCCTAATGATAAATTTCTGCCCCTATAATCTCAAAGCTTTCCTGCCACATTGCTGCAGAGAGGGAGGGAGAAATAAAATATCTGGAAACAGCTCCTGATTAGAGATAAAAAGAAAAAACACAGGGGAATGACCTTCTCCTCCAAGAGATTGGGGAATTAGAGGTACAACCAGTACTCTGAATGGCTTCCACTGCAGGCATGACATCATGAAGTTAGGATAGAGAAAAAAGACAAGAGGACCCTCTATGCTTGGAAGATGAGGATGAAGATCCACATACTAATGAATCACAGAGCTACACGAGCCCATCAGAGAGAAGGCTATGTCTTCATCTACTAAAGGGATGTACTCAGTTATTGCCTTGTGATCCTGAATTGTTGCTCATGAATTCACAAGGAGAATTGGTGGCTTGTAATGCTTTCTCATGATTTATAGCTGACTACAAGAGAATACGGCCATTCCTCTTTTATGCTGACTTTGTGATCTTCCATAATTTTGAAGGCTGAATTATTACTATGCCCCTGAAGTCAACCCAGAAGCTCCAGACAGTACAGAATAGAGACTAATACTTCCTTAGCATCATGGGCTGGCATGAACACCATGTATGCTCATGTCTCCACAGTGGCTCCCCAGATGCTTCCAAGTGCAATTACTGAAGTTGGAGACAATCTTTGGAGCCTTAAAGTCAGGGACATTTACCTGAGAGGCTATTTTATGCCCAGCCAAGGCAGAAAAGATCAGCCATGACCTTAAATTTGAGCACAGTACAGCTGGAATTTTTAAACACACTTGAGAATCAGACATCCAACTCCCACTGAATTTCAATGGGATTTGGGCACTTAACTCTCTTAGCCTTTGTTGAAAATCCCAGGCTATATGTCTAGAAGCAGGGCTCTTCCAGTTGAGATCCCCCACACTTTTGGAATTCACTCTCTTTAGCAGGGCATCAAAGCCAGTCTAGCTACCTTCAGTGTACAGGAAGACTAAAAAAGGAGAATTCATCAACAGTTTTTCTTCCATATTTTAAACTTATGTAAACATAGCAGCTATTACTGAGTCCCCCAGAGCACGTTAGAAATTAGAAAAACCCAATTTCATTCAAAATGATCCTAAAGCATTTCATAAGCTAGTCATATATTAATCTTTTCCTCCAAGCAATGAAATGCAGCCACCTCTGGAATGAAACATAGCAGCTATTATACAGAACCCAGAAAAAACTATTGAACAGTTTAAGACAGGAAGTGAAGAATATTTTGTCCGATCAAAACCATGAGAATTTTAGGTTAGTAATTATGCAAACTAGAATTTGTGCAGCACACAGGGATTAAAATTCCAAACTTCATAGAAAGCTTCAAAGGGTTCTTTAATGAATACACATGATCAAGACCTCTGTTTCAAGTCTCCGCTATTAAAAAAAAGCATTGCCAGAAGTGTAATTCTCCCAAGTAAATATTGCACTGAGACATTGGTTCATACTGTCTGAGGAAAGAAAGTCTCCTACATAGCCACCAAAAGTTGAGTCTTCCTCAGGCTCACTTCCATGCAATAGCCAGGGCATAATCCTCCTTAGCTAGTGAGATCAAAGGCACGCACTGAACTTCTGCTGTCAACAATCCTGTGAAGAGCAGTCTTTCAGGTTTAATAAATATTTTACCAAATAATAAAAAGTTACTGTTCTTGTAAATATTTTTTTTATTGTTGAAAGAATGTAGACAATGGGAACACTTATTTTCATGCCTATGCATGTCCAACAGTCTGTACTATGGAGCACTCCCCATCTCCCTACTGGTTGGGGGCAAAGCATAGATCAACAGTCAGCCTGAAGGAGAACAACAGAATGATGCTTCCAAACTGAAAAATTCTAAATGAATATGTAAATCACCTAACTCTAACAAATGAACCTTGTGCGCCAGACCCTTAGGGAACAGACAAATATCCCTTTACACAAATGTGCATTTTACCTTCAAACCTATGAAGAGAGGAGAGAACCAGCCATCTGGATTCAGACAAGTGAATCCTCTTCAGGTGAGCCAGAATGTTGGCCATCAAAAAGGTATTAAAGAAAATTCACAAGTTAGAAGGAAAATTTTCCCCTCACCTGCTGCCATGTCACAGTCTGTACTGGGTGAGTACAATGTAGTACTAATTCTTCCTCCCATTCTAGTTCTCAAACTATGTTCATGGGAACTGATATCATTATTACTGTTGGGACAGCACATTCTGAAGTATCATCCCTCCTCTGAAGGTCAAATCTGAGGAGGAAGGGACACCAATCTTGTAGTGCTTTGTGAATGTATGCACTGATGTCCACCTATCTGTCTTACAGATTTCATTGTAGAAACTGCAAAATTCCTCTGCCCAAGAGGTTCCTGAATCCCACTGGGGGTAGGCTGTAATGTTATCTGATGGATTAACTCCAGATAATTTATAGATTTTAGCAAATACATGCCATGATCCATCTTGAAATGGATACTGTAACAGTCTTCCTTTTAACTGAAGTGAGATACAAGATGAACAGAGCTGTGGACTTCCAATAAGGCTCTGTGATATTGAGACAGATTTTTAAGAACTCCCCTGGCATTCAATTAATGTCATTCAGTCTACTCGGGATACTTTGAATTAGGGCAAATAGTAAAGCCACTTCTTGCAATTTATGAAAAACAATATTTATGTCTGAAATAAATGAGGGGTCTCTCTGAATAATCATATTGTCCTTAGAAAAATATAGAGATGAGGCTCCATAAACAATGTTCCAAGTTCCAATACCCTCTTATCTGAGGTCATTGCCACTAAGAAAGCCACTTTGAGAGTTCAAGTAGACCAAAACAGAGTGTAGTAGTTCAAATGGTTATTTTGTTAAGACTCCTAGCATCAAATTCAAGCTCCAAAAAGGCAATATATGTACTATGTGGGAAGACTAATAGCGACTACTACTTTAAGGAATCTGACGTGATGACTAAAAATCATCTTTGGTCTCTTATAAGTCAAGATACTTGATATGGAAGCAACCTGTCTCCTCAAAGTCCTAGGCTTTAGGCCCTTGGCTAGCCAATCCTGTAGAAACTCTATGACATCCGTTGCATGAGCTCTTTTGGTATTAATGTGCCTTTCATAGCACCAGAACTGAAATTTATTCAAGTTATCCCATATATCTTGCTTGAAGAAGCTTTTCGTCATATCACAAGAGTATTCATAACTCAGAATATCCCAGAGACCTCAGTTCTCCCCTTTCAGCTTCCACACTGTTAGTTTTAGCAGATCTGGGTTTGGGCAGCAAATCAGACCCTGGGTCAGAATTCCTTCCCAGGTTGGTAATTTCAGAGGAGGTTTGCACCTATAAATCGATGAACTATAGTCACTAAGTCAACAAATATAGTCTAAGGGACCAGAAAGGGGCAAGTCAGGATGACTGCGACACATTCACTTAAGATTTTTTTTTCTGGTTTTGCCAGTAGAGGTATGGAGAAAGGCATATGCTCTGTGGCCCACCAATGAGAGAGAGAGAGCACACATCAACTGCTTCCACTTTGGGATCTCAGCTCCTTGTGAAGAATCTCACTGTCTTTTGATTTTCTCTTGAAGCAAAGAGATCTATGACTGGAACTGTGAACTGTTTCAACATCTCCTGAAACACTGAAAGATTCAAACTATTTCCCTGTGCCCAATACTCTATGGCTGAACCAAACCTCTGTGTTCTCCCTCCCCTTTACATGGATAGCTTTCAGAGAGAATATAATACTCTGACCAAATCAGCAGATCAATCACTTCCTCGTGGAGGAAGGAAGATTTTGTTCCCTCTTGTTGGATGATGTATGCTATTGCAATTGTGGTGTCTCGGTGGAGAAGCAAGATTCTGATTGACTACTAAAAATGGAGAAAGGCTAGTCTGGTAGCCCTTATATTTAGCCAGTTTATACTCCCCTCTTCCAAACTGAAACATGTCCGAAGTTACTTTAGAGATGGAATGTGCACCCCACCCATGAAGGTTAGCATTGGCAGTGATCACAAGCCTTAGCAGTTGTAACATAAGATAGACCTGTTGAAATCTCAAAAGATGAGTCCACCACTTCAGGAAGGAAGTGAATTACCGTGAAATAACTTTTCCCAATATGTCAAGGAGTTTTTGGAGCATCCTCATACAAAATCTGACCCACTGTAAAGTGTCCATACATGAAACCAGCTTGCTGAGCAGTTGTGTCCAGATTTTTAGGGATGTCTGATTACCAGACAATTGGTGAATTAAAGAGAGGATCTTCTGTTGTTTCTCCTCTGATATGAGCATCTTGTCCTTCTTGGTGTCTAGGATTACTCCTAAATGTAGTAGTTGCTGAGACAGCTGGGAGGTGACTCTTCTCTATGTTCACCAGAAACCCATGATCCTGTAGGAAGGTTCCAATATCCTCTAGATCCTAACACACCATCTGATAGACCATTTCCTCATCAGGTCCCTCTCCAAAGTAGGGGTAAGTGTATATCCCCCTTCTCTCTAAGATCAGCCACTAAGACCACCAGAATCTTTCCAAGTCTGGAGGCTGTAGCAAGCCTGAATGAGAGCGCCCCATACTGAAAATACTTCCTGTTGTAATAAGCACAGACAGACATTTTCATTGGCTCTCCTAGACTGGTATGCAAAGGTAGGCCTCCTGGAGGTATACTGAAGTCATGAAATCCAGATAATGCCATGATAACAGACATTTGGGTTTCCCTCCAGAACCTCAAAGACCCTGTGCATTTGTTGAGAGACTTGCAATCTAAGATGCCTCTCATGTCCTCATTCTTCTTTGGAACCACAAAGAATATAGAGTATGCTCCACGAAATCTGTCTAGTTGGTACTAGCTCTACAGCTCCAATAAAAAGGTGGTGGTTGATCCCTTCATTTACTTTTTGGGTTTTGAGAAGGTTCTTTGACCTGTGGGAGACTATAACTTGTTTCTGAGGGATTTGGTTATTCTGATAGCATAAGTCTGTAAAACCGTCTCAAGTACCCATTTGTATGAGATATTTGCCCACATATGGGAGACATCTATCTGAAACTCCCTCTCCAGCTAGATAAGAGGTCGTCTTAGACATGGGACACTAACTCAGATAGATGATTTGTGGTTTGGGATTATTCTAGAAGAGCCCTGAAGTTTCCCAATCTACCTCTTCCAGATCTGAAGTTTTTGTAGATTTCTTGTGGGCTGGTACCATGAAACAATGAAGCGTAGCAAAAAAAAAAGTATATCATTTTTCTTAAGTTGATAAGACAGAAGAGACTATCTATTCATCTTTTTCTGCTACTGCTTTGTCATGCCCTAACCAAACAGTTTGCCCCCTGAGTACTTGGCAGATGCCTCAAGGTTCTTAGAAATGGATCAGTTTTTTATATGTTGGCTCTTTTGGCAACAGCCTGTCCTTTGCAATGAATTGGTCCGTTAAGGCAACAGAAGCTGCATATATCTTTGGCAGAGTGATAAAATCTCTCTTATCCTTGGTAAGGACTAGAACCTCTGGATTTCTCTTTTGAGATGCTTGCCTTTGCTAGGGAACGTCCACTCAGCCTTGATTACTTCTTCAAACAATGGGTATAGTGTAACACAGTTCTTTCTTTGTTTTACCTGGAAAATATTTCTAAGAGGCTTTCTTGGATTGGTGGCTCCTGGAGTGTCTCAAGGAGCATTTCCAGTGAGTTAACACCTTCCAGAACATATAATCATATATCTTGGAGGGGGAGGGAAGGCAAGTGCGTCTCTTGCAAATCCTTCTCCAGATCCACACACTCTGAACCAGATAAGTCACTTTCCTCCAAGGAGATTGAACTAGATGAGGAGAAAGAAGTTCACCCCCTCACTCTTTGATTTCTTCCATTTTTTAGCATTATGGCCCTCAGTGTTTCTTACCGAGAAGGAATTAGAACAGAATAAAGAAGAGATTCTTCTTTGAATCCCTTTTTTCTGAATGCTGCAGTCCCTGGAGCACTTTTGTCCTCACTTGGCAGGGCAGACCTTGGACCAGAATTTGAACTGCAGAGCATTTTAAATCTGCAGGCTTTTTTATTTTTAAACAGACCTTTAGTGTTAGATGCTAGTTTCTCTCTTCTGAGATCTCCTTTAGGACTTTAACATTTTGGGGTGGGGAGGAGTGATAACATGAGGCCAGAGAAAACTCATGTCTCAAACTTGTTTCTGAGGTGGAGAGACCTTCAGAAGCGTGCTACTGAATTTCCTCCAGGGGAACAGAACTTTGAGAAGCAAAGGAGGATTTTTTTCTGCTTCCTTTGTCAGAAAAGGCTCCACAGGCATGGAGCACACCTGTCTGACCAAACTGAAGTAGGGCTACTTTATTATTTCAGGGGGCAGCCCTGAGGTTGAGTGGATTATGGTCCCCATGGACCTACTAGTAGGGGCGGGTGGTCACTTACCCTCTGAAATAAACTGCCCACTAGCTGAGAGTGGGACAAGGCTGCTGCATCGTTGCAGTAGTGGCAGCTACTGCTGCTCCTCCTCCTGTGGAAGGCTGATGTGCCATTATGGGCAGGGCTGTGGAGTGGAGCCTGGAGCTGGAGCGCGGAGCAGCGGAGCTAGAGCGGAGCACCGCTCCAAAGCCCTAATTATAGGATATGCTTAAACCACCTCTTGCATTCCCCCTGGGCTGGAGGCCCTCGGTGGTCCAATTCCCTGTCTGAGCCATCACACCAGCCACAGGAGTAAGGTTCCATGTCTGGAAGGCTACATGGGGACCCGGACTGCTCTAGCACCTTCGGATTGCTCTTTGGTATGTCTGTATGCTCCTATCTGCTGCTGGAACACTTTGGTCTTACTGTCCCTAAACAACAAGCAAGACTTGGAGTACATTTGTGGCTCTTTTTTCTCTCCTTACCAGACATGAGCCAAATAAAACAGGGGAAAAACAGCTCTGTTATGGTGATCATCAGACCCCATCGTACTCCACAGCCCAGCAGAGGGTCTGAGACAAAACTAGCTCAGAAACTCCTGGCCAAAAGAAGAGAGTATCTTCCCTACTTCTACATTTAGTTTTAAAGGTCTCCACTCAGTCGAATTTAGGGCCGTCAATTAATTGCAGTTAACTCGCATGATTAACTAAAAAAAAAAATAGATATCACTGTTAAAGAATAGAAGACCAATTGAAATTTCATAAATATTTTGGATGTTCTTCTACGTTTTCAAATATATCTATTTCAATTAGAACAGAATACAAATTGTACAGTGCTCACTTTATAACAATGTTGTTATTTTTGTTACATATCTGCACTCCAAAACAAAGTAAGACTTTAGCATCTACAAGTTCACTCAGTCCTACTTCTTGTTCAGGCAATCACTCAAACAAGTTTCTTTACATTTGCAGGAGATAATGCTGCTTGCTTCTTGTTTACAATGTCACCTAGAAATGAGAACAGGTGTTCGCATGGCACTGTTGTAGTTGGCGTTGCACAACATTTACATGCCAGATGCGCTAAAGATTCATGTGCCTCTTCATGCTTCGGCCATCATTCCAGAGGACACGCTTCCATGCTGATGACGCTTGCTAAAAAAATAATGTGTTAATTAAATCTGTGACTGAACTCCTTGGGGAAGAAGTGTATGTCTCCTGCTCTGTTTTACCCATATTCTACTATATATTTCATGTTATAGCAGACTCAGATGATGACTCAGCACACATCGTTCATTTTAAGAACACTTTAATTACAAATTTGACAAAATGCAAAGACGATACCAATGTGAAATTTCTAAAGACAGCTACAGCACTTGACCTAAGATACAAGAATCTGAAGAGCCTTCCAAAATCTGCTTTCAAAAGTCTTAAAAGAGCAACATTCTGATGCAGAAACTACAGAACCCAAACCTCCCAAAAAATAGTAAACTTTCTGCTGGTGGAATCTGACTCAGATGATGAAAATGAACATGCATCAGTCGACACTGCTTTGCACCATTATCAAGCAGAACCCATCATCAGCATGGACATGTCCTCTGGAATGGTGGTTGAAGCATCAAGGGACATTAGGGTGACCAGATGACAACAAGGAAATACCGGGACACATGGGGGGGAGGGAGGAAGGGGAAGGGATGAGAGAGGGGGAGGGGGGATAGAGAGGAAGGGGAGAGGGGGAGGGGGGAGAAAGGGAAGGGGAGGGGGGAGAGAGGGGAAGCGGGAAGCCATAGGCTCACCCCCGCCCTCACCCCACTGGAAACATGGGGGCAGGGGGAGGCACAACGCCTGCCCACGGTGCATGGAGCCTGCCCCACCCCGGGGCTGGGCGCAGGCCAGCAGAGAAGGACACCCCGCCCCCCCCCCCATCTCCGGGGCACAGGTGGGCAGAGCAGGAACCCCGCTCAGCTCCGGGGCCGGGCACAGCCCCACTCCCGGTCGCAGGCCGGCGGTGCAGGGACACTCCTCCCCTGCACCCCCCAGGCTCTGAGGCACCTGGGGAAGTGTCCAAGAGTGGCAGGTGGGTCGCTCTCTCTGCCTCCCGCTGGGGTTGAGTCGGGCTGGGTGGTGGCTGAAGTGGAGTTGCGGGGGGCAGCTGAGAGCTGTCTGCCCTTTGCCAGGGCCTGCAAGCCCTGTCCCTGCAGCAGGTGGCAGCACGGAGACCTCCTCCCTGCCTCTGTGCCTGCCTGGGACCAATATGTAAGCTCCTGCTGGGAGCTGCCCCAGGCAGAAGCGGTTAGAGGTGCAGCGGCGCCTTGCTGCCGCGCCTGCAATCCTGATATCGGGACAAAAGGGCATCCCGATCTTAAATCACTCAGGACACGGGACAAGACCCCTAAAATCAGGACTGTCCTGATAAAATCGGGACGTCTGGTCACCCTAAGGGACATATGACTCTTTTAAGCATCTGGCATGTAAATATCTTGCAACGCTGGCTACAACAGTGCCATGCAAACGTCTGTTCTCATTTTCAGGTTACATTTTAACCAAGAAGCAGGCACTATCTTCTGCAAATGTAAACAAATCTTTTTGTCTGAGCAATGGTCTGAAAAAGAAGTAGGACTGATTGGACTTGTAAGCTCTAAAGTTTTACATTGTTTTATTTTTGAATGTAGGGTTTTTTGTACATAATTCTACATTTGTAAGTTCAACTTTCATGATAAAGAGATTGCACTACAGTACTTGTATTAGGTGAATTGAAAAATGCTGTTTCTTTGGGGGTTTGTTTTTTTTTTTTTTTTTTTTTACAGAGCAAATATTTGTAACCAAAAATAAATATAAAGAGAGCACTGTACAGTTTGTATTCTGTGTTGTAATTGAAATTAATATATTTGAAAATGCAGAAAATATCCAAAAATATTTAAATAAATGGTATTCTAATATTAATTGCGCGATTAATTTTTTTAATCACTTGACAGCCCTAGTCAAATTCAGATTTTTTTAGTCCCATCCAAAAAGTCTCCACTACAAAAAGAGATGACTCCTGGTCTACAATCTGCCCAGGAATGGAGGCAGAGAATTCTGGTATTCTCCACAGACAGGCAGCCCTGCCCCAGATTGACTGACAATCTTTGCTCTGCCTCCAACCAGCAGGGAGAGGGCAAATGCCTGATACTATTGGGGAGGGGGGGTTGGGGGAGGGAAGAGAGGAAGGAGATGAGAAATAACAATGGGAAGTGATTAGCAGATTTGAATTACAAATAAACATTTATTGAAGAACACAAGTCTCTTCCCCATTCTTTGAGTGCACCAACTGAGCTCAGTTTCTTACATGAGCTTGTCAATACACGAGCAGTAAAGATGATCACCACCACCCTCAGGGATCAGTTTGCAATTATGGAGGCTGATACTAAGCTCAATAACCAAATATTTAATTTAAGCCAATGATTTTAGAAGTCCTAGTTTTTTCTCTTTAAATACTTATTTCAATTAATATCAGTCACATCTATTGTCTGAACTGCTAGTGGCAGATTTCTAAGAGAAGCACATTCAATTTATATTCAACAACCAAGATCAAACAGTTTAACAAGAAAGTTCCCTCACTCTTCCCCAGGGGTTCTCAAACTTTTGTACTGGTGACTCCTTTCATACAGAAGCTTCTGAATGTAACATCCCCCCGCTTATAAATTAAAAACTTTTTAATATATTTAACACTAATATAAATGCTGGAGGCAAAGTGCGGTTTGGGGTGGAGGCCAACAGCTCGCTGCCCCGCATGTAATAACCTCGCAACCCCCTGACGGGTCCTGACCCCCAGTTTAAGAACCCCTGCTTTACCCCGTTATAACTGTAACAGTCTTTTCAATGTACATATGTATTATACACCTTCCATTACAGTTTTTCTTTAATGCAGTAACTCTGTATAAAAGGTTCAGTCTTTTTTATCCTGTTTGATAATTCAAAAGCACATTGGCAACAGGTACTATCATAGTCTATTTCCTAACAGTTATAAAACCTGTGCATGGTATTGCCAGTTGTTTTCTAAAATTTTCAGATGCAGCATAGATTGGTTAGAAAAAAATATTTTTATTTTTGAGAGAGAGAGACAGACAGAGACGGCCGGTTCAGTAAATAAAATCAGGACCCTATCAGATGGAATCACAGATCAAGGTAGGGAAATCTTATGTCTCAACAATCTTGACAGTGTTCTTTTAATACTAGACCCTCCCACAATGCACTCTAGTGAAGGTGTTTCTATCCCCTGGTAAAATAAACAGTGAGATTCAACCCCACTACAGATATAGAGTCTTCCGGCCAACTGACAGTTACAAAAACTTGCTAATGTATACCATTATGTACACAGTAATCTCTAATGAAGGAAACGTCACATGTTAATCAATACCATGCAAGTAGTACACCCATTGATAAGTCTTTAAATAAGTGAATGTTTCTATTCCCATTCCCCCTTTATCCACTAACAAATCCTATTTACCTATTAAACATCCACATTTGAGCTCCTTATACAACAAAATGCAATCGACTACTCTTTAGTAACTAGCCCCAATTTCATTTGATATTAACTGGGAGGAAAAGAGTAAAGTCTACCTATGCCTCTTCCAACTACTAATGGCTCCAAAGAAGTGGTTATAGAATAAAATATTCATTGACAATGTGAACATAGTTGAAACTGGGACATTTTTTTAACTACTGTAAGAATAAAAGTTATTGGTCCTACAAAATGTCTTGCAACTAACATCAATTTTTAATTCCAGTTGCCAAGTCAATGAGCATAAGCAACAAGAGCCAAACTTATTTTTTGGAAACTGTAACCTATAGTATATTCACTTAGGTAGATGAAAAATTAAGATTATGGATAAAAAGAAATCCAGATGACTAATCAAGCAAAAAGCAATGTCCTCAACAAAGTACACTGTATTGTGTTTATAGTACAGCTTAATAATGTGACTATCCTTGTTTTTTAGCTGAGGTATCAAAAGTGTAGTTTTACACTTGTACAAATTTTATTAGTAACCTAATTAGGACAGAGTTATTTTGGGTAAGCACTGACATTTTACTCTATATCTGTACATCATCTAGCACAAGGGGTCCTTTATCCTGATAGGGACCTCTGGACATCACTGTACAGTAACACAAATAACTTGGGGACGAACTCAGCCATTGCCAGTTTTGAATGTTCTCTCTAGTCAAAATATTTCTGGGAAGCTCAAATATAATGTTGTAAGTCACCTGAAAAGCTGCAGCTAAAAATCAGATCATCGGAAATAATTCCCGATTTTATTCATAGTAAACAAAAGGCAAAGCACACTATTTCGATGAGGCCAATATAATACTCCTCCACGTTATCCTCTGCAATCACATACTGTTTCACCATTAAGTCTCTGAGAAATTTTATTAAAGCAGGAAGTCAACTTCCACTATTTTACATTATCTGCTTCATTTCAAAAATTTTCTGCATTTTTCAGTCACTATAATTTTGCAACTCTTCTTCAATTTACTATGATACTAGTATGAACAGAAAGAAATGGTAACAAGTATTTTGAAAAGCTTGGCTCATTTCCACTATGGAAAAGAATGCATCTATTCAGCACTAAAACCTCCCTGAGTTCATCTTAGCTATATATCTAAGAAAGAACTTCAGTCACAGAAGTAGCAGCCTGTGTTGCTAGCTTACTAAAAGCAAAAAGCCAGAACCAATGAAACAACCCAGTTCCCTGCATTAGCCAGAAGGCAGTGTTTTAGGGGTGGGTAAGATCACTCTCCAACTTTAAATGACGAAGTGACACCGGAATAATATACTTTAAAAAAAAAAAAAAAAAAAGTTTCTGTGGTCTGGCTCTCCTAAAGATCCAAGATCTTCCTACCCTCTACAAAGAGAGAAGTCAAGAAAAGGATAACCACTACAATGTTGGCACTGGCTTGAGCAAAGGAATTATCTAGGATACACCTAGGACATCCATCATTATAGTACCATTAGCAGAGGGCTTTGTCCTTCCCCAACCAAATAATGGTTTCTAGATTTCCACTAAACAGTACTTAGTGCATGGAGAAAATGTGTCTCTTTCTTAACTGAAATGAGTCGCTTTCTTTTTTTAATTACATTTCCTCTTTCCTCAACCATAAAATGCCAGCATCTAAATGGTCCATCCTGTAAAGGACATTTCATTTACAATTCCAGTTCTTTTCTGGAAATGTATTTTAAATAAAGTATCACTCACATTTCAGGTAGTACCAATCTACTAGATGCACACCAAGGGTTGACAATGGGCAAACTCTTCTTTTGGTACATTTCACAGTAGTTTAACCAGACAAGGAATATGTAAAGCTTCGTATACACATTTCCACTGGTAAAGCGAGGTCACTTTCTCAGCTCTAGCTTCCTAACGCCATTAATCCTTTAACTACCAATTCCGATTAGCCCACTGCAGAATATACAAAGCAGAATTTTGTGTTTCAGAACTTAAGGCAAATCAGCACACTAACTTTTCAGTCACTAGCTACTATGAAATATGGGTATTTAAGAAACCAAGGGCTAGCACCCCAAGAACAACCAATGCTTCCAGCACGTTTAAACAAGAGTGATTCCCACCATTTACTATGGTAAGGCCCTTTTTAAATAAACGTGAGACTCACTGTTTGTTTTCTTCACCAGGAGGTGGAGTCTTGCCATGCCCTTCCATTACAAAATCCTCATGTTCCATCTGCAAAGGCAAGCATTGCAGGTCAGAAATTGGTGAAGCAAAGTGCATGTCACCCTAACATGTCCTTTTTCCAGATATCACAACTTAATGTAGCCACTTTATTTCAGTGACTAGTCCAGAACAGACCATCTAGATTCTAAACAATGAATGCACACCTTCATTCCTCTTATTGCAGTATCATTCTACAGCACAATTTCCCGAATGCCGGTGCGCATAACAAACTAAGAGCTTCCAAGAGAGGAAGGATGGTTTAATGGCTAAAGCAAAAGAGCAATAGTTAGGAGATCTGGATTCTGTACCCTGGCTCTGTCATGGACTTTAGGTGAAGCCTTGGCCAAGCACTTGATCTTTCTACTTCAGCTTCCCTTTATGTAAACTGGGAATAAAAATATTCATCTACCTCACAACATCTTTAAGGATTAATGAACATTTTTAAAGAACTTTGGGATCTGTGAATGGAGGGTACTGTAAAAACAGAGTATATTTTGTGAAAAATAACTTTTGTGTTTAAAAAAGACTTGTTCATATGCATACCGTTACATACTGTAGCCAGAGGAAGAAAAAGCTTAAGCGAGCCTTCAAACAAATGCTGTTCCAATGATAGCATAAGGTAGGCAATTCCTCTGGCTCATGATAGTAGATTCAAGGGATACTAAGGAAGTTTTTTGTTTAACTTATATTCTTCTCCACAATTCCAGTGTGCATTTTAAACCATTTCTTAGATGAGGAAATCAGGGCAACCAAACACTACATGCATCCGATGAAGAGGGTATTAGCCCATGAAAGCTTATGCTTCAAGACTTTTGTTAGCCTTTAAGGTGCCACAGGACTCTGTCGCTTCTGCAGATCCAGACTAACACAGCTACCCCTCTGATTCTTGACTACACCTAATCACAACCAGTGAAACAATCATTCAATTATCTCCCTCAGCTAGAATTTCCTGAACTGGCAGCAGAATATTTCACCTTTATATAAAAAACACACACAAATTTATTATGTGTAACTAGAGCCCTTCATGATACAAAATTTGTATCTGCATCAGATCTGCAATCTGCAAAAATGGTCCGTGGATATCCCCATGTGAAGATATAAAGCGGGTATCCACAGATTTGCAGGGCTCTCTATCTAAACACCAACACATGCACACATTTAGCAACCTTACACACCATGTGAAGCTAGCCACAATGCAATACTTGATATAGGCTTGTAGACATCATAGTCAGATGACAGATAAAAATCAACTGAATGATACCCAAAAAAGAAACCTGTGATCCACTGTTTGAAACTGGGGATAGGGGGAAAGAGCATTAATGTAGGAGGTAAGAGTAACCTGCTTTGGTAGTTCTTCGAAAAAAAACAGTAGGTACCCCCCAATACGTACCTCAATACTGTCGAGCAGTGACAAAAAAATCACTTATGTGAGGCACTGTCTGAATATCCAAAGATGACATTTTACAGGGACAAGAGAAGCAACATAATTGTCTGGGTAGACAAGTACTCCTGAACAAGACCACAGATGCAACGTAAAAGATCAATTAGCTATAAGCAAGTAGTAAATATAATAAACATGATAAATTTATAACAAACATATAGTCCCAAACAAAACATGTTTAAGATTGATACATATTTACAACAGTGACTATTTAAATCATCATCAAAACATTGTAGTTATTTTTAAAAAATGCTTTAAATCCAGGAAATTCAGCTCTTTAGTTTTGGAACCAAGCGTAACTTCCAACCATTATGGAGCGTGGGGTCTTAAAGATGAAGGAGATAGATACAGTCGAGTGTCTACTTTTCATAGTGCAGTGAAGTTCTCTGGCACAGTTAAATGGCACAGACACAGAAGAAGGTATTCATATGCAATACAGAAACAAAAGGAGAAATTTTAGTATGTTTTTCTATATATGTTCAGGTGGATTGGGAAAGGTTTGATGGCAACACGAGAAGTCTGAAATCTGTATGTACAGAAAATGAGGGGTGGGTTTGTGGTCTTGGAAATAAGTACGTAAGTAATTTGGAGAGAGGTACTGGATAGATAGGATGGATATTTATATAGGGTCAGAGTTAAGCTAAACTGACATCTATAAAACACAAATTCACTCCTACAGAGGCCAACAGAAAGGAGCAAATTATGGCACTTAAAATATAAAATGGAAATCAGGAGAGAAAAGTGGGAATTTGAAGAGCAAAAAAAGACAAAAGAAAGTCTTTAAATATATTAGAAGCAGGAAGCCTGAGAGAGAGGCGGAGTAAAATGAACAATTAAAGGAAGGACAAGAACATTTCATAGAAGCAAAATTATTAGTTTTTAATGAAAGGAATGTTGGGGAGATCTCTTTCTTAGATCTACTCCTTTCAGGTAATAAAGATGAGTGACTGTCAGAAACTGACATTTTAGAAAAAGAAGAGGCATTTATATAAATTCATAAACTAAACAGAAGCAAGTCACTAGGACCTGAACATCCTGAAAGAATTTAAGAATGAAATGTGAAGTGTTAAAGGCAGCAAATGTTGGAAGCTTAAAAGACATTAGGAGTGACCTATAACCATCGAGAATTACTTCAGGTACCAGGAAAATTGTTTGAAATTGTAATTTAAAATAGAATTATAAAATACCTAGAAGTGCATGGTATAAGGTACCATTTCTCAGAAGAAAAAAAATCAGGCCCTTTTGAAACATTAAAACTCTCTGAGTATGTCCACAAGATAATGGAGAAAGAAGTGCCTAACAAATTATTGCGACTTACAAAAATCCTTATGCAAAAGTTTCTCACAAGAAACTATTAGAAAAATTAAGCAGTCATGGAGTGATATATGAAGTACCAGCACAGATGAGAAATTTGCCAAGAGACTAAAAAAAACAGGAATAAATGGTAAATAATATAGCAAAAGTTTAAGGGTGCCCCATAGATCTGTACAAGGATAGGGGTTCTTTGATATAAACCGAATATCAATCAACTGGAAAAGGAAGTGAATAGGGAGGTGACAAAGTTTACAGATGACATTTACTTAGGTTAGTCAAAACTAGAGAAAACTAGAGGGGGAACTTCAGAGGGACCTAACAAAGCTGCATGAATGGGTAACACAGTGGCAGCTTCAGTTCTGTGTTGAGAAATACAAGGTAGTACACATAGGAATTAACTGGTCAGAAAGAGGACATCCACTTCACTGCAGAAAGCTCAGTGAAAATATCTGTTCTGCATGCTGCAAATCAAAAAAGCAAAACAAATATTAGGCTTCATAAAGAATAGTCTGGAAAGTAACATTGACATTATTGTAACATTATGTAAATCAATGGTATGCCCTCTTCTGGAATAGTGCATTTAGTTCTGGTCACGCAACCTAAAAGAACCCCCCAAAAAACAAAACAAACCCAACCATAGCTGAAACAGTGTGGGTTTAGAGACACAGTGAAAATATTTAGAAGTATGGGAAAACTTCTACATGATGAAAGACTGAAAACACTAGGATTGTTTGTCTTCTCAAAACATGTAAGACACAAGAGATAGAGATACAGAACAATAAATGGTGTAGAGGAATTAAAATGGGTGCCACTTTTTCTCAGTACAAGATGACATTCAATTATATTGAAAAAACACCAATTTAAAATAGAGAAGAAAAATATACATAGTGTAAATAATAACTTGTGAAATTCACTGCCACAATATACCGAGGCCATGTGTTTAGAAGGATTTTTAAAAGTCAGATATTCATATGGATGAGAACAATCACAGATACATTCAAGATGATTAAAAAGATAAGAGGGATAACTCTCATGCTTCAGGGCATAAGCAAACCTCTAAGAGGACTAGAAAGTTCTATGAACTGGTCATTCCAGAGTTATCTGGTAGGCGGTTTCTTGCATCTTCCTCCTAAAACATGTGGTACTTAACTGTTGGCAATGGCTGAATATAAAATACTGGACTAGGCAGAACACATGTCTGATTTGGTCTGGGAATTTTATGTTCCTACGTAGTTTGCAGAATCTTATGTTCCTACGTAGTTTGGCTCCACATTTCTTAGTTTTTGAACAACTGCATTTTAAAACAACATTTTATAGACATTTAGCTGGTATATATTTTTGTAACTTTGAAATTTCATTCCACTCAAAGGGACTTATTTTTTTAACAAAGACATCATGAAATTCCAAATTTGTGGTGTTCTAACAATTCCAGATCAAATTTACTCCACAAGTAAACTATTTTTCCTTCTGCCCACTCACTGGCTTATAATCATTACTAGTAATTCTGGCAGGCCACATGCTGCCCTCCGTTATATATGCTTTCAATTGGGATTTGCACAAAGGTAACTGAGCATATTATTTGAAAACAATGGAGTTGTGCACAGGAGACTGCAATTGGAACTCTGATTATGCACAAAGCCAGAAGAGACTCTTGTTCAAATCCTTATAGCTGGGTTTAAAATTTTAAAATATCCTTTTACTGTGTCCTGACAATGCCAAGATCAGTGCTTATGCCCTCTCCTTTTAAGGATGTTGGAGTCCTGCCTCCTTGCTGTGCTTCCATGATATGATGTGATTTGTGGCAGCAACACACTCACCATTTGAATCCACACATAATAGTGCATTCTAAGTCCTCAGCCTATTTTGTCTTGCATGATAGGCAGGGAAGGAAATTTATCTTGGAGTTCACAGAAATCAAAGATTCTATGATCTTTTTTCTCTCTTTTTTTACTTTGATGTAACAAGTGTCACTGTCAAACGCGGAGAGTGCATGGGGGATTTGAAGGAGAGGGGAGTGGTATGAAAAAGAACAGGACTGAAGATTTTGCACATGCTGCTGCTAAAGAAGCATGGCATTTGATTTTAAATTAATTACAGTTTGAATACCTGGAGAAGACACTTGAAAAGCTTCACACTATTCAGGCTTCTTCAGATAGCATTCAGTAATATTTTACGGAACCACTTTGCCAAACACACAACACACACACACACACCCCACAAAAAGTGTGCTGAATGTGAGAGCCTGTAAGGAAGAAGATCTACCATTTCAGTTATTGTATTTCCTAGGAGTCCTAGACATGGACTAGGACCCATACAAAACAAACAACAAAAAGATGGTCTTTGCCTCGAAGAGCTTACAATCCATTCTGTATACATAACATTTCTTTACTTTAGGTGGATGCATGCATATATTTTGTTAGTATAAAAGAGACATTCACAAACTCAAAATGCACAGCAGAAGATGACATTCAAAAAAGAAGCAAAAATCAAGACATTGACCATTTCACAAGAATTTTGAAAAGAACCTGTCCAATTTAGTACTATGCTATCTACCTAAAATTCTCTGTATTTTCATTTGGCTATTTCTCCTAAATACTGTGATTATATGTTTCTTGAAAAAAATAATGGTGCTATAATCAATCCCTGAGATGGCTGGATTCAACAGTGGGTGACCAATTCATATTACCTTGGTGTTCTTGTGGGTGAAGTGTAATTTAAAATGTAATCACAACCATTTTTTGCAGAGTATATTCCTGCATACATGCTGCCTTCTTAAGTAAAACAAACAAAGTCTGATGAATATTTGTCAAACAAATTATCTGATGACAAGAAAAGTCCTCTAACATAGGTAGGGTGACCAGATGTTCCTATTTTATAGGGACAGTCCCGATTTTTGAGTGTTTTTCTTATATGGGCTCCTATCACCCCCCACCCCGTCCTGATTTTTCACATCTGATGTCTGGTCACTCTAAACATAGGATACATCTACAGTGCAAAACAAAACAAAAACCGCAGCAGCGAATCTCAGAGACTGGGTCAACTGAATCGTAGCTCATGCTATGGGCTGAAATTAGCAGTGGAGATGTTCCCATTCCGGCTGGAGCCTGAGCACTGAGACCCACCCCCCACATGGGATTTCAGAGCAGGAACATCTACACCAGGCTTGCACAACATGTGGTCCAGGGGCCACATGCGGCCCACGTGGGATGAGTAGAGGTGGGGCAAGCCAAGCAGTGGGGTGGGGGGGAAGTGGAGCCTGGCAGGCAGGAGCAGCGAGCCAGCACGTGGGGGAAAGGTGAGCTGAGCGGAGGAGTGAGTATCCGAGCTGTGGGGAGCTCAGCTCCTCCCTTCCCCAGAGTAACGCCACTATGCGGCAGCACTCGGGAGTGGGGGGGGGGGTGCTGCGTCATGCTCCCCCCTCTAAAGGAGTAGTGCTGCCGCGCAGCAGCAGTGGGTTGGATGGGGCATGGGAGCCCCGGGGGTGGTGGTGGATAGGGGTCGGGACAGACAGGGAACAGGGAGCAGAGGAGTGGGGTAGGGGGTGGAGTCCTGGGGGGTGGTTAGCAGTGAGGGTCTCTGGAAGGGGCAGTCAGGGGACAAGGTGGGGGGGGGTTGGATGGGTCAGGAGTTCTGGGGGAGTCTGCCTGGGGGCAGGGGTGTGGATTAGGGTTGGGGCAGTCAGGGGACAGGTAGGGGGTAGAGTCCTAGGGGGGCAGTTAGGGTGGGAGGGGGTCTCAGGAGGAGGCAGTCAGGGGACAAGGAGCAGGGAGACAGATAGGGGATGGAGTTCTAGGGGGCAGTCAGGGGATAAAGGGGGGATTGGGGTTTTGGGGGGGAGTGGGAGGGAGTGGATGGGGGCAGGGCGAGGGCAGGGATTTTCGGCCCGCAGCTGATTTTTTTGCAGTAATATGGCCCTTGCCGCTTTCTGAGTTGTGCAGGCCTGATCTACACTGTTATTTTTAGCCCCACAGAGTGAGCCAACAGTCAGCTGACCCAGGCTTTGATACTCACTACTTCGGGGTTGGGGTTTGTTTTTTTTTCGTTTGGTTTGATTTTTTGTAGTGTCGATGTAGTCATAGTTACTGTTGCACATTTTCTTTTTAGATGGTCATACTGCAGAATTTGCAGTTAATTATAACTATTAAATAACTGTTTTCATACTCATAGCCTGAGAAAGCCAATCACCTGTGGAGAGCTGAGAGCTTTGATGCAAGGGCATGATCTTTTGCAGAATACAGATTTTCATTTTAAAAAAATATATTTCTCAGCTTTAAAATTAGGACAGCTATGTCAACTAATGTCTAGAACTGGGGTTGGCAACCTTTCAAAAGTGGGGTGCCAAGTCTTCATTTATTCACTCTGATTTAAGGTTTCGCATGCCAGTAATACATAGTAATGTTTTTAGAAGGTCTCTTTCTATGTCTATCACATATAACTAAACTATTGTTTAATGTAAAGTAAATAAGGTTTTAAAAATGTTTAAGAAGCTTCATTTAAAATTAAATTAAAATGCAGAGCCCTGCAGACCAGTGGCCAGGACCCTGGCAGTGTGAGTGCCACTAAAAATCAGCTCGCGTGCTGCCTGTGGCACCCGTGCCATAGGTTGCCTGCCCCTGGTCTAGAAGGTTAAGTGATATACTTCTGCCTTCCTAAGTTTGCAGAGATACAGTTCCTGTGCCTCTAGTGCCGCTTAGTTTTACCAAGTGCAACAGAGTGAAAGCAGATCAGTCTTACCAGATTTTCATAGATGCTACACAACACTCTGTGGGCAGCTATGATTTTCAGGCATCTCAGCTGGACACCCAGAAAATAATGGACACCCAACTAATAGCCACTTCTAGAAATGTTGGTCAAATCATTAGACCAGCATCACATGGGAAATCTGTGGCACAGTCAGGGCTATAACCCAGCTCACACAGGTCCTAATGCAATGCCTTAACCACAAGACAATTCGCTCTCTTTCTGTAGCCTCATTCATTACAAAATCTTCTCTCTTTCATCATCCAGCTGTGGCACCAAATAAGCAAAAGGGGTCCTATGGAAAACAGTATGTGATCATGTAATTAAAGACTGGTTCATAATGTATATGCACAAAGGAGAAGACTTAAGGTTGTACAGGAATTTCCCAATTTCTGACTCCTTCACTTTGCAACCTTGACAATATTCTTTTAATGTATATTTTTGTATGGAATAATCTGTTTTTACACAAACATAAAATATAAGGGAAGAGGTATAGAATGAGATATAAAGTGTGTATGAAAGAGCAGGAAAAGAGGAAACAGATACTAAATACAACACAGAAAAAGAAATATGGATCCTCTATAACAGTGGCTCTCAAGCAACAGTACATGTACCCCTGAGGGTATAAAGAGGTCTTCCAGGGGGTACATCCACTCATTTTGATTTCAGCCTAGTTTTACAACAGGCTACCTAAAAAGCACCAGCGAAGTCAGTACAAACAAAATTTCATACAGAGTGCTTGTTTATACTATACACTGAAATGTAAGTACAATATTTATATTCCAATTGATTCATTTTATAATTGTATGGTAAAAATGAGAAAGTCAGCAATTTTTCAGAAATAGTGTGCTGTGACACTTTTGGTTTTTTATGTCTGATTTTGTAAGCAGGTACTTTTTAAGTGAAATGTAACTTGGGGGTTTGTAAAACAACTTAGATCCCTGAAAGAAATAATCTGGAAAGGCTGAGACACAATGCTCTATAAGAAGAAAAAGTGAATCAAGTCCAGGAAGAGAAATAAGTAGGCTTAGCAAAATTCAATTTTTTATAATTTCAATGGATAACATTGATGATTATTTTTATGTATTTAAATTTTTATAGTTGTGGGAAATTATGGGGGAGGTCAGAATTATTTAATGACAGTGGACAGTGAAATTAAAAAATTAAAGCTTTATAGCTTTTAAAACACAAATTGTCAACATCCCATGTCAAAATACACAGAATAAATATCCTTAAATCAATTTCTAATAAGTTCTCAAGCAGCATTTTTCTTACTTTGCCTAACCATAAGTTTCAATTATTACTGATCAAAATATTTTTGTCAATTTGTCTATTTATCATGAAATTGATGTTTATCAACATTTACCAATAAAAATCTAATCTTTCCAAGCCTAGAAATGAGGTACAACTAGATGTAAAAAGTTACATTTTAAGTAATTTAACTGAAAGCTGAATATCAATCATAGGTGCGCGGACGGAGTGTGCCGGGTGTGCCCAGGCACACCCTAATGCAGGGATGGGCAAGTTTGTCCTTCCTGGCATGCCTGAGCTGCCGGCCAGGGAGCCTCCCCCTTGGCCCCGCCTTCTCCCACCCTGGAAAGCGCTACAGTAGTGTGGCTCCGGTGGGGCCCTAGCTCCTACTGCTCAGTGCCACGTGGTAAGGGGGTGGGGTTGCAAGCTCCAGCAGGCCGAGAGGTAAGAGGTTAGGCTTTGCCGGAGCCGCAGCACTGTCCAGGGCCGCTCCTGGACGCGGCACACTGGGACTCCAGGAGGCAGGGGTAAGCTACGTGGTAAGCGGACAGGGAGTGGGGGGGGTTGGGGCGGTCAGGGAACAGGGAATGGGGTGGTTGGATAGGGGGTGGAGTTACAGGGTGATGGTTGGGGCAGGAGGGGTGTCTCTAGAGGTGGCGGTCAGGGAGCGGGGGGGGTGCAGTTGGATGGAGCATGGGAGTCCCGGAGGTCTGTCACACGGCGGTGGGGTGGATAGGGGTCTGGGCAGTCAGAAGACAGGGTGGGTTGGATAGGGGGTGGGGTTCTGGGGTGGTGGTTAGGGCAGGGGGGGGTCTCTGGAGGGGACAGTTAGGGAGCAGGGTGGTTGGATGGGGCTTGAGAGTCCCGCAGGTCTGTCGGGGTGGGAGGTGGATAGAGGTCGGGGCAGTCAGGGGACAGGGCAGTTGGGTGAGGTCCTGAGGGGTGGTTAGGGGTGAGGGGTCTCTGGAAGGGGCAGTCAGGGGACAAGGTCAGAGGGGTTGGATGGGTTGGGAGTTCTGGGGGGGCCTGTCAGGGGGTGGGGGTGTGGAGAGGGGTCAGGGCAGGCAGAGAGCAGGGGGGGTTGGGAGTCCTGGGGGTCTGTCTGAGGCAAGGGTGAGGATTAGGGTCGGGGCACTCAGGGGACAGGTAGTCCTGGGGGCAATTAGGGTGGGAGTGGGGGTCTCAGAAGGAGGCAGTCAGGGGACAAGGAGCACAGGGTGTTGGGACTTTTGAGGGGGACACTCCGGAGGCAGGAAGTGGGAGGGAGTGGATAGGGTGGGAGAGGGCTCCCTGGGTGCACACCCTAATGAAATGGACTGCACACGCCTATGCTGACAGACAATCTAACAATTCAAAACAGTAACTCCTTGCTTAAGGTTGTAGTTCTGTTCCTGAAAAATGTTACTTTAAGCCAGGGTTTCTCAAAGTGGGGGTTGCTGAGCGCTTCCAGGGGGGTCGCGAGCTCCTGCCGCCGCTTAAAAGCCGCCGAATGAATTACTTCCACATTCAGCGGCTTTTCGGCAGACATGCCAAGCTATTTCAGGAGCGCTCGGCATGGCCACCGAAAAGCCTCCGAATGCGGCAGTAATTTATTCGGCAGCTTTTCAGCGGACATACAAGGGTCCGCCGCGGCAGCCAAGGAAGGAAAAATGGGTCGCGGTTCTCAAAAGTTTGAGAACCACCGCTTTAAGTTAAACGATGTTAAGCTAATCCAATTTCCCCATAGAAGTTAATGTAAATGGGAGGCGGGGGAGGTAGGTTCCAAGGAGGGTGTCGGATGGGGGTGGAGGCTAGTCTGTTCGGGGAGGCACAGCCTTCCCTATCCGGCCCTCCCTACAGTTTTGCAACCCCGATGTGGCCCTCAGGCCAAAAAGTTTGCCCATCCCTGCCTTACTGCTAAATGATTAACTAGCACTCGGCTGAGCCCTTAAGGGTTAACACGTTGTTAATGTAGCCTCACATGCGACAAGGCAGCATGAATGTCCGTACCACCAAAGCTACCAAAAGGCATCTCCAGACCTCCACAAATTCCTGAGAAGATGGTTTAGCACAGCGGTTCTCAAACTTCTGAGAACCGCGACCCCTTTTTCATTCACCAGCTGCCGCGGCGGACCCTTGAAAAGCCGCTGAATGAATTACTTCGGCGCCTATCTGCGGAAAGCATGCCAAGCGCTCCCGAAATAGCTTGGCACGTCCGCCAAAAAGCCACCGAATGCAGAAGTAATTCATTTGGCGGCTTTTAAACGGCGCCAGGAGCTCGCAACCCCCCGGTTTGAGAAACCCTGGTCTAGCAAACCAAAGAGTGGGAGAGAATTCCAGAGTGAAGGGTCCTGAAGAGGTACCTACTGGCGGCTCCCTCATGTTCAAGTTTTTCCTGGTGTGGGATGGGGAAGAAGGGGTCTCTTGGATCATTGGTTTTGGAACCGGCTAGAGCTTTAAGAGGTACTTAGGTGCCTAAGTCCCGTTTTAGGCACCACTGCAATCCACAAAACTCCTATTCAACTGCTGCCTAGCCCTGCAAAGCCTAAACTCTCCTGTGCCTAAGCTTTTTTCTTCTGGGCAGGCACACTGCTATCTCACTTTAGCTGTCCAGATGCCTATCTCCCACTTAAGCGCGATTCACAAACTGCGAAAGATAGGCATTCAGCTGCTCAAGCCACAGAGGCCCGATTCCATAAGCAGCCTCTGAGAATACCTACTGGTTTATGGAAGACAGATCTGTCAAATTCACATATATTCCTTTGATGAGATTATAAGCTTGGTTGATAAAGATAATAGTGTTGATGTAGTACCAGATGGCATTTTGATAAAAAAAACTATATTGATACAAAATTAACATGGCATGCATTAAATGGATTAAAACCTGGCTAACTGATAGATCCCAAAATGTAACCATAATAAAGGAATAATCATTGAGTGGGTGCGTTTCTAAAAGTGTCCTGCAGTGGTTTGGTTCTTGGCTCCATTCTAACAGTGATCTGGAAAGAAACAAAAAATCAGCGATGAAGTTTTCAGGTGACAAATATTGGGGGAAATGATAAATAATGAAGAGCCAGGTCATGGATAATCAGATTTGGATCGCTCGGTAAACTGGACTCATCTGGGGGGAAAGCAAACAATATGTGTTTTAACGTAAATGTATACATCTAGGAAAAAAGAGTGCAGGACATGCTTAAATTACAAGATGGGGGATTCTATCTGGGAAGCAGTGACTCTGAAAATGATGGCTAATCAGCTGAACATGTGAAGCTGTGGCCCAAAGGGCTAATACAATCCTTAGATACATAAACCAGGGACTCTTGAGTAGAAGTAAAGAGGTTGTTTCACCTCTGTAGTTTGCACTGGTATAAGTGCTGCTGGCATACTGTGTCCAGTTCTGGTGTCCACAATTCAAGAAGGATGTTGAAAAATTGTAGAGTTCAGAGAAGAGCCATGACAATGATTAAAGGATTAGAAAACAACTCTTATGGTGACAGGCTCAGGGAGCTCAATCTATTTAGCTTTAACAAAAAGGAATGTTAAGGGGCGATTTGATCATAGTCTGTAAGTATCTACATGGAGAACAGATACATAAATAATGAGCTTTTCAGCCTAGCAGAAAAAGATACATGATCCAATGGCTGGAACTTGAAACTTAGATAAATTCAGACTTCAATTTACCATAGCTCCTTTTGACTCTCCACCACTAGCAATTTTAAAATCAACATTAGATGTTTTTCTAAAAAAATATGCTTCGGGAATTATTTCTGGGACATTCTGCGTCCTGTGCTGTACAAGCCAGACTAGATCAGTGGTCCCCAAACTGTGGGGCGCAAAGTAACAACAGGGGCCTTATTGGGGTCCCAGGCCAGCCCTCACTGGGAAAGACAAGGAGTGAGCATAACCCAGCCCCACCACCAATCCACCCCGGGGAGCAGGGGCACATTCCATTACTGGTAAGGGGTGTGCGAGAGGAAAAATGTTTGGGTACCACTGGACTAGATGATCACAATGGTCCCTTCTGACCTTGAAATCTATAGGAAACACTGAGTTTTGTAATCACAAAATTCAAGTTCTTGCAGTCCCTTCCTATCATGGCTTTTCCTGCTTGTTCAGAAAAGACAGGATATTTCCTCATTAGTCTGAGCAATCAGGATCATTTTACATCTAACCCATGATCTTTAATTTTCTAAAAAATGGCAGATTAAGATGGAAGAATATTGAAGCCTTTTACCATGCAGGTTCTATTATATTCAAAATCACTTGCTTGAATCCTGCTGTTATGAGTATCTGAATTTCGATACCATCTTTAATTGACAGTGTGTTTTAGTGAACTCGAGGATGGAGAAACTGCTTCTCCCAGTCCTCAAAGGCCAATGTAGTCCATCCTTCCCCATTTTTTAAACTCTGGTCACCTTGCAGGAGTATTTATAGAGTGCCACCTCCTAACAAGTCATTATTTCGTTATCCAGTGCTAGCTTAATTTTGGAGGGCAGAGCAGCCATATAAGCCACAGTTCTCCAATGCTTGTAATAGTAGTCATTTCAAAGCTGCACTCTGTCCAAGATAATGCAGAACTACAACAAAAACATGAAAGGCCACCTTACAACACAATTAAAATGGGTCACGCTAAATAGAGGGTCCAATACAAAAAAGGATTGGAAGAGATAGTAAATATGGCTCAATGATTCTAGTGAAAAACATTTATTTTTTCAAATAAATAAATAAAAGAGGAGAAGGAGGAGACCTGCTAAAAGCAAGTACCCGGCCCTGGAGCTCACAGTAACAAAAGCAGAATTAGTCTATTAACCTGCTCTTGTCACCAAACTAACATCTCCTTTCACTCCTATTTAATCTCTTCCAGAGCATCACTCCCTCTCAAAACTGAGAGCTTCTCCATATATGGCAGCTTCCTCCTATTAACTGTCCCCTAAAGCAAGCATTTCCCTACACACTGGTGCAATGAACACACCTGAAGTATCAGACATTAGAAACGAAACGCCCTGCTAGGTCATCTAGGCCACACCCACCTATATGAGGGGTGGGCAAACTTTTTGGCCCAAGGGCCACATCAGCATTGCGAAACTGTACAGAGGGCCGCGTAGCCTGGCCCCGTCCATTTCCAAGCCCCTCTCACTTCCTGCCCCCTGACTGCCTCCTCTTCTCCTCCTCCTCTTCTCCCTCTTGTTTCCTCTCCTTCTTGTCACCTGCTCCGGGCAGCGTGCCTGGCCAGCCCTGAGCCAGCTGTCCCAGGCCTTTGATGGAGGTAAAATACTGGACTAGATGTTTCATCAGCAATTCTGTGATCCAATATGGCAATTAATAACTATGTTCATAGAAATTTGTCATTGTAATGCTTAGTGAAAGATAATAAACAAAGATCCTTTCTCAACCCTAGTGCTAAGCACTGTTTCTCATAGTCTAGCTGATAAATGAATGTTAACATCTTTTGATTTTTACTAAGCCAATATAAGAATAATATATGACAAGGCTTGTATCTTCGATGCCCTTTGAGAGGCAGAGGATGATGTCCTGGGGTATTTATGAGGCAGTATCTTGCTGCAAATACATATCCTAGTAACTAACTTATATGTGCTAAAGGAGAGGAAGAGTGATCCAGTGGTTAGAGCACTAGTTTGAGATTTGATTGACTTTGGTTTAATTCTCTGCTCCACCACAGACATCCTGTGGCATGTTGGGCAAGTCCACTTAGTCTCTCTGTGCCTCACTTCCCCATCTATCAATCTGGTACGCTGCAGAGAGAACATATATCTTAAAGGTCAGACGCTCTTGGATATTATGGTGATGGGGTCATATAAACACCAAAGCTACATAATACCGTGTCTCAATTCATTTCACTTGATCCTGCAAGATGTTGAGCACTGTGTCTCAGATCAGCAAAGTGCTCCTTAAGGACCTGGGTGGCTTATTTACTGGGCGGCTTATTTACTGGGCATGACTTCAAGGATGTGAGCAGTTCCAGTGAAGTCAATGGGACTACTCATACTTCAGCAGTTTCCTACAGGATTGAGTTTTTAGTGAGTGTCAGTGCAACAGAAAAATCCTTTCCCATGAGTGAAATGCAGTAATTTGAAAACTGTGAGATCACGATACTTCTTACATCAGTTTAACTGGATGTGTAGTGACTGAGTTGCATTGCTTGCCTGCTAAGAGTATAAAGTTCGTTACTGCTTTTGTGGGGCCTGGCTATTTTAACTTCATCTTTTAGCAGGGACTGTGCACAGATTGCAATTTCCCACATCCAGGAAGAAGTAGGGAATTAGGTCTCCACTTGAGAAAATCTGGCATTTAAAATATTTCTTTTTTCCAATCGAATCAACTGTTGGAAGGCTTTTACTCAGATGATTTACAAAACACTGGAATACTTGTGAAATTCTGACATTGCCACAAAAGAAAAAAAAAAAAAAGACTCACTTTTTGCTGTGCTGCAGTTACTTTTCTGCTTTTTCACAGATATATTTCTAGGAAGGAGGGTACATGTGTGGTAACATCAGACCCATTCAGTAATGCTGAAATATATATATGGGGTCTGGTTCTCAGCTAGTGTAGTTAACACAGCGCCTCTAAAACCAACAAAGCTCTGTTGATTCCACCATCTAAGCATGTTGGCCTATTGGTTACAAACAATCTTCATCACTGCTCCTTTCAATTCAAGCCTTGTTAGCTTTCATATATATGGCGCCAGCTGTCCCGGGCTCGGGGTGGCAGCAAGCCAGGCCCACTCTCCGGGCGGCATGCCCAGCCAGCCCTAGGCCTGTTGTCCCGGACCTGGTGCGGTGGCGTGCCAGCCCTGTTCTTTGGGTGGCGCGCCCGGCCAGCCCCGGGCTGTTGTCACTGGCTCAGGAGGGCAGCACGCCAGCCCCGGGCTCGTTGTCCAGGACTCGGGGCAGTGGCACGCCAGTCCCGCTCTCCAGGCGGCGCGCCTGACAAGCCGCGGGCCCGGTATCCCGGGCGGTGCGCCAGCCCCGCTCTCCCAGCAGAGCTGCCGGCCACGCTCCGGGGCTCAGCGCACAGCACCCGGCCAGCTGCTGGCCCGCTCTCCGAGGCCAAGCCAATGAGAGTGGGACCAGTGCTGCTCACCCAGTAGGAGCTCGTTGGCCAGATAAAAAACAGCTTGCGAGCCACAAGTATAATTATGATAAGAATATTATTTCCCAACATAATACATGGCACTAAAACAGTCACTGACACTTAACTTATATTTTGTTTGCTTAATTTAACTCTAAATTCTTATGCACCTTTCTACCACCCTAAACAAATATTTGCAACCTGTTACAGACCCTTCAAGTTACATTTCAGTTTAGTTGCTGCTTGACAAAGCTAGACATTTACAGCAGCCCTTTCAAAATCTTTCCTCGAATTTATTCTGTCCATACCTTATTTCATTTTAGAACAATTTTATCATCTTCGTCCACAGAAGTCTTTTCACATAGTGGAACAACTAACAGACTCTCCCCTTTGCTGCCTTAGTAATCTTTTAAAAACCCTATATAGTGATTGGCCAAATTAATGAAAGCACCAGCTTTTATGATATTTTCTCTGTCAAGTGACAGTCAATCTCAAGTCTTGAGCATAGATTCATAAACCCTAAAACCAGAAGAAACATTGCGGCCATCTGGTCTAAAGTCCTGTATAGCACAGGCCACAGAACTTCCCAAAAATAATTCCTAGAGCAGATCCTTTAGAAAAACATCCAATATTAATATAAAAATTGTCAATGGGGGAGAACCCACCACAACTCTTAGTAAATTGTTCCAATGGTTTATACTTTATTTCTTGTTTGCATTTGTCTAGCTTCAACTTTCCGCCATTGGATGGTGTTATACCTTTTTCTGCTATATTGAAGAGCCTATTATTAAATATTTGTTCCCTATGTTGATACTTAGAGACTGTAAATAAGTAAACCCCAACCTTCTTTTTTTTAAGTTAAACAGATAGAGATCATGTTCCACTGATTACCAGCCACAACCCCCAAATCTTTTTCAGTCACTGCTTCCCAGGGTACAGTCCACATCTTGTAAGTATGGCTTAGGTTCTTTGTTCCCAAAGTATACATTTAGCCGTACTGAAACGGCTATAGTTTCCTTGTGCTAGTTTACCAAGTGATCTAGATGATTCTGAATAAGTGACCTGTCCACATCATTATTTACTAGCGTGTGTGTCATCTGCAAACATTGTGATTTTATGTTTTCTTCCAGGTCACTGATAAAGATGTTAAATAGCACAAGGCCAAGAACTGATCCTCGTGGGACTCCACAAGAAAAACACCCAATTGATGACAATTCCCAGTTTTCATTTACATTTTGAGATCTATGCAGTGTTGTTTTAGCCGTGTCGGTCCCAGGATATTAGAGAGACATGGTGGGAGAAGTAAGATCTTTTACTGGACCAACTTCTGTTGGAAAGAGAGACAAGCTTTCAAGCCTACCCAGGATTCTTCTTCGGGTTTGGAAAATATATTCAGAGTGTCACAGCTAAATACACAGTGGAACAGATTGTTCAGTATAAATAGTTAACATATTTCAGGGGACCACTGAAGGTGAAGTGGCCTGTTAACACACTTCCAATCTTTGCGAAAGTGGGAAAAGGGAGGGTTGTTAGTGGGTTATAGATTGCTTTAATAAGCAATAAATCCCATGGCTCTATTCAGTCATGATTTTTAGTGTCTAGCAAAGTTATGAATTTGAGGTCCCAGCTCATCTTTTGAAAGTGCTGTGCAGGTTTCCTTTGAAAATTATATCTGATCTATCAGTCCTTGAGTGATCACATTGTGAAAAGTGTTCAACCACAGGTAATATGGTGTTTTTGTCCTGGATGAAGTGTGCACTGGATGAAGTACATCACATATTGCAACAGGCACATGAAGAACCCATGGATCTTGAAAGGTATGTGGCGGGGGAGGAGGGGGGTTGATTATCATCGTAGCAGTTTTTGCATCTGTTGTTCTGGAAAGGCCTAGTAACACTGAGTTGATTTGTCCTGATTCGTGGGCAGCTTGCTTCTGATGAGGAACTTGAAAAGGCTGGGTTTTTTGCTGGGTGTGGGGTTTTTTTTCTGGTGGGTTAGACGAGGAAGTTCAGGAAAGGTGTCTTTCAGAATAGAGTCCCCATCGAGTATGGGTTGTAGCTATTTGATGATAACCCCTATAGTTCCAGTGTTTGGCAGTAGGTGACAAATAGGGGTGTGCGGTTGGAGGGGGTTGTATTGAAGCAGGTTCTCTCGGAATATTTGGGTGGCCCATTCAATGATGCAATCAACTTCTCTGGTGGAGTGTCCGTGTTTTGTGAAGGCGGTTTTCAGTGTTTTATGGTGGATATCCCAGACTTTCTCCTCTGAACATACTCTGTATCTGAGTTCCTGGCTACAGATAACAAATTTCTTGGTATTGTGATGGATACAGGAGAGTGCTGGAAGGCAGGTATATCAGTCTCAGGATGTTCAGGTCCCTGTTCCCTGGATAGCCAAACAAAGGCTACTCCAGGCCAATCAAGATACCTGGGGCCAATTAAGAACCTTCTAGAAAGGAGTAGAAACAGCTAGCCTAATTGGGACACCTGAAGCCAATCAGGGACTGGCTGAAACCAGATAAAAACCTCCCAGTTAGTCAGGTGGGCTGTGGGTGTCAGGAGCTGTGGAAGGAGGCTGTGCTGTTGGTGAGACTGAGTGGTGGACAACATATCATCCAGAAGGAAGGAGGCCCTGAGGTAAGGGTGAAGTGGAGTTTGAAGAAGCAGGAACTGCTGTGAGGAAGTAGCCCAGGGAATTGTATTGTGTTTTGTGGATAAAAGGTCAGCCATCTTAGCTGATACTATTAGGGTCCCTGGGCTGGAGCCCAGAGTAGAGGGCGGGCCCGGGCTCCCCCCATTTTCCATCTTCCATACTGGCCTGTGATGAAGATAACTCACTAAGCAGTGACTCTTGCCAATTATACTGAGAAAGGGAGGTCACTCTGGGGCCTAGAAGAGTTTGAGGCCCCAAAATCTGCCAGGAAGCGCAGGACCCACAAGTACAAACTTGGAGCTTTGTCACAGTATGTTAGGAGGTGGTTACCAGTCTATCAAGGTAGGTGTGGTGATCAGTGGGTTCCATCAGTTAGACAGTTTTTAATTCATTTAAAGTGTGCATTGTTCATTTTATACCATTCTACTTTTTTTTAAATCGAAATGTCATGCCCAAGTCAAACGCCTTACATAAGTCTCAAAATATTACCTTCACACTACTACCTTTATCAAACTTGTAATCTTATCAAAAAAAGATATCAAGTTAACTTGACAGGATAAGGTTTCCATAAATCCATGCTGATTGGCATTAACTACATTACCCTCTTAATTCTTTATTGATTGAGTGCCCTATCAGCCGCTCTATTATCTCGCCTGGGATCGATGTCTGACTGACAGGCCTATGCTTACCTGTGTCATGCCATTTCCCCTTTTTAAAACTTAACACAACGTTCTCTTTCTTCCAATTATCTCTAACTTCAATGGGCAAGTCAATATTTCCAAATTACTTTTTTTTTTTTGGTTAATACTCACTTTTACCTACCTTGAAATGGCAACTATAGAGAGAGTATTGAAAAGCTGCCTAGAATCATCACAGTTTCGGTGCTCCAAATCTTGTTGAAAATCAACACTGATGGTTCAGGAAACTTCTCACCCAGCTCTTTTAAAACTTTTGGATGCAAATTATCTGGACCTGTTGATTTAAAAATGTCTAACTCTTGTAGCTTCTGTGTAACATCCTCTAGAGATAGTAGTATAATGGAAACAGTGTTATGACCATATGATGATACCGCATCATCTGTTTTTTCCCCAAATACAGAACAGAAATATTTATTGAACACTTCTGCCTTTTCTGCATTTATTATTGATCTTGTCACAGCATAGCTCAGTATGGTTAGTTCAGTCCCCATCTTCCTAAACACCGGCACAACCAGTTAGCAAAACTCTGTTTTCTCAGACCCACTTCAGAAAAAATTCTGAGCTTTTGTTTACAAACAATATAATTTGCAATTTCTCAACTGGAAAAAATTACAAATGCTAACAAGGCTAACCTTCTGTGTATGCTTTGCCACCAGTAGACACACAAACTGACTGCAGTGATGTATCCATTTGAGAAACACCTAAATATGGGTTAATATATTTTTTTCAGCTCCAGCACGCTAAAGGGGGGTGTGAATAGTTCTTGACTTATAACAAATCAGAGACACAATCCTGAACAGCACTTTTTTAAAAAAATAAAAAGCAACTTAGTCTTAACTGCAGGATTCTATTCAGATGCCAGAAGGGTAGCAAAGCTGGAGTTAATCACAAGGATAATGACAGGAAAATGACAACATGAGAGAATATTACAGGCTGACAAATCTGAACAGGTGAGTAAATGGAAAGGAAATAAAGGAGCAGCAGAGAGATCTACAGGAAAGTTTCTTAAGAGGGCTTGATAAGCAGCACTGTAGAGAGAACCAAAACCAAAAATAGGGGCAAGTCAATATTTCTAGATTTTTTTTTTTTGGTTAATACTCACTTTCATCTGCCTTAGAAGACAACTGTAGAGAGAGTGCACTGAAAGCCTGCCTGGAGACATCACAGTTTCAGTTAGCACCTCTCTCTGTCTCTTCAGCTGAAACACTATTTTGTAAATACTTATGGCAAAACTCTGAATCGTGAGACATCCATACAACCGCCAACAGTGCAGTAGATGTACCATTCTCCCCTTCCTCTCCTACCCTTGGTAGAAGTATCACACCACCATCACAATCACTGAGCTGGCACTCTGTCTACAGATCCTAGAAGGCCCTGCACTTAAAATTTCAGCCAGAAAGATCAAGAAATGGTTTGAATTTGCATTTTTCCCCTCTTTTCCCACAATCCCAAAGGATCAACGGAATCCAGAAACACAGAGCTACACATCACAAGACAACTTGTATTTCATAGAAAATAAAGTGTCTTGCTCCCCTTCAAAATCTCAAACTCATATTATGAATTTGCTTTAAATGCTCAAGGCTCAACATTTACAAGCATGAAAAAGCTTACAGCAGTTATCAGAAAATACAGTTTAAACTTTGTTGTTTAATAGACTTGTAGTACAACCAAAAAATCTCCTGCCAGTGCTGGAAATACTCTAAAGATGATATTATTTGAATTGGAAATTTTAGTTTCCCCCTGCAATTTTTATGGCAAAGGAACAATTGAGAATTACAGAATAGAAGTGTTGTCTACACAGTAATCCTGAACAGCTTGACTAAAACAGTCTAAAGATCAACTGCAAACATGTAGTCCAATACTGGTTTCATTATTTTTTTTAAATAAATCGAGGCTTCTACTTGAAAGCATATGAGTATCCATTTAATGGCATAAACATATCACCTTAAAAATAAAGCAAAAATAATTGTATAACCCAAAGAGCTGTTTTTTAGTAAAAATGCTAGCTTCCTTTAAATTAATTATAGTTTTAGGTGAACAGGAGGCTTCCATAAGATTGAAAGGGTAACAGGCTCTCAGTATTAACTCCTCTGTGTAGCAAAACAAATGTACTTCCCTCAACTGTCTCAAGGTAGACTTAGAGATCACTCTGAGTGTAAAGGGACTCAATCTTCCTGTTAAATCAGACTTGCATACTCCCTGAAAACAGTATTAGATCTTAAATGTTAGGCTCATTTAGAAACCTTGATTTACATTGGCTCTTTTTTTCCCCGATATGGCACGAATATTGGAAAACTACTAGAACCATCAACGCGTCATGGCAGATCTTGGCTGTCCACCTGCTCCTGATACCATGTTAACAAAAAGAACATTTTCTGATTATGTCAGCAAGGAGAAAAGCACAGACTTAAATCACCAAATGAATTAACAGAGAAGGTCCACAAGACACTAAGGCCAAGCAGCAACTCAGCTAAGAGAGCAGACAATATAGTCTTCCAACTAACTAAACTTCTTACAAAAAAAAAAAAAAAAACAACACAAAAACACACCACCAGACAATTTTGAAATAATTCTGTTTGCTGAAGAGACCTAGTATTGAAAAAAGTCATTGACCCAAAGTAACACATCTAGAAAAAGGCCAATGAGAAGCACTAGAGAAAATGCAATAAAAGCATCAATTCTCGGATGTTTGAATGACATCAGAAGTACATGAATACAGCTAGAGGCCTGATGTGTAGCTTCAGTTATTGAAACACTAAATGTGAAAACAGGAGAACTAAAGAATTATAAAAGTGAAACAGAAAAGAATGAAATAAAATGTGATAGGGAAACAAGTGAGAGAAAGCAAACAAGAAAAGACAAGCACTTCAGTGATATTAAAGCTCATTTCGGGCCTCATTCCTGCTCCCACTGAAGTTTCCTCAAATAGAAGCAAAAGCAGACATATACACCTCAAAGTCAATTTTCATGGTAATGTGATTTCATGTCCATACCACTTACTAATGTCAGAAAGACTCAAGCAGATAAAAATCTTCTGCAGAATTACATTTCCCAGTTTAAGCCCTCCAAAGTGTTATTCATAGTTTGAAATGCATGCATGTTTAGTCTTAAAAGTGACCTGCTACAAAAATATATGGTGAAGGAGTCTAACTCCGTAAGTGGCATGCATTATAACTAATATCATATAAAAAGACTGCTGGCCAGCTCTGGGTTCATTACCCCAAAATACACCATATTCTGGGATGTCACAGATATCAGAAATGTTCCAATTGCATTGAAACCAGCTTATCAAATACCACAAGTCACATTTTTCCAGTGTATATGAAACGTGAGAGTATGTATAAAGTTTAAAACGGATTTCAAAATAATACCATATGTGAAAATGTAACTTATTGCACGTGGCCTCATGTGTAGGATCATCATTAAACAGAATTTTGAGTATCAGAGAGAGAGACCAAAATGATGTATTCTGTGGTGCTAAGAGTGAACAGTTATCTAATAATAATTGTGGTTCATCAAAATGTAGTCAAGGTGAATCCCATTACAGGTGCTCATGTACTTTGTGCAAACAAGTCTGGAGTCTTTTGACCAGCGGTGTCTACAGGCCTGGTACCTCCTTGTGCTCTTTTTGAGGGCATAAAGGGGCAAAGAGGCTGAGACATTCCCTCAGTTCCCTTGCAATTCGAAGCCTGTGGTGTTGAGGACTCCTCAAGCTGGGACAGAATGTGGGTTGTGGGATCCATACTACCAACAATCGCTCTCAACCCCCCCTCACAAATCCACAGTTACTGTAGGGTAATCAATCATCCTCTTTGAATGCATCAGTGCAGATCCCACTGTACAGTATAGTAAATCACCGGCAAACAATATCCCTTCAGGACAGGGAGAATGAGGAGTTCCATCAATGATAATAGTACTGCTATCCCAAATTTAGCATTAGCCACTAAATCAAAGCCATAGCATTTGACAAGGTCACTGGATTACTCCACATTGACATCTTATAAGATTTCCGATATTGACACATTCCTCAAGCAGGTGAAAGAAGGTATTTGCACTCTGATTGAAGGAGCCTATGTGTTTAGTGGGAGAGATACACAAATCAGCTGGTAAAAGAGTGAGAATGTTATCCATTTTTATATTCTCCATGAAGAGACAACTTAGTCTTTAGAATGCCCAACTATGCCAATAAACAGAGAGGATAGTCGTCAATGATTTGGGCATATCAATGTAATAAAAGTAAAGGCCTGGAAACTGAGTATGTGGCGTTTCTTTTCTTTCATTGCACAGTGTGGTTTTGGGAAGACAGTTAAATTGATTGGCTTGGATAAAGATCTGAGACCACCTTAGGAATGAACTTCAGGGGGTGCAGCTTCAGCATTACCTTGTTCTCATGGAATGTTGTATGGGAGGGTTGGCTATAAACACCGGAAGCTCTATCACTCTCTTGCCTGAAGTGAGAGCCACCAGGAAGACCAACTTCAGAGTGAGATGGTACATGAAACATTTTGACCAAGGCTTGAAGGGAGGTTCCATAAGTCTCAGGAGGACCAAAGAAAGGCAGGAGCAGGTTCCCCAGCTGGTGAGTAAAAATTTAGATGCCATGGGATGAGAAAAAAATCATGCACGACTGCAGAGGCAGGTGATAAACTGAGAAGACCATTGAGTAGACTTTATAGCTAAATGAAAGACTAGCTTGCTTAAAGTGTCCCAGATACTCAACGATCTCCAGTGTCTAAGCCAGGGCCTCCCATAAACAACTTCCATTTAGAGCAGTTTGACTAACTGGTAGATATTTTCATACTCTGAAACAGAATTTCTTGGTCCAAGGACTTCAGATATGGATGGAGTATTTAGCTGTGGTGCTGCAAGATCAGATCCAGGGGATCTGGAAACTGGATCAGAGGCTGAATGGACATTTTTAAGAGATCTGTCAGTCAGAACTGCTGCAGCCAATACAGGGCAATGACCATGGCCATGCCTCTATCTTGGAGATCACACTGGAAATCAGGGAAATAGGTGGAAAGGAAAAGAGCAGTTCCACTACAGGAGAAAAGTATCTGGTAATTATCCTGGTCTCAGTCTACCTCTGGTGCACAAGTTCTGACATGTATGTTGTCCTTGGTCTTTCAGTGGGAATCCCCAAAGGTGGATTATTAGTTCTATTACAGAACTGTGCAGGGACCAATTAAGGTTGGTCACAGATTGCCTGCTCAGGAAGTCCCATGACAAAGTGTTTGGCAGTCATCTCACTCTGATGGCACCAAGTCCAGAACCTGATGGCTGTGTTTCTTTTTGTAGTGCTTTCGTCTGTGAAGATTTACACTATGTAATTTCAGAGGAAAGATAGGGAAGAGCAGTCTGGTAGCCCTGAGCTGGAGGATGTCCATATCTTGTAGCTCCATATCATCCAGGGACCAGGTCCCTTGAATCAATAAGAGGTCCAAGTGAGCTCCCAGCTTGCTCATGACACATCTGTGATCAGTGTCTTGGTCAGGAAAAGGACTGAAAAGGAGGGAAATGCTTATGGGATCTCTGCATTTGTGGGATCCAACCACCAAGCCAGCTCTGCAATGACATGCTGTAGCACTGAAACATTCCTGTCTATTCAATGTCTCTCAAAATAGACTGACCTGACCCAGAGTTGGAAGGGGCAAAGTGAAGTCTAGCAAGCTCCAACATGTAGTGTTAGGTCACATGTGAGTGTACACATACAAGACAATTCCACACTGTCACAGTCCATCAGTTGAAGGAATGCCTGTAACAACTCAAACCTGTCCTCAAGCAGATAAACCTTTTCTAATCTGGAAACAATCATAGATCCTATGAATTCTACAGTAGGGGATGTGGGAAGATGATTTTTCATAGTTCACTATGAGGCCCAGCTGGATCAGAGAGAGAATCCTCTCTCCTCACCACTCTCCAAGTGCTCTACCTCCGGCTGTGATCTCTCTGAGCAGCCAGTCAGCTAGGTAGGAGTAGACATGTAAGACCTGCCTTCTCTTCTCAGGTAAGCAGGCCACTACCACTGCTGGACACTTTGTGAATACTCTTCGTGTTGTGTAGATTCTGAATAGCAATATCTAGTACTGCTAATATTTGATTCCACCATGAATCTCAAGTAGTTCCTATGGGCCAGGTGGATTGCTATATCGAAGTACACATCCTGCAAGTCAAAACAAGTCTCAAGCCATAAAATGACTGAGGCAAGCATTACCATCTTGAATCTGAGGTACTGTAGGTATTTGTTCAGTCTCCACAGGTTGAGGATAGGATGAAAGCCCCCCTTTCTTCATGGAAAACAAACTTTGGGAGTAAAACCTCTTTCCCCCTGACTCCTAAGGAACCTCTTCCAAGTTCCCAGACAAGGCAACAAGGCCACTTTCTGTAATTTGCTCTTATTGGAAGGGTTCCCTGAAGACTGACAGAGAAGAGGGGTAGTAAAAGGGAGGACATGAAAATGAATAGGGTAGATATGAACATCTATCCCCAACACTCATCTGTCCAAGGTGATATCGGGAAGCCCAATGGAATGGGAACAAATGCAAACCCCAAAAAGATTAGCTCCTGTTGGGGTCATGTGGCTCCTGACACTCCCATAAATCTGGCATCTGCATGACAGGACAGGGAGAGTGACAGAGACAGATGACAGACATTTCCTCAAGTACCATGATTGTTTTTGTAATAGATACTCTGCCTACCCATCCTGGGAAGATGGGTGAGCTGTCTATGATGAGGCTGATATTTGTAGGGCTTCCCAAAGGAGTTTGGGGTGTTGAAGCTCAGTGATCATACGATGGCCTTGGAGTCCTTTAAGGAGTAGAACATTTAATCAGTTCTCTTACCAAAGAGCTCCATGCTCTCAAATGGTAGGAAGATACTGTATGGTGTCTTGACCTTCTCTTGGTATTCTTTTGAAGGGGTAATACCTCTCTATGTTTGGAGTTGTATTTAATCTCCACTCAGCCCTTTCTTTTGGCTTCATTTTTGTCTTAGGGTGCTGGTGTTGGAGGAACTAGTACCAAGGCCAGTGCAAAAGTGGTAGTCGGCTACCTGAATGTTGAGACAGCAGTGGCCGATGCCAACAGCCTCAATGCTAAGATGATCAGCATTAATATGACCTTTGTCCATTTGAATGGAGTTTTCTTCCCTACCTCCCTTTTACTGCTAGACCTCCAAGCGCAGCGTCTGCTCAAAGGGGCACTTGTTGAGGATAACCCTTTCAACTCCTTGGAGGTGGATGTCTCCTTTGGATCCAAGATGGCACACATCAACTGCTCAAGCAAGTGAAGGTTTAGTTGCATGCATGAGTTCTTGATAAGAAAAACATATCTGGGATGTGGTTCTCCTCCAGGCATAAAGGGCATCAATCAGGTGAATGCAGAAGCGACAGAGTCCCGTGGCACCTTAAAGACTAACAAAAGTACTGAAGCACTAGGAGTCCATCAGATGTGGGGCAAGGTTTAATCCCTGAATGTTTAGAGTCCACTATGGCTATTGGCACAAGACAACTCACCCTGCAGCACAGGGGGAAATTTTTCTGGGGTTTTTGTTTTTTTTTTTTTGTTTTTTTTTTTGCGATGGGGGTGGGGATGTTAATATTCAAATTAGAGAATTGATACAAGGTAAGAAGGATGAAAAAATGTTTCTTCAAAGTATTTCTAAAAGAAGAGTTTGAAGCTAAGAGAAATAGAGGATTAGACAGTCAACCAGGTTCCATTTTGCTGCCATTCTTTATGGCCTCAAATGGAAGCCCAAGGAAACATAGGATGTCGCTCTTCCTACCAGTCAGTCAACAAAGCCAGTCGGGAAGTCTACTACAACCCAGATGTACCCATTAGGTTGCCAAGAGACTGGCTCTGCTGCAGGCATTGATTCCTGATACAGGATATATGCACATCCCCAAACACTGCTGCTATTTAAAAAAAGAAAATCCTCTCTCACACACGAGCACCTACAGCAAGAGCAATACTGACACATACTCAAAGTAGTAGAGAGGGCTAGTGGATTTTGTGGGACATAAGAAACATTTTATATTCTAGTGTGAAATGTTCCAAACAGTCTGGTTCAGTTTTCAATTTCTTTTTAGCACGTCATTTTAGGCATATTGTAAGTGACCGGGTGAAACAGAGGTAAATATACAAGTCTCCATGCTTCAGAGACCCGCTGAAGATTAGACTAAACTAGAATAAGAGTGGATGTCACAGGTATCAAGCTGGCAGAGTTGCAGGTGGAGCCCAGGACAGGAACAGCAGAGGGTTCTGTGGGTCAGGATTAAGATGCATTGGAAGGAAGCTTGTCCAAACTTTTCACTCACTAAGCCATTGGGCTGTATTTTTCTGTTTCTCTCTTATGAAAAATCAATTTTTTTTTTTAAGCAAGCCCATTCTATCATCAGAGTCCTGAGTACCCAGGATTCCTCAAATGCGCATCTTGATACAGAACTGCACTTCAAAATCTAAGCTTTCATTTTTTAAAACATATATACCATGAGAGTTGCTAAATCACCTCAAACAAGAACTAAGCTTAAACAGATGCAGTGAATCTTCCTGAGCTTGTAGCGAGCGACAGCACAGACAAGCATAAATTTTCCCTTTAACTCAATGAATTAGCTATGAATCAGACAGTAATATAAAATGTCAATACTTAACCATTTCACTGCTAGTGCCTATACCAGGAACAGCCAATTAACACACTGATCCCCGTAATTGAAATTTCCTTCGACATCACACCAAGTGAAAAGCACCAGATGTCCCCTACTCCCTGCAGCTTCCTCTGTACTCTTCCTCTTGCTTTGCTACAATACTCCTGCACAAATGAGATGAAGGTAAGAAAAAAAACATGTCTAGAAGTGAACTAATGTCTTAAGTAGGTGCTAAACAAGTGGGGCCTGATTCTCATGCACACAATGGGGTAAATCAAAATTAAAAGTTATACTGGTGCAGAACTGGTCCAGGGTACACTGGGTGTTAGCTCCATGAACTGCAGCAGTGTAGCCTCACTTGAAGCAGCGTTAGTATTGTAGTTTCAAAGAAATAATCAATGTATGAAATACGCTCTGCACTGCCATGCATGACTCACAGTCCTTTTGCCAAACCTAGAGGAGAAGGCATCTGCCAAGAGACTGTGACCACTCTGGAAATTAAGAACTATTACTTATGGACTCAGAAGAGAGATTCTTTTTTAAGTCAGAAAAATGGTGGTTGCAATGTGCGATTTTGAGGCTGGTGAAAGAAAATAGAAGGATTCTAAAGACTCAAAAATATGGATACAAAGACTCCACCAAAGCAGGGAAGGAAAAAAAAAAAGTAGCCAAAACTATTGTCCAGAACTGCACATATCCATAAGTATAGCACATTAACCTTTATTTAAAACTGAATACTTGGGGACCAGGGAGGGCAGAGGCAGTCCAGAACAAGTGTAGACAATACATAGATAGATACTCTAATGCCATGATTTTGAAATAGGACACTTCTCCAGAACACTGAGAATGTGCCTGACACAAGACCAAAGCAATAATGAACAAAGAGCAATATAATCCACTTTGTTTCCACAAGGACATGCTTATTTATCTTGGAAACTATTTTTTTTTCTTAAGATAAATTTAAAAACCTTGTTCCTTTACATCTGCACACATGTACCTAAACAATATGTATGGCTCACCTAGAATACAAAACTGAGTCAGAGAAAACAGCTATCATTCTAATATTTGTAAATGCCAAAGAAAAGTGTACTATGTACAAGATGGTACAACGGAGGATGGTAGACTGAAATCAGGATGGAAATTTAAATCAATTATTAAATGAATGGTGTAAAAAAAACCAAGTCTCTGAACGGAAGGGAAGGAAGACTCATACCTACAATCATTTAAAATAAGACTAGACAAAGTACTAAAAAAATCTATTTTAGTAAGCAAACTAGCCCAGTGTTATAATGAAAAGGTCTAGATGTGCTAATATTTTTTCCCCATTTCTGACATATGCCAGTGCTGTTCAGCTATCTGAACAATAAAAATCAGACTGCAGATGCACGTTAACAAATCTCCCAATTTCTTGCAATGATAACCAGTTGTTTCAGCCAGCAATGTACACGTTCAGCTACCCACAGTCTCTCTAGAAACAAATTTTCCTTTTAAAATATATTTGGGGGTGCAGGGAGGAAGCAGTCATTACCAACCCCACCACCACAATTAAATGTGCTAAAGAAAAGCTTGCTTTCATAATAGGCAAAGATACTTTTCTAACTAGGTAGTTCTTTCACAGTCAGTCTCCTCATGTGTTCACAAAACAATGAAACCCACAGATAGATTCTTTTATTTTGTTGAAAAATAAGCACCAATGACTGTGCTCAAACAGAAAGCTAGAGAGCTTCCAGAATTAGTAGCTGATTTCACCATCCTTTTTCCCTTACATCTCCCCAGCGAACTTTCTGAACTAGCAAAATCCCTCTGAGTAAGGTATTCAGCTGCCTGAGTCAATTACATGCACCACTGTTCTAACAACAGTTTGGAACCTGCTATCGTTTTCATTGACTAACTCTGAAGTTCAGCAATCCCTCCTTCCAAAACCATTTAAAAGCTTTTTGTCCCAAGCGTTTCCCAAGAAATTCCACAGAATCACCATAGCAGCTCTCTTTGTACTAACAAACCATCACCTTGAGGTACATGTATAGCTCAGATAATTTGTTATTCTGTTAAAGTATGCAAATATGCGAAGAAAAAAAACGTAAGAATGTGTCTCAATGGAATAATAAAGCCTGAAAAAGTTAGACTGATTTTCCCAATCCTCAACAGGGTTGTCTTGTTCAGACTTAGTGAGAGGGTACCTAAAATCTAGCACAAACAAGCTATTATGAATTTGATTTTGGTTGAAATTTAAAATGGAATGCAATACAATTTACACATACTTGTAGCAAAGTGAATACTGAACTAGCTTTCTGTAGAGATCATAGCTTTTAGGATATTAAAATACAGCTGAACATCTGCGCAGAAGTACGATAGTCAGTGTATCATGTCATTACACAGAAGAGCCAAGGTCATTTGTGAAATTGGAACACCTGAATCTCAGGCTAAAGGAAGTAGCTCTTTGAAGAGAAAAGGAACTATCCTGTGTACTTCATGTCTCCCTGGTGAACTTTTTAAACTAGCCATATCTTTCTGAGCAATCTTTCTGCCTGGGTCAATTACGTGCATTGCTGTTCTGGCAACATTCAAGTTCTCACTGAACAGCCTCTCATGCAATGGTGCACCTCTGGAATCAGTTACTACCAAGATGGGTATCATGCTAGGGTGTGATTTTTGTGGAATAAATCCATAGACACAAAAATGTGAGATGTCAAGTAAAGGAATATTTAAGAATCAAAACACGTGCACGTGCATCAGGATCGGCTTGCAACACACAGTGACTTCAGGACTTGAGGGACCAATTGTCTAACGCTTTAATCAGGCTGAAGTGAGGCCAGAGTATCCCCACCACTAATTCTTAGGGCCTTCCAGTTCCAGTAAAAGGGATAAGATTATGAAAAAGTTCAGTGTTGTTTTTGTAAGAGCTTCCTCTTCCCCATTTCCCCCAAATATTTCCTGTACTGTGTATGCAGATATCATATACATACTATAGTAATACTAGAATTGTTCAATTCTACTTTTTAAATATAATCAACTCAGAAGTTAGTGTTTACAATGTCTGTTCCTTGCATCAGCAAGAAAGCTCCTGCTCAAGCAAAGTTTAGCTGCAGTATCTCACTGACCTTGGGACTGCCTTCCTCCAGTATTTCTCCCTCATCGGTTTGCATGGGAACAGAATCTGTGCAAAACTGCAGAAATGCAAAATAATGCCTACAAGAAATAAAGGGTAGGAAAAAACATTTTTAAAAAAATACATAAAAAGAAAGGTTTGCCATCTGCAACATTTTTTGCTGGAATTCCATATAACACCACAAATAATATTGACAGTCTTGGCCTTTAATCAGATAATACCCTATATGCAACAGGCTTGACCTCTGTCAGTGACTTGCATTCAGGACAAGAATATAGACATTTTGTCTTTCTAAAAAGAGCAATGTTTCTAGTAGGAGCATAATACTATTTGTTTTAAATTTATAAGTGTCAGAAGAAAATGGCTGAGACTTTACATAATCACTGTTTTCACTCATTCATAAAAAAGGTGTGCTCAGCAAAGAATAATTACACAGATTGGAGGTCAACAAATCTCTTAATAGAAAAAAATCTAAGTACAAATATCAAAAGCCAGCTATACAAATATAGTATAGACCAGGGGCAGGCAAACTTTCTGGCCCGAGGGCCACACCGGGGTTGCAAAACTGCATGTAGGGCCGGGTAGGGAAGGCTGTGCCTCCCCAAATAGCCTGGCCCCTGCTCCCATCTGCCCCCTCCCACTTCCTGCCCCCTGACTGCCCCCCCTCAGAACTCCTGACCCATCCAACCTCCCCTACTCCCTGTCCCTTGACTACTCCAACCCCTATCAACAACTCCACCTCCTGACAGGCCCCCCGTGACTCCCACACCTATCCAACCCCCTCCTACCCATTCCCTGTCCCGACACACACACCCCAGAATCTCCACCTCATCCAACCACTCTTTCCCCTGACTGCCCCAGCCCCCGGACCGCCTGCCCCTTATCCATCCTCCAGACCCCTTACCATGCCACTCAGACCGGCATGTCTGGCAGCCATACAGCCTGACTGGAGCCAAACATGCTGCCTCGTAGGAGCATGCAGCCCAGCCGCTCAGAGCACTGCCCACGAGGCGTTATGGCTGCGGCGGGGAGGAGGACAGCCGGGGAGGGGCCAGGAGCTCGCCTCCTCAACCAGGAGCTCAGTGGCCAAACAGGACAGACGTGGCCTGAGGGCTGTAGTTTGCCCGCTCTGGTATAGAGTGATATTACCCTGGTTACTAGGCTAATCACAAAACTGTCAGCTTGACAGTGGTCCTACCGTACCTGCAAATTCTTGCCTTAGGGCAGAGGTCCCCAAACTGTGGGGCACACCCTCTGAGGGGGGCATGCAGGACCATTCGGGGGGGAGGAGGGAGCCTTCAGGGGCCAACGCCCAATGGGATGAGGTGCAGCAAGATAGCACCACCTAGTTCCGCTTCCAGCCCCAACAACGTGCCCTAGGCCCTGCGCCATGTTAAGAGAATAAAATGGACGAAGAACCAACTGTTTATATCATAACAGAGTGCTACAATTTTACTGTACTGAAGGGCAGAGACTCAGAACATTCTTTTATACATGAAAAAGGAGACAATTATTTCCACATTTTAATGATGGAGTTGATGGTTATTGAGAAAAATGGAAGAAGTGCCCGGAACCATAAAAACTACTCCTGGGGAAATTCTGCGTCACTCCCACAGGCAGAATTCATGTCTCCCGCAGTTTTCTTTGCTTCCCACAGAAAAATGACTTTCCAGCAGGGAAGCAAAGGGAAACCACAAGAATGGTGACACACCCGTACCCAGCAGCACAGACGCATCATTTCAGGTGCCTGGAGCAGGCAGTGGAAAGGTAAATCATAAGTGGGGGAGGGGGTTAGGAGGAGTCAGAGCTGGGGACACCGCAGCTGGTGGCTTCTACCCTGCGCCAAGCTCAGCTGCTAGTCCAAGCTGGGCTGGGGAGGACTGATTTACTATTCTCCTGCAAGGAGTGGCTGGGGCAGGGACCGGAAGCCCCACCCCCAGCTCCCTTCCCCTATCGCAACAGGAGCGCTCACTGTATGAGCTGCTCACCCATCCGCCCAACCTCTGTGCATCTTGGACCCCCATCCATGCCCATCCCCCACGACTGAAACAAGACCCCTTTACCGAGCCTCCACCCGCTGAGCCCCCCCCACCACACCCATCTCCCCCCACCCCCCGCATCCAGATCACCACCTAGACCCCCACCCACTGAGCCCAACTGCACCAGCACCCAGACCACCCCCCCACAAACCCCTCCCCACTATGCCCTCCACACACCTTCACCGAGTCCCATCCCCCCACAGCCAGACCTCCCTGTCGAACCTCAACTGTCTTCTCCTGGACCCCATCTGCAGAGTCCCATTGCTACTATACCCAGAACCCCCACTCCACAACAAACCCCTGTGCATCCAGATCCCCCACTGAACTGCACAAAGATTGTCCCACACAGAAGCCTCTCAACTACATCCCTCCACACTTTGATCCTGCCAAGCTGATCCTCCTTGCCCATACCTGGTGCACTTGGTTTGATGGGGCAGGGCCCCGGGGTATTTCTGGGTCAGGCCCAGCCCTTGCGCTGTGTCAGTGGTGAGGCTGCACCCGACCCTAAGTTTGTACCCTGGGAAGAGGAAGCAGGGAGAGGCACTGCAGGGTGACCCCCTACCTCCATGCAACCAGTGGCCTGTGCTCCCCACTGCTATGCTGGAGCTCCACTTTATTTGTTGAGAAATAAAATTTACAGAGTTTTTAATTTTTTGGTGCAGAATTCCCTCAGGAGTATAAAATCTGGAGTAAACCTGCATTATTAGATTATTATTATTATTAAAACTTAGTAATAAGTTTTACTGTTTCTAAAAGTTTTACACTGTTATCGCAACTGAACTCTGCCAAAAAGCACCACAGTACACATATCTTTATCCAAAAAGCATGAAAATCATCAAGCATTTACCAAAATCTTACACTCAAACCCACAAGAAATAAGAAAAAGGGAAGTATACTAAGACAGCAACAAGCATTGCTATGCCAGTCAATTAAAGGTTAATTCTGCTTTATTCCCCCTTAAAATTCCAAGTATATGCTAGTGTTTGGATGATTTTACCTTTGACAGTTTCCTCGGGCTGTTAAAGCCCACAAGGATCAGTCCTGGCTACATTCAGTGCAAAAACAAAACCCTGAAAAAAGAAAAGAAAAAATTATATATAATCAGCTGTGATTAATCACTAAATCAAAATATGTACAAGAGAAAGGCAAACTTCCTTCTGAAGATAAGCAACCCCTCACTTTTTTTTTTTCTTTTTTTTTTTTTTAAGTTTATCCACCAAATTCATAGTCATGAAAAATGTGTCATGAACTGTGAAATCTGGTCTCCCCGAATGTCTTTTGTGTGCTTTCACCTTATAATATACAGTTTTCATAGGAGAGACTAGCGTTTCTCAAACTGGGTGTCCTGACCCAACTGCAAGGTTATTTTAGGGAGGCTGTGGTATCGCCACCCTTACTTCTGCATTGCCTTCAGAGCTGGATGGCTGGAGAGTGGCAGCTGTTGACTAGGTGCCCAGCTCTGAAGGCAGCGCCCCACCAGCAGCAGTAAGGGTGGCAATACCATACCATGTCATCTTTACTTCTGCTGGCAGTGGCTCTGCCTTCAGAGGTGGGCTCCTGGCCAGCAGCTTGCCACTTTCCAGATGCCCAGCTCTGAAGCAGCGTACCTGCCAGCAGCAGCGCAGAAGTAAGGATAGCAATCCTTCCTACAATAACCTTGCAACACCTGCACAGCTCCTTTTGGGGTCAGGATCTCTACAATTACAACACCCTGAAATTTCAGATTTAAGTAGCTGAAAATCATGCAATTTACAATTTTTAAAATCCTATGACCATGTAATTGACTAAAATGGGCTGTGAATTTGGTAGTGCCCTACTTACAAGGAAAAGCAACTGCACATGTAAAAGTTCATGACTTTAAAGGAAGTTGTGAGAACTACCTTTCTGCTTTATTCTCAGTTTTCTTTGCTTAATAATGAAAAACTTTTCTCATGCTCCCTGTGCTCCCATGTCAATATGCTCTCCTTGCTCCAAGCAAGCTGCTCTTCTGAACCAATAACTGCATGCTACAAAAAAGTATGTGTCATAATGGTGCCATAATGGACTTTCACAGAATAGGAGTTTAAGTATAGAAGTATGAGTGGAGATGCAGGTTACAAGTAGAGAGACTTAAAAATATACTGATGCTAAAATACTAGATTATTTATTGTTACATTTATAACATCAATCACCAGAGCATCTGAGTGCCTTTTACATATTTTAGGTCAAAAACCATCAACATTTTCCCAAAACTAGAGAACTCATATTTTGTAAAACCTCCTCCCTTCTCCCCTCACAGCATTCAATTTTTTCTCTCTCTCTCTCTCACACACTCTCACTCTCTTACTGGGAGAAAGAGCCAATAGACTAAATGTTAGGGATTTCGCAGCTTGACATTAATGGAAAACCTGAACAAAGATGTCCTGCATCAGAGAGCAAGCTCAGACCCACTTCAAACAACATATTCCAGCAGCGTGGATCTGTCACAGAAGTCAACCAGTTCCTGCAAACTCCACCCTTGGGAGAGATAACTAATTGTGTTGTTTGAAGAACTGTTACCTTAGCAGGACAATAGGAAATTACTGGGACCATTTAGGGCAGGCCTCACAAATTTGTACTTGTCCATTTGCCTAGGGCAACGGTTCTCAAACTGTGGGTCAAAACCCCAAAGTGGGTCACAACCCCATTTTAATGGGGTCGCCAGAGCTGGGTTAGACTTGCTGAGGTTCGGGGCCCAAACCAAAGCATGAGGGATTCAGCCCAGGTGGCAGGGCTCAGGTTACAGGCCTCCTGGCTGGAGCTGAAGCCAATGAGCTTCGGTTTTGACCTCTTCCCCACCCAAGGTGGTGGGGCCCAGGCTTTGGCCTCCACACCAGGGGCAGTGGGACTCGGGGGGGGGGGGGCCCTCAGGCTTCGGTCCCCCCTCCTGGGGCTGTGTAGTCATTTTTGTTGTCTGAAGGAAGTCACAGTGCAATGAAGTTTGAGAACCCCTGGCCTAGAGTGAATTTTTTTTTTAAGTGAGTAAAACATAGGTTTTTTTCAATCACTCAGGCAAATGGCAAGTGCAAGTGGATTCTGTGCCTCTGAAACTACACTTTCATAACTGTTTTGCAAGACTGATAAAGTGCAGTATGGAGAGCACCCCGATTTTCACCCAGAAGTGAACTAGCAGCCAGGGCAAATACCAAAACATAAGTGTAATATGCTCACACCAGTCTTCCCTGCAGCTTCTGAGGAGGCTTCAAGAGTAAACCCACATAGAATACATTCCAGATCTATAAACACTGTGGCGACAAAGGCATCAATAACTAACAAAGTCCATGCTGAGATATTAGAATACCTTTCCTAGCCAAGTATAAAAGGAGTTTCAAACTACTGCTACTCTCTGGGAACCCAGGACCAGAGCAGAGTCTAGTATAAGACTGTGACACACTTCTGCAATAAGTGAGTAAATACTCACAACTGAGAAAGAGGTCACAGTATTTCCTACTTCTTAACAATTCTTCTCCTTGCCAATAAACATTACCATCATCGTATCTGAACTAAATCTAAGCCAACTGACTTTCATCCAGTGTCTTGTTTCTACCAGATATTAAGATAACAGGGAAATGGTTCCATCCGGACATAATGAGAAGGATCCACAGAAATGAGAAAGTCATCCACGGTGTAACCCATCATGTATCAAAATCTATCCGAGAGACTTCATGTACACCTTGAACAAGTGAGAACAGAATCTTCTGGAGCAATTGTACTGAAACAAACAAAGCCATCACCTTACACAACTCCCTGGGATTTCTCAGAAATGAGCTTGTGGAGCCCCTTCAAAGCAACATCAAGACGGCAGCACACAGTGATAAACATTAAATACTACTACTAAACATACTACTACATCTAAAACAGGGGCGGGCAAACTACGGCCCACAGGCCACTTGTGGCCCATGAGCGGTTTTTATCCAGCCCGCGAGCTCCTGCCAGGGGAGCGGGACCACTGGTCCCGCTCTCCTGGGTGGGCCGCTCACACCGGAAAGTGGGGCCGGCTGCTGGCCGGGCACGCTGCCCTGAGAGCGGGCCCGGCACGCCGCCTGGGTCCCCGCAGCAGGCCAGGCGCGCCGCCCTGAGAGTGGGGCTGGCATGCCGCCCGGGACAGCAGGCCCACAGCCGGCCGCACTCAGGATAGCGGGCCTGTGGCCGGCCGGGCACGCCGCCCAGAGCCCGGGACAGCTGGCCCTCAGCCGGCCAGGTGCACCTCCCTGAGAGCGGGCCCGGCACGCCACTTGGGACAGAGGACCCACAGCTGGCCAGGCGGGCCGCCCTAAGAGCGGGGCTGGCACACCGCCTGGGACAGCGGGCTGCAGCCAAACGCCACCCGGAGTCCAGGACAGCAGGCCCAGGGCCAGCACCGCGCTCCCGGCCCAGGGTGCCGGGCCGACTGCAGCAAGCTGCGGGGCCCCGCACTCCCAGCCTGGGGGTCGGGCGGAGCACTGCAAGCCGCGGGGGCCCAGCTCAGCAGTAAGCAGGTCGGGGGGGGGGGTTAGGGTGGATGGGAGGTCTTGGGAGGGGGCAGTCAGGGAACAGAGAGCAGGGGGGCTAGATGGGGATGGAGTCCTGGGGGGGCAGTTAGAGTGGGGGAGGTCTCCGGAGGGGGTAATCAGGGGACAAGGAAGTGGGGGTTGGATGGATCAGGGGTTCTGAGGGGGGCAGTCCAGGGGCAGGAAGTGGGTGGGGGTCAAATAGGGGGCGGGGCCTTCAGCCCTCCACACAATTTTGAACCTCAGTGTGGCCCTCGGGCCAAAACGTTTGCAACCCCTGATCTAAAAGCATCAGTATGCATATGTCTGACTGCCATCCACTGTCCAATAGTATTATCAATCTACCAGGAAGACTAATGCAATTCAGGATCAGACCCAGGTCTAAAAGCCTTATTGACTGGGATCCAAAGTTGGAGAACATCAGATGCTACTGGAATTGGCATAAGACTACCTTTTCAGTGGCCCTTCCCACAAAGATATTGGTTAGAGCAGTGGTCATCAATCTGGGGTGCGCACACCCCTAGCGGTGCGCAAGACCACCCCCTTGGTGTGCGAGACCCTGATGCCGCTGCCGATCCTGCTCGGGAGACCACCGAACTCCCGGGCAGGCTATTTTAGTTCTGCCGCGGAAAGCAGAAGCTTCCCGCTTTCCGCAGTGGCATTTCGGCGGACATACCCACAGGGGGCCGCGCGACTTTTTCCTCAGTGAGAAGAGGCCGCCAAGGAAAAAGTTTGAAGACCCCTGGATTAGAGGCTGAATATTAAAGGCTTATCTACAAGAACAACTAGTTTGTGGCAAGCTGGGGCGTGAATCTAGCATACAAGAGCCTGCTGGGAACTAACCATCCATGTGCATCCTGCAGCAGGATCCACATGGACAGTTAGTCCGGAGCAGGCTAGTGTATGGCAGATTCACTGCCTAGCTTGCCACAAACTAATTGTTCTTATAGATTAGCCCTAAATTGCCATGTCATCAATGTCAAGTGACTGTGTTTTGAGCTAGGGCCAGACTACAGCATGCTTATGGGTTGCTAGCAGCGCTCTCCTCAAGGATGCATGAATTAATCACCACCATAATCTTCCCAGCATGCCCCACTGGCTTTTTTCCTGTCAGAGTGAATTGACTCTCTCTCAGAATGGAAGTCAGGGAAGACTGGACATTCATTTGCTCCTGTTCTGATAGTGCTACCACAGATCTCTAAAGAAAGCCCTGAATGTGGTCAATAATGTCAGTCAAGTAGTTTAAAAGACTAAAACCTAATGAAGGGAGACTAGATTAATTAGACAGACCACCACCTAGAGCAATTCTGTTGAGAAGGACTTCACAGAAATCATGGTACAGACGAAAAGTCCAAGTGCAGTGTCTACAGTGGCAATTTGTCAACGAAACTTTTGCGTAAAATTACTCTTGTTGAGGTGGCTTTATTTTGTCAGTGAAACTGAGGAGTTTCATCGCCGAAAGTGGCACTGCAGTGTGTACACCTAGACTGTTTTGTCAGCAAAAGCTGCCTTTCACAGAAAAAACTTGGTAGTGTAGACAATAAACACATTCCAGTGTAGGAATAAAACACAAAAAACAACCGCCCCCCCAATGATGCAATCCTTCAGATTCAGCATTTATTTCTGTCAACAATGTTCTAGTCAGTGCGGTGAAGATCCACCTGCATAAGCAGGAATTTTATCCAGGTAAGCAGTACTATCCATTCCACTAGAATCTTTGAAGGATGTTAAACAGAATCTTCTAAAGTTAAACATTTTTGAATCAGCAAACCCAGACAACTTGCATTGAAGAGTTTTAAAAGAGCTGACTGAAAAGGACTGGACTGTTAATGCTGACTTTCAATAAATCCTGGACCACTGCGAAAGTTCCAGGGTACTGGAAAAAAGCTATGGTTGTGCTCGGTTTTAAAAAGGATAAACAGAATGACCCAAGTAATTATAGGCCTGTCAGCATGACATCAATCCCAGGCAAGATAATGCAACAGCTGATACAGCACTCAATTAATCAAGAATCAAAAGAAAGTATTGTAATAAAAGCAAATCAGCATTGGTTTATGGCAAAACAGATCCTATCAAGCTAACTTGATATCTTTTTTTAATAAGATTGCAAGTTTGATTAATAAAGGAAATAGTATTGATACAATGTACTTTTACTTGTTATCATACATTTTCAATAAACACACAAAAAATGATAAAATTAACATGGCAAACATTAAATGGATGAAAAACTGGCCAGCTGATAGGACTCAACATGTAATAGTAAATGGGAAAACATATTTAAGTAGGTGTGTTTCCAGTGGGATTGGTTCTTGGCCCTACGCTATTTAACATTCTGATGAATGATTTGAAAGAAAACAAAAAATCATCACTGATAAAGTTGCAGATGACAAAAATTGGGGGAGTGGTCAAGAAATGGAGAGGTTACTAAGACAGTGATCTGGGTCACTCAGTAAACTGGGCACAAGCAAATAACGTTTGGTTTAATATGGCTAAATGTCAATGTATACATCTAGGAACAAAGAATGTAGGCCATACTTACTGAACGAGGGACCCTATTCTGGGAAGCAGTGACTCTGAAAAAGATTTGAGGGAGCATGGTGGATAATCAGCTGAACAAGAGCTCCGAGTGCGACACCGTGGCGGAAAAAGCTAACGTGATCTTCAGATGCATAAACAGAGGAATCTTGAGTAGGAGTAGAGAAGTTATTTTACCTCTGAATTTCGCACTGGTGAGACCCACTGCCGGAATACTGGGTCCAATTCTGGTGACCACAATTCAAGAAGGATGTTGTAAATTGGAGAGGGTTCAGAAAAGAACAATGAGTGTGATTAAAGGATTAGAAAACATTACTTATATAGTGATAGACTCACGGAGTTCAATCTATGTAACTTAAAGAAAAGGTGAAAGGGTGACTTGACTACAGTCTATAACAGGAGTGGCCAACCTGAGCCTGAGAAGGAGCCAGAATTTACCAATATACATTGGTAAAGAGCCACAGGCATACATCAGCAGCCCCCACTCAGCTTCTGCCCTATTCCCAGTGCCTCCCACATACAAGCAGCCCCGCTGACCAGCACCTCCCCACCAGCTGTTTTGTATCATGCAGGAGGCTCTGGGTGGTGGGTAGGAGGAGCAATGGCAGAGCAGGCTCAGGGAACAGGTGGAGTGGGGGCAGGGCCTGTGGCAAAGCCAGGGGCTGAGCAGTGAGTACCCCGCACCACATTGGAAAGTTGGTGCCTGTAGCTCCAGTCCCGGAGTCAGTGCCTATACAAGGAACCACATATTAACTTCTGAAGAGCCAATTGCATGTGGTACCAGAGCCACAGGTTGGCTCTGGAACCCGGTCTATAAGTATCTACATGGAGAACAAACATTTAATAATCTAGAAGAAAAAGGTACAACAAGATCCAATGGCTGGAAGTTGAAGCCAGACAAATTCAGACTGGAAATAAGGTGTACATGACAGTGAGGCTAATTAGAACAATTTACCCAGGGTCGTAAAGGATTTTCCATCACTGACAATTTTTAAATCAAGAGTGAATGTTTTTCTAAAAGATATGTTCTAGGAATTTTGGGGAAGCTCTATAGCCTGCATTACACAGGTGGTCAGACTAGATGATCACAATGGTCCCCTTTGGTCTTGGAATTGAGCTTAGATGCTACTGACTCCTTCTCAGAAAGGACAAGAGAAAGAAAGACCCAAAGAGACTCAAATGTTACTTCTTTAACAGAATGAAAGGAAGGTGGGAAATACAGCAGTGCCCTAGACACCTGCTCTTTATTCATGTGACTGAACCATAACAAAAGTACCTTCCTTATCCTCTCAATATCCAATCACAAGCAAAAAAAAAAAAAAAAAAAAAAAAAAATCAGATCCAGAGGGTGTCGTCTAACACTATAGTCAGAAAGCATTCAGTAACAACTCATGGTGGACATAAAAAAAAAAATTAGGTCTTGTACCAATCAACTAATATTGTGTGTCCTCTGTAATGTAATCTGAAAACCATCTCTGGAAGATTCTGGTATACAAAGTAACAGCAGTTCAGCTGGCTTGATTAGGAAATCTACAAAGCAGCAGAGTGACTTGTACAACAGCATGACCCCCTGGCTAAGTTTTTCCCTAGACTTTATTCATATGAGGCCTTGCACTCTACCTTCATATGTGGAGAGTTTAAACACACTTCCAGGAAGTATCTCCCTTTTAGTGACCTCACTTAAATCCCTCTGCAGGGACATGTGAGGTTTCAGCTTGCTGAACTGAAAGGAGCAGAACATGATTACAGGGAAAGCTGGGTTCCTCTAATATCCTCTTTCATCCCCTTCACTCCTAAACAACAAAAAATCAAAGAAAACAGCACAGATTAATTCAACATGTGGCTGTATTTCTCTCTGGACTACAGAATATCCTTCACGGAGGATTTCAGGGCAACAGCAACTCCTGAAAGCAGGAAGAAATGGTTTCTTCTGTAGGATCTGGGGTAGTAAATCACACACACACACACACACACACACAACTCTACACGCTTAAAAAACTCTTAAGGTGAAATTCCTTCCTGGAGAGAATGGACTCTTAGATTGTACGATGGATATTTACCCTAAAATGAAGGAGAAACAGTATTATATTTTCACCACAAAGGTGGGCAGTGTCAAAATCTCTGTTTCAAATAATTGAGAGTTCAGGGAAACCAGTTCTTTTTACATTTCCTCACACTCCCAAACTGGTATGAAAATATGCAACCATCTCTTTCTAATTAAAAGTGTTCTAAAACAAACAGCTAATAGCAGCACAGGCAACATGAACACCTCTGTGCAATTTAATGAAATACTTCCAGTCGCAGTAGTTCAAACGCTATACGAAAGACAGAGTTTATTGCAGAGGTATGATTGAACAGGTTGTAAGTTTTTTTAATTCAGTTTTATTAGTTGGCTACAACTTATAGTTAATGAGCAACACAGTGAAGCAATAAACCATTCTTGTCATGGAACTAGCTGTCAAACTGAAATGTTTTCTTCTCAGCTTCTGGCATTAACTAAAAGCATTCTGGGATGTGGTTTTCATACAAACAATCTCTGGCTAGGAGCACTCCACTGGGAGACAAAAAAGGGGTCTTTGTTGCCATCATGGCTCAAATATCTTACTGCTAAGCGGGTAAATGCTTGACAGCAGGGAGTTTAGTTTGAATCTTAGTCCTGACTCATGTGCCCGAATGATTCCAATAAAGCAACTGTCCTATAGTCAATAAGCTTCAGGCTGCCTAAAGATAGATCACAGAAAGCAACTTTTGATATAGCCACAGAAAAGAACTCATTTCTCTGATTAGGATATTCTGAAGATGACTCAAACTCATTTCTGATTTTAAAATGAGAACACAAGAAACCTGATGTTTTGTCAGCTATAGTCCAAGACCAGTTGCCATGATTCCAAATACACAGAATTTACTGTAGAATCAATCCCTTGCTCACAAAAGTGTTTCTTTGCTTTGCCTGGCTTTCACAAGGCTGAACAGAGAAATGGAACTTTTGATGAATGGGAAGGAGTAAGGTACTCTCCTGTCAGTTGCCGGAAGAAGAGTTAGAATCCCCTAACTCCCTCTCTGCTCATTAGCTAGCAGCAAAGGAGTAGGATTCCCAGAGTCCACCACACCATCAGCCAGGAGGAAAGGAAGCACCACCCTTCAAATATAGAGGAAGGAATGGTAAAATCCACCTCCCTTCCCAGAACCCAGGAGAGAACAACAATATTCTACGGATTTTCACAGATCACCACCACTACACTCTGCAGGCAAGTTTAAATTTGACATAGTATAGAATGCCCAGAAAAATGTTCGGTTTTGTTTTTTAAACTGAATTACCATTTCATTCAATACGAACTTCCCCCAAGCCTCAATCACACTTTCTGAACTGGTACTGAAAATGATCTAACCGCTAATGTAGATGGGACAAAGCTATTTTCAACAGCGATATAGAAACTAATTTTCTAGGACAGATAGGGCTTCAGACATATATTGTTAATAATACTGAAAGCTCTCTCAGGGCACCAAACAGGAATAAAGACTACATAAAAACTGTCATTACTCCACACATAAGATACTGTCCCTCAGATCATGTGTCTCAGAGCTATTTACATCAGTGACTGCCAAAATGAAAATGATACTGCCAATTCAAATTACGCAGAAAAACACTGCAGAGGACTTTAAGCTCTCTTCGCTAAACAGAAAGTACAATGCTAGCAGCTCAGTAGATCAGGTATAACACTTATTGCATGAGCAGAATTCCCCTTTTTTCTGACTCCATAGGCAATGTGCTTTTTAAATTCAATTTCTGTAGCTATTTTCTGGAAACCAAGGATTACTTCTTGACCTATAACAATTTAAGATGGAAAAATATGTAATTTGACCTGTGGACAAGTCTGTGTGTATTCAACGGCAATTTGCCAAGGAATCTACCCTTTGGCTACAGAGATTTGCTCCATGATTAGCTTTCCTTTTATTAAAAATAAAAGAAAATACTATTCCTAGCCCTCTTGGTTGTGAAGATATCCTTGAATTATGAACTGAAGGTAAACCAATGTATTGTCATCTTCCTGAGTTTTTAGATAGCCTGGAATAACTAAGAAGCGTGACTTTCCCTCATTTTTCTCAGTGGGTTAAAGATGACCTGCAAAGTTTTTTTTAAAAACAAACAAAACACACAAAAAAACCTGGGTTTGTGCCCTTTTCCTACTTTTTGATGCACAGAGAAGACCCAAAAAGGATTTTTCCTAATTGTTGTTTAACCTTAAAAATATCAAGAATTTCAACTCATCTTCCTTGGATTAGCTTAAGGATGTGGTGAAAGTATCAGTGGATATACAGCATTTTCTCTATTGTTTTAATTGAAGGCCTTTAACACAGAGTTTCTCTCTATATAATATTAGACCCTGAAGTGTAAATAAAAATCAAAGTTCTGAAAAGTGTTGACCAAAAGTCCCATTCCTTTTCAACTTTCACTGTCTTGCTCTTGTAAGGTCATACTGTTACTAGCTTTGCAGTCATATAAAGGCTTTTTCACACAGCTGCTAATACTGGCTCAGCTCTCCCAGTGTTAGTGACACTGGGAGTCTCACTGCAGATGGGCAGTGAGCTTCTCCATCTTCACTTTATCTTGTCAATCAGGGTTGACTGCTCTTGCTCTTCATCTTCAAACATTCTTGTCAAGAGTATCTGCCAAGCTGACACCAATCATCATGTTCTCCTTCAGCATCTTGAACCACCTTTCTCTAGGTCTTCCTCATCGTCTTTGTCCCATTACTGTTAGCTCTTGTAATCTCTGGCCAACACATCTTATGTCTCATCATCTCACATGACATAGCCATCTCTCTCAACAGCTAGTCAGCTTTTCCATGATGGACAGTAACTCCTCACTTAACATTGTGGTTACGTTCCTGAAAAATGTGACTTTAAGTAAAACGATGTTAAGCAAACCCAATTTCCCCATACAAATTAATGTAAATGGGGAGGGTTAGCTTCCAGGGAATTTCTTTTCCACCAGACAAAAATTTATTATATACACACACACACACACACACACATACATATATATACATACACACACACACACACATACACAGTACAAGTTTCAAACAAACAATTTAATACTGATATACTGTGATAATGATTGTGAAGCTTGGTTGAGGTGGTGAAGTCAAAGGGTGGGATATTTCCCAGGGAATGCTTTACTGCTAAATGATGAATTAGCAACTGACTGAGCCCTCAAGCGTAACCCATTGTTGTTAACACAGCCTCACACTCTACAAGGCAGCACGAATGGAGGGAGGGGAGACAGCATGGCAGACAGAGTCAGACACACACTGTGTGTGAGAGAAAGAGATATGCATTGCCCCTTTAAGTATGGTGTCCCCACTCTAAGTATGCTGCCTTTTTAAGTTGATCAGGAAGTTGAGAAAGCAGCTGTTGCCTGTCCTGAACCCTGCTGTGTGTCCCCCTTCTATGGAGATAAGATAAGTAGGATGCAGGAGCACGGGGAAGGGGAACACCCTGAAATTAGCCTCCCACTTTATCCCTCCCTGCACAGCAAGCAGGAGGCTCTGGGGAGCAGCTCCAAGACAGAGGACAGGAGCAGCACATGGCAGTGTGGGGGGAGGGACAGCTGAACTGCTGGCAATTGACAACTTGCTGGGTGGCTGCTGCACAGGGAACTTAGGGGAATGAGGAGCTGATAGCGGGGCTGCCAGTCCACCTTGGTTCCAAGCCCCCATCAGCTAGGTCTAATAGGATGCTCTTCCTGCAAGCAGTGGACAAAGCAGGTGGCTGCCAAATGACATTATAAGGGAGCACTGCGCAACTTTAAACAAGCATGTTCTCTAATTGATCATCAATGTAACGTTAACCGGGACAACTTTAAGTGAGGAGTTACTGTATCTGCATCCTGGCTAATACAGTTTCATTGAGTAGCCTATCAGATCTCATCTTACTCAGAATTCACCTAAGCATTCCCATTTCACGTAAAAAAGTTGTTGTTCTCTCTTCCTCACTGGCCAACATTCTGACTCATACTTCATGACTGGCATAGTCATGATCTTATACACTTTGTTCTTTAGTTCAGTGGATCTCAAGCTTTCCAGACTTTCAGGAGTCTGATTCGTCTTGCGTACCCCAACTTTTACCTCACTTAAAAATTATTTGCTTACAAAATCAAACATAAAAATACAAGAGTGTCACAGCCACACTATTACTGAAAAACTGCTCTCATTTTTACCGTATTATAAATCAGTTGGAATACAAATATTGTACTTACATTTCATTGTATAGTACAAAGACCATTGCGGGGAGGGATAGCTCAGTGGTTTGCGCATTGGCCTGTTAAACCCAGGGTCATGAGCTCAATCCTTGAGGGGGCTATTTAGGGATATGGGGCAAAAATCTGTTGGATGATTTAATTGGGGATTGGTCCTGCTCTGAGCAGCGGCTGGACTACATGACCTCCTGAGGTCCCTTCCAACTCTGATATTCTGTGATTCTAACTCATGGAAAGGTGCACTGTGGGTAGCTATCCCACAGTCTGCGCAGCCCATTGGAATTCTGGGTTAAGCTCCCAGTGCCTGATGGGGCAAAAAAATTGTCATGGGCAGTTTTGGGTACATGTCATCAGTCTCCCCTCCCTTCCTCTGCGAAAGCAACAGCAGACAATCATTTTGTGCCTTTTTTCCTGAGTTACCTATGCAGACGCCACAGCACGGCAAGCACAGAGCTCACTCAGCTCACCGCTGCTGTTGTGAGCACAGTAAACACCTCACACATTATTCTGCAGTATGTGCAGAACCTGCTAGGAGATGTCAGCACAAAGACAATTGTGAGGAGGACATGGACACAGACCTTCCTGAAAGCACAGGACATGGCAACTGGGACATCATGACAGCACTGGGGCAAATTCAGTCAGTGGAAAGCCGATTCTGGGCCTGGCCAACAAGCACAGACTGGTAGTGTCGCATAGTGTTGCAGTTATGGGATGATCCCCAGTGGCTGCGAAACTTTCGCATGTGTAAGGCCACTTTCATGGAACTTTGCGAGTTGTTTTTCCCCTGCCCTGAAGCGCAAGAATACCAAGATGAGAGCTGCCCTGACATTTGAGAAGCAAGTGGTGGTAGCCCTGTGGAAGCTTGCAACGCTTGACTGCTACCTGTCAGTTAAGAATCAATTTGGAGTGGGCAAATCTACTGTGGGGGCTGCTGTGCTGCAAGTAGCCAATGCAATCATTAACCTTCTGCTAGCAAGGGTAGTGACTCCAGGAAATGTGAAGGTGATAGTGGATGGCTTTGCTGCGATGGGGTTCCCTAACTGTGGTGGGGCAACAGACTGAACGCATATATCTTGGCACCAGACCACCTTGGCAACCAGTACGTAAACTGCAAGGGATACTTCTTAATGGTTCTGCAAGCACTGGTGGATCACAAGGAATGTTTCACTGACATCAATGTGGGATGGCTGGGAAAGGTGTATGATGCTCGCGTCTTTAGGAACTCTGGGCTATTAGAACAGTTGCGGGAAGGGACTTACTTCTCAGACCGGAAAATTACCGTTGGGGATGTTGAAATGCCAATATCCTTGGAGACCCAGCCTACCCCTTGCTCCCATGGCTCATGAAGCCGTACACAGGCAGCCTGGACAGTGGTAAGGAGCAGTTCAACTACAGGCTGAACAAGTGCAGAATGGTGGTAGAATGTGCATTTAGAAGATGCGTGCATCATGCACCCTTCCAGGTCAGCCTGCGTTAATGTCAATGAAATGCCCACGGTGATTTCTAGAATGCCCTGCACCTCACACCCCCTTCCCACAAGCAACAGCACCAGAATATGAAGAGGTGCTCTGTGGGATAGCTGCCCATAATGCACAGCTCCCAATGCCGCTTCAAGTGCCGTGAATGTGGACACACCAGTGCGCTTGCAGCTGTCGATGCTGACAGACTGAAGCACTTTCCCCGGTGTGCTCTCCAAGGGCTAGATTAACCCAAAGCGCTCTACATCTGCAAGTATAGCCAAGCTCTTAGCTGGTTTAATAAATGATGCAAGAGTGTTCATGCACAAACTGTTTTCACAGAAGTGGTGCAACATCATACCTTTTAATTAAACTGATGCAACTTTGTGTTTAGTCCAGGCCTCAATCTAGTAACATACCAAATTAAACTGCACTAATATTCACCTCACTTTGCACTGGTGGAGCATTTCTATATTGGAGGTTTACACGAACTTAATTACACCAGTGTACTTTTCCTTAAAGTAGAGAGGGTGTTACATAACTGTTATCTCCCCTCCTATAAATCTCCTCTAAATAATTATTTTTAATCCATCTCATTTATCTCAATGAGATGTTCACATTTTAGACTTGACAAGGTTGACTATTTCACTAATATTTTAAGCAAAAACATTCAGCTAGTGTGCTTACCAACAACATAGAATTTAGGGACAGAAGAGACCTGTTACGTTATTTTATTTATGTTTTAGGGCAGTGGTTTTCAATCTGTGGGTCGTGACCCAGTACTGGGTCGTGGAATGTAAGGCACTGCTCGCAGCGGCTCTGGTCAATACTGTTGAGCAGGCTGTTAAAAGTCCTGTTGTCAGTGCAGCCCGACTAAGGCAGGCTAGTCCCTACCTGTTCCGGAAGCAGCCAGCAGCAGGTCCAGCCCCTAGGCGGGGGGGGGCGCAGGACTCCGCATTCTGTCCCTACCCCATGCACCAGCTCTGCACTCCCACTGACCAGTTCCCAGCCAATGGAAGCAGGGGGGCAGGTGGCGGGGCGTGTAAGTGCCTGCGGGTGAGAGCTGCGCAGAGCCGCTTGTGTGACTCTACGTCTGAGCCGGACCTGCTGCTGACTGCTTCTGGGGCGCAGTGTGGGTCACAGTGCCAGAACAGGCAGAAAGCCTGCCTCTGCACCCCGGCTGCGACGCTGACCAGGAGCCACCGGAGGTAAACACACGCCCCAATCCCCTGCCCCAGCCCCACTCCAGCAGAAAAGGGGTTCAAGTCAGCCCTGGGAGAGGGCTGATTGGGGAAGTGGCTGCAGTTGGGCCATACCCCAATCAGGCCACAGCTGTCCTGTATAAAAAGGCTGTGAGCCAAGAAGGGCTCTCTCCAGGCAGGGAGAGAGCAGGGCCTAACTGCCTGTGTGACAGGGTACTGACAGTGGAGCAGTGCTGGGGAAGGGGCAGGCTGAACTGGGGAGCTTGGTCCTGGTGACCTCCCAGGCTGCAGGCCTGATAACAAGGCCTAAAAAGGTACTGGGAGTTAGGCAAAGGCAGCTGGCCCCAAACCCCCCTGCCTGTGATGACGGGATCTTACACTGCAGGCTGCCCCAGAGAGCGGGGACTTGATGATGACTGGCAGTAGCCCAGACTGAGGCAAGGTGGGGATCAGAGGGTTGGGGGTTCCCCAGGGAGGGGAGACCCAGACTGAGTGAGGGGGAATCGTCAGGGGGCAGCACCCCAAGTAAGAGGGGACCGGGGTCAGGGAAGGACACGGAGCCAGCGGGACACCAGCCTACAGAGGATGCTCCATGATGAAAAGAGCTAATTCCCGGATGACCAGCAGGAGGCGCTGCAGGAGTGAGTTGTCGCACCGCTACACACCCAAAACTCCTCATCTTCAGCCCCATCCCGGAGCCTGAACCCCCAGCACAGAGCCCTGACTCCCTCCCACATGCCAACCCCCTACCACAGCCTTGAGCCACCCCAAATCCCTCGTTCCTGGCTCCACCTCAGAGCCTACACCCCCAGCCCAAAGCTCCCTTCCACACCCCAAATCCCTCATCCCCAGCTCCACTGGGTCATAGGCATCAACAATTTTCTTCAACTGGGTCATCAGAAAAAAAGTTTGAAAACCATTGGCTTAGGGGTGCTACCAGATTGTTCCCTATAATATATTTTCCAAAGCTTTATCTAATTTTTAAAAGGTTTCAGACAATGGGACTTCCACCTCTTCCTGTGACTTCTTCAACCTCTAACAAACTTCTCACCATTAGGAAGTTTTTTCTTAATTTCAATCCATCATCCCACGGAGCAGAGGGGTGGAGGTGGAAGAGAAGAATCAGGCAGCCAACAAAGGTGTGGGGAAGGACCAGAGAGGGCACCAGCCAACTGTGGAAGGTGAATAAGAGAGGAGTCCCCAAAGAAGAAAGAAGAGTATTTTCATCTCCATCAGCCTTTTCAAAGCCTGTTCACAAAAGAAGGTAGCCACAAAAAGCCAATGGCAATAGATAGCTATGTCAATCTAAAAGCATGGGTCTCCAACACATGGCCTGCCATAGCTCCCCTCACCCCCAGCCTCTGCCCCCCCACCCAAGCACACCACGTCCCCGCTCCTCCACCTATCTCCTAGTGCCTCCCACTGCCAAACAGCTATTTGGCAACACTTAGGTCAGGCATAGGCAACCTAGGGTGCCAAAGGCCACACACAAGCTGATTCTCAGTGGCACTCGCACTGCCTGGGTCCTGGCCATCGGTCTGGGGGGCTCTGCATTTTAAATTAATTTTAAATGAAGATTCTTATACATTTTAAAAACCTTATTTACTTTACATACAACAATAGTTTAGTTCTATATTATAGACTTATAGAAATAGACCTTCTAAAAACGTTAAATGTATTACTGGCAAGCAAAACCATAAATCAGAGTGAATAAATGAAGACTCGGCACACAACTTCTGAAAGGTTGCTGACCTCTGACTTAGGTCTTTCTAGGAGGAGGAGGGGAGGAGCAGGGACACAGTGCACTCAGAGGCACGGCCGGGGCAGAGACTTTGGGGAAGGGGTTGGAATGGGGGCAGGAAAGGGGTAGAAAGTGGTGAGGCCTCATGGAAGGGATGGAGAGGAGGCAGAGCTGGGGACAGAGTGGGGGTTTGTTTTTTTGTATGAAAAGATGTCAGTGATGTGGCCCTCATGGTGATTTGAGTTTGAGATCCCTACACTAGAGCATATGCCAGGTAAATCAAGAGGAAACAAAAAAATTAACCTACAATATGGAATATTTTACAGTGTTGCCCACTTGCTGGGTATTATCACAAATATTGCAATTTGTTGTGTCTTTCTTAAATGCCAGCTGCTAGAATCATGCTATGGCCTGAAAATTTCATTAAAAGAGAAGTTTCTTTGCAATCATGAAGGCAAGAAAAGATTTAATATATAAAGCTAGGGCATACTCAATGCTGGAAAACAAAAAGGCAAATAAGAATAAAACTTTTTTTAACATTTGGAATTGGCAATACTGTTTTAGTCTCCAGTATATAGTTAATACATTAGAAGAAAGTAAGTTTTATGTCAATATTTTTTAAACAGCTGAAGCTAGAACGTTAGGACATTAACTACATTTCTTTTCCTCCAAATGTATACATTTTTCCTTCCAAATTAGTCTATTAGGCCATGGTTACACTGGCACTTTATAGCGCTATAAAGCCCCTACGAGCGCTATAACCTACTCTCCGTCCACACTGGCAAGGCACTAATAGCGCTATAACCGCGGAGTTATAGCGCTATTATTAATCCACCTCCTCATGGGGAATAAGGGCTGTAGCGCACCTGCTGTAGCGCTACAGGAAGAATGTGGACACCACTGCGTATTAATTGGCCTCCAGCCTGTCCCATAATTCCCGTTCGAGCCACTCTGGTCATCACTTGCAAACTCTTTTGTCCTGTCCTCAGGTGACCACACGTCAGACCCGCCCTTTAAAGTTCCAGGGAAATTTGAAAATCCCCTTCCTGTTTGCTCCAGCCAAGCGTGGCGTGCTCTCAGGGAATCCTTGCAAGTGATCATTCTCATTGATCTGATTGATTGCGTGGCGTGGTCTCAGGGAATCGTTGCAGGTGATCATTCTGATTGATCATCATGACTCCACGTGCCATGCCTCCTCGCAATAGGCGATCCCCAGCATGGAGCAATAGTGAGGTGCTGGACCTCATCAGCTGCTGGGGGGAAGAGGCTGTTCAGTCTCAGCTGCGGTCTAGCCGCAGGAATTTTGACACCTATGGGCAGATATCACGGGCCTTGGCAGAAAGAGGCCATGAGCGGGACACTCTGCAGTGCCGTGTTAAGGTAAAGGAGCTTAGGAATGCGTATCGCAAAGCCCGCGAGGCAAACGGCTGCTCAGGGGCAGCCCCGGTGACTTGCAGATTTTATAAGGAGCTGCACGCGATACTTGGAGTGACCGTGGGATCACCACCATCGACCACCACGGACACTTCCCAGCCCACCAGTGAAGGGGGAGGTGAGGAGGAGGACGAAGAGCAGGAGGACGAAGAAGAGGAGGAGGATGAGGACGAGGCAGCAGCGATCCAGGGCACGGAGTCGTCCCTGGACGCATGCAGCCAGGAGCTCTGCTCAACCCAGGAGGGCAGCCAGCCACAGCATCCGGCGGTTGCAGGGGCCAGCTCAGCAGCGGATTGCGGAGGTAAAGCTGCTTTTCTATGGAGAAGGCTGGCAGCTTGGGGTGGAAAGGGATGAGGGGGGCATTCCACCTGGTGCTCTGTTCAAGCCAGGAGGAGGGCAGGGGGGCATGCAGCCAGGAGCTCTCCTCTAAAGCCAGGAGGAGGGCAGCCAGCCACAGCGTCCGGCAGTTGCAGGGGCCAGCTCAGCAGTGCATTGCGGCGGTAAAGCTGCTTTTCTATGGGGAAGGCAGGCAGCCTGGGGTGGAAGGGGATGCTTGCATGCTTGCCTACATGTGGAATAGTGCATTGATGTAGTCTATCACCTCGCAGTAGTCATCATCAGTAATCTCTTCAAAGGTCTCAATAAGAGCACTTGCAATGCGCCTGCGCAGGTTTCCCGGGAGAGCCAGCATGGTCCCCGTCCCGGTCACGGTCACTAGTCCCTGCCACTGTGCCACAATGGGTGGGGGGAGCATTGCTGCACATAGGCACGCTGCATATGGCCCTGGGCGGAAGCTGCATCTTAATAAAATCCCTTCCCTTTGCTCCTCAGTGACTCGAAGCAACGAGATATCTTCCAGGACAAACACCTACGGAGAATGTTGGAACAGTGTTCAGAGTAGGGCTCCTGCCACTTCCCGGCACTCAACCCACCCCCCGCCACAGCTTTTCAGGGCAGGGAAAAAATCCTTCCCCCTGCCTGCTGCTCACACTGTGGCTCCTGCCACTTACCAGCACTCCCCACCCCCTCCCCCGCCACAGCTTTTCAGGGCAGGGAAAAAATCATTTCCCTTGCCTCTGGAGTCCACTCACCATGGCAGGGGCTCCGTTGCTGTATCTGTGCTGTCTGCGGGACAGGCAAACGAGGAATGCGGGGGAATGATAAGCATGTCTGCTCTTTACAAGGGAACCACTGTGCAATGTATCTTTTTATTTTAGAAGGGTCGTCCTTCACCCCTTCGCCATCGCTCTTATCAACAGCTGAGAGGCTCAGGCGACTGAGGAAGCGGCCACGAAGGAGCAAAGAGGATCTTGTACAGCAAGTAATGCAACAGGCTGTAACGGAGAATCGAGTTGCACAGAGGTGGAGGGAGAATGAGAGCAAGTTGAGGGAGAAGGCGCGGAAGGAGAACGCGATTCACCGCCGGAAAAGCACCGACAAGCTGCTCTCATTACTGCAGCTTCAATTGCAGACTATGCAGCGGCTTGTCACCCTTCAGGAGGAGAAGCTCCGCACCCACCACCCCAATTATCGTTTGCCCCAACTCCCTTCCCCTTCTTTGCCTCTGTACCCTCCAGGCCACTATCATCAGCCAAATGGTTATCACCATCCACAGCTGCCTCCAACCCCTCTGTCTTCACCGAATAACCCCCAGACCCCAGACCATTATCCACTGCAGTCTACCCCTAATAACATGCCTTACTGGCCACCGCAAATGGGGTTCGGGGGACATGGCCACTGTGAGGGCACTGGAGACTCAGAGACCTGGACATACTCCGATCTCTGACTGACCCCACGACACCCCCATTGCACCTCTCCTGCCTTCCCCCTCACATGCATCACAATATTTTCTTTCAGCAACCGAAGTACCTGTTCAATAAATGAATTGTCTTCTTAATAAATGGGTTTTTTTTATTAAGTGTACATACATTATTACAGGCTACAGAAAAGCAAATGCTTGTTCCTGTTAAAAGAATGCTCCCTCCCTCCCTCCATCTGCACCTCACTTTAGAACTGGCTTTCAGCCTCAAAATGCTCCCTCAAGGCTTCCCTGATCCTAACAGCCTCGCGCTGGTCCCCTCCATGAACCCTGCTCTCTGGCTGGGCATATGTGGCCTCCAGGCGTTGAACCTCAGAGGACCATGCCTGAGTGAAGCCTTCGCCCTTCCGCTCACGAAGATTATGTAGGGCACAGCATGCGGAAATAACCGCGGAGATACTACCCTCGGCCAAGTCTAGCCTCCCATAAAGACAGCGCCAGCGCGCCTTGAGACACCCAAAAGCACACTCCACAGTCATTCGACAACGGCTAAGCCTGTAGTTGAACCTTTCCTGACTGCTGTCCAGGCTCCCTGTGTACGGTTTCATGAGCCAGGGCATTAAAGGGTAAGCAGGTCACCAAGAATCACTATGGGCATTTCCACTTCCCCCACGGGGATCCTCTGGTCTGGGAAAAAAGTCCCGGCTTGCAGCTTCATGAACAGGCCGGTGTTGCGGAAGATGCGTGCGTCATGCACCTTTCCAGACCAGCCAGCGTTAATGTCAGTAAAACGCCCACGGTGATCCACAAGCGCCTGGAGAACCATGGAGAAGTACCCCTTTCGGTTAACGTACTCCTCAGCTAGGTGGGCAGGCGCCAGAATGGGTATATGGGTCCCATCTATCGCCCCTCCACAGTTAGGGAAACCCATTTCTTCAAAGCCAGCCACGATGTCATGCACGTTATCCAGAGTCACGATTTTTCGTAGCAGGATGCGATTGATGGCCCTGCACACTTGCATCAGCACAACTCCAACGGTCGACTTTCCAACCCCAAACTGGTTGGCCACCGATCGGTAGCTGTCTGGGGTAGCCAGCTTCCAGATCGCGATAGCCACCCGCTTCTCCACCGGGAGGGCAGCTCTCAGTCTGGTGTCCTTGCGCCGCAGGGCAGGGGCGAGTTCAGCACACAGTCCCATGAAAGTGGCTTTTCTCATTCGAAAGTTTTGCAGCCACTGCTCGTCGTCCCAGACTTGCATGACGATGCGATCCCACCACTCTGTGCTCGTTTCCCGTGCCCAGAAGCGGCGTTCAACAGCCGTAAGCATGTCCGTTAATGAGACAAGAAGCTGTGTGTCGAATGCATTCACCGCTTCGATCTCGTCTTCAGAATCATCACTGTCATCCTGCATGTCAAGGAATAACTCCACTGCACACAGAGATGTGCTGGCGACAGTCGTCAGCATGTTCCTCAGCAGTTCTGGATTCATTGCAGCACTGGACAATGGAAGACGGAGCGTGCCTTGCTGAAACCCTTGAAAGATGGCGCCGGAGGTGGAAGGAAACACAGGGATTGCTGGGATATGCCAAAAAGCATCATGGGTAGTTCAAACAGGATATAGAATGCCCCGCAAGTGACGCCCCCCCTACCACAAGCCATTGCGCCAGATCAGGAAGAGGTGTACTGTGGGATACATGCCCTAATGCGCTGCTCTTAATGCCGTATTAAGTGCTGCAAATGTGGCCATGCTATAGCGCTGGAGCAGCTCAGTGTGGACATACAATAGCGCTATTATTATTGCTGTATAAGGCGAGCGCTATAAGCAATAGCGCTATAATTTTGTAAGTGTAACCATAGGGTTATTTTCAGCTGAACTTCTATTTAAACTTCTGTAAAAAATTCTTGAGTAGTTATCAACTAGCACCACAAGAAATCTTTCTGATAATGAACGAGCAAGATTAGATTTGTAGCACAAATTTCTACTCAAGTCTCATTCAGAAAAATGAATATCACCCAGTAAAATACACAGATTCTTTACTCTTACTTTAACAAAAAACATTTCTGAAAATACAATAGCAATGTGCCAGGATAAGGGCAGTTGCAATGTCTGCAGAAGATGGACTAGCAGCTTAAGAAATGGCCCAAAACTGACATTTGATCCCTAAAGGACAGCACTTGGGATTGTGTTTATTTTTCTCTAAATTTGATTTTTAAACCCTAGCACACATCCTGTTCAAGGGCTTATGAAATGTTAACAAACATCTCACTTCTTTAAAAATCATAAATAAAGCACATGGACCTAATATTGAGAGGGGAATGAGGGAGAAGATAGCAAAGAAAGAGCTAACTTCTTTAAAGAAACAGATTTCTCCAATGCAGCTAGGATTTGAACCACATATATTTTCTTCCTCTTCTATATTTGTGACCTCAGTGACAATTCACATCTGCCTTGATACATGATCTCTCACAGGTACTGTCAAATACTTCTTTCATTCCCATCCTCCTCACAAACAAAATGAATCATCTACATTTTTAATTGCCATTGAGCACATTTGGCACCATGCCTGTCCTTTGACCAAAGAGCAGACAAGGAAAAGGCATGCACACATGCACACAAAAACAAAAAAACACAATGCGTAAAGAAATACCACCTTATGCATCTAATATTGATACTTTCTATGTATGTAATATAGACATAATATCCATCAAAAAGCAGATAGCCTGAATAAGGATTATCAAAACAGACCTGTAATAAACGTAGCTATGTTTTAGTCAAGTAAATATTCCTAAAATCATTGAGAATGACTTTCATGGCTAGCTCCAAGTCCTCATAATCTGTTTTAAAACTCATTTCTCTAGTGGATGAGCCATTACAGTCTACCATGTAAATATACAGTAAACAAAGCATAACTGTCTATTGTGTACATCTGTATTCTTCTTTGAAGATATGTTTTTTAGATTAATCTTGAAAAGGTAATTAAAAAAGAGATTCTTGACATACATCATAAAAGGTCCTTTGCACTAATCTGCATTAAGTCTCAGTATGAGGTTTCTATGCTTATAGAAATGGCAGCAGGAGAGGTCTATTTTTTCAGACTTCTTTTTGTTTCCTCTGTTCTATGGTTAATTTTATCACTCCAGATTTGATTTTATCTAAAACCTCATGACATGTTTGTGGGAGAATGACTGTGAAGACATTTGTTGAATGCTCTCTATTTTGAGGGTTTGTTGTTTGGTTGGTTGGGGTTTTTTTGTTTGTTTTTAACGATAACAATGAGATTTCAGACACCTCAAGCAGGGATAATTTGACATTAAGGATACATGCTCATAGCTAAAATACTGAATCCAAAACTCCAGACTGACACTTTATCATCAAGCTTTGACTAAGATTTTTTAAAATGTTCATTTGCAACATCTTCTCTCCAGAATGGTGAGCTATCCGAAATGGAAATAATGACCTCCTGGATCTACCAGGAGATGTGGAAATACTATCAGGATCATTATCCGAGAATAAAATTCATGTTAATTTCAAGCTCCATAAGAAACAAATGGAAAATTAAGCATCTACTATAAATGGAAAGAGGCAAAACGGATATTGCTTTATTTTCAGACAAATGGCGTTTCTATACAGGAAGGATTATAAATTTAAGTTGCTGCAGTTAAACATATAACTCCCCATGTGGGCACACCTATTTTGGGATAACAGTGCCTTTTTCTAGTTAACATGTGATTTTGGAAGTGAATTAAACTAAACTGAAAAGCCACTCTTATTCTGGAACAAACATGTCCACACAGGAGAGTTACACCTAAATAACTACAGTAGTTTAACTGTATCAGTATAACTGCAAAAGAGTCTATTGTGCAGACAAGCCCTCAGATGGGTTACAAATGAAGATAAATTTAAAACTATTTTTAAAAAAGAGAGTAGATGGTAATGTCCTGAAGCTATCTAATCTGAGACATACTATGGCAAAGGCTATATTTTAGTCATGGGTACATTATTTTTTTTAGTAAAAGTCATGGACAGTAAACAAAAATTCACAGCCCGTGACCTGTCCATGACTTTTACTATATACCCCTGACTAAAACATTGGGGAGGGCGACTGGGGAGGGCAACCCTGGGGGCACCATGGGTGCTGGGGGGAGAGCCTGCAGGGGGGGGGGGCACAGAAGGTATGGGGGGAGGGGGTTGGCAGGGCTGGAGCAAGTTTCCTACTCAGCTCCTGGGAAGTGGTGACCTCCAGCTCCTAATGCCATGTACTACCTCCACTTGGCCCCAAACCCCAGTTCTGCAGCTCCCATTGGCTGGGAACAGCGGCCAATGGAAGCTGCAGGGGTGGTACCTGCAGGCAGAGGCAGCACATGGAGCTAGGAGCTAAGGGAGGGGACTTCCTGTCAAATTCTGGAGAGCCCCCCACAGGTAAGCATTACCCCACATCCCAATCCCCCCATCCCAAACTCCTTCTGCTGGGTGTCAGGGGGCCCCAAGACTGCCCCAGGAGCATCCAATGCAACTGGCTCTACTGTGACCAGATGTCCCGATTTTACAAGGACAGTCCTTATATTTGGGACTTTTTCTTATATAAGCACCCATTACCCCCCAGCCACACACCCCGTCCTGATTTTTCACACTTGCTACCTGGTCACCCTAACTGATCCTGGGGCTGCCCAAGCTGCTCAGGTGGCTCCCAGGCCAGTCGCATGGGCTGCTACAGAGGTCAGGGAAAGTCAGGGAATCTGTGACAAAAACAGAGCCTGAATTATGGCTACATTATTAGAAATAATTTTACAGGGTATTCTTGAATTTAAGCAATTGAATTCACTTGTGTTGACATCCTTTCATCTGCAAGAGACGGTGGGAATTGCAGCCTATGATGTAGATGGTTTGCAATGTCGAATGTGACTGAATAGTCCAATCCAAAATTTACTTGATCTTTGGCAGTTATTAAAAATGTGTGTACACCGAACCCTCATCATAGGCCAGGGTTCGGGATCCATGTGTGGTCCTGCGTTAATGCGGGGACCACATTAACATAGGGGATGCCTTGCCATGGATCTCCATTTAAATATTTAAATTTGGGATCTATTGCTGCAACCGCACTACATGCAAACCTGCGCTTTAGCAACGCAGGCTATAGCGAGGGTCCAGTGTATCTTCGTTGGGAGCTGCTTGCTTTCGAGAGGCTCTTTTCTCGTCAAGCTATAGGAGCCAGCTGCTGTCATGGACTTTGATACCCTGATGGAGACAATGGCCCCAATGAATTCACTTGGGAGTGAAGAAAAAGAGGGGGCTAATTTCAGCACTTAATCAGACACAGAAGTTCAAAGGTACACTATTTTCCCTAAAGGATCCTAAAGAATGTGCAAGACTCTGCTATAGATAGTAAAAGTTTCTACCTACTATGCTAACTCTAGCATATATTTATTAAGGCACTGTTTTGTGAACATGAACCCAGCCATTTGAAATAATGTTTTCACTGTACAGCTAAAGGAGGTAAATCCATGTTTTCTTTCTATTGCAAACAATAGGGTTGAGTATCATTATAAAGGTTTCCAAATCAGAGAAATGTCAAATTGCTGAGTACTGAAGGCTGCATGGAGAAATGAGAAGTACTCTAAGGTATGCCAAGTTTCTCCAGAGGGAGCAAGCAGACTTTTTGCAAACGTTTAAGGGTCAATTCAAGATAGAAATGAAATAAAAAGGTTTCCAAAGAAACACAGTGAACAATCTTGTGGAAGAACTTTTCACAACTACATCTATCAGTTGGTGATACCTCCTAGCAAGGGAGCTAACAAACAAATGTAACTTGTTGGATCAGCATTGGGATGCAGACAGTGAGGTTGGCAAGCTGAGTACTGTTTCCATGTATTCCTCCAGCCTGTCTATATCCAGCTCTTGTCTCTTGACTTATCCTTCAACTGTAAACTCCTTGGAGCAAAAGAGTCTTATTTCTGTGTTGTGCAGTACATAGCACAATGCGGGATGCAGGTCCATGACTAGGGTTTCTAGGCACTACGGTAAAAGAAATAATACTTGGGGTTTTTATAAAAAAAAAAATCACATGCCTAACCAAATTAGTTATATAAGTCCAAAAATCTGTGCCTAGACCAGGCATTAGTGTTTTGCTAAGAATATAAGCTTTATAGTAATGAGTCCACACACAGGTGCATTAGGCAAGCATGTTCTCATTGTATAAAGCTCAGGCCTTGTCTACACACAAATATGCAGTTTAAAGCAGAGGTGGGCAAACTACAGCCCACGGGACCATCCTGCCTGGCCCTTGAGCTCCCAGCCGGGGAGGCTAGTCCCCGGCCCCTCCCCTGCTGTCTCCTCTCCCCCACAGCCTCAGCTCGCTGCACGACCCACACTCTGGGGCATAGCTGGCTCCAGCCATGCAGTGGGGCCATGAGCTTCTGCTGCTCTAAGCTGCATAGTAAAGGGGCAGGGAGTGGTGGGGGCAGTTGGATGAGGAAGAGGTTCTGGGGGGGCAGTTGGATAGGCATGGGAGTCCCAGGGGGCCTGTTGCGGGGGGTGTTGATAGGAGTCAGGGCAGTTGGGGGGCAGAGGCGATTGAATAGGGGGTGGGATCCCAGGGAGCGGTAGGGGTGGGGGGGTCCTGAGAGGGGGAAATCAGGGAATAAGGAGAAGGGAGGGTTGGATGGGTCAGAGGTTCTGGGAGAATGGTCAAGGGATGGGGAGGTAGATAGGCATGGTAGTCCCGGGGGGGGGGGGGGGCCATATAGGAAACAGGAAGCGGGAGTGTTGGATAGGGGGTTGGAGTTCCGGGGGGCGGTTAGGACTGGTGCTTTCCAGACAAGGAGCCGGGGGTGGAGGGAGAGGGATGCGTCACGAGTTCTGAGGGGGACAGAGAGGGAGCGGGAAGTAGGAGGGGGCAGGGGCCAAGCTGTTTGGGGAGACACAGCCTTCCCTATCTGGCTCTCCATACAGTTTTGCAACCCCAATGTGGCCCTTGGGCCTACACAAGTTTGCCCACCTCTGGTTTAAAGGCATGTCTTTAAACCAATTCAGTTAAACCAGTACAAATTCCTACCCAGATGCTCTTAGTTTATTATTCAAGCTAAATAAGTATAAGCTGCTCTTAAAACAAGAGCATTCACACAAGGTTTTCTGCCACTTTAACTTAACTGATGTAAAGACATGCTTTCAGGAGTTACTTGCTCTCACAAAGAAGGTTTAAAATCTACACTGAATTCCAAAGGAAGATAGAACAGAACTGCAGGACACCCTCCTGATCTTTGAAGGGTGACTTAACATGCATTCTGTTCTGGCTATCTTGAAGTAGAAATAAATACTATTATGTAAGGCAAGAACAGGAAGACAGTCATTCAGCAAGGGTTTCCTTATGTGTGACTATTGAGACAGAAGGCAGAACCTGGAATTTGTCAGCTAGATTGAGGGGAAAGCTCTCTAGGACCACAAGAATGATCTTTTTTGTAAAGTTCTGCTGGATCCACTAGCATCAGGGTACTGATTTCTTATTATCAGGACTTTCATAGTAGATCAGTCTTCACCCTCCAAGCAGCTCAGGTCTCTACTAGAAACCTTATCAGTTTGTTTTCCATTACAGTGCTTCTTAATAATGCTGACTGCGAGGAATTATGAGATGGAATTTTAAAAGGTAAACAAACAAAAGAATGAGTAAGTGAATCTTACCTTCTTTCATAACTAAATAATTGAGTTTCCCTTTCAAGCAACATGTATCACCTCTCCCCTAACAATCTGTCAAACTGCCTAAAAAATAAAGAAAATGAGGAATACTTGTTACACCTTAGAGACTAACCATCAGATGCATCCGATGAAGTGGGCTATAGCCCACGAAAGCTTATGCTGAAATAGACTGGTTAGACTGTAAGGTGCCACAAGTATTCCTCGTATTCTTTATGGATACAGACTAATACGGCTAGTAATCTTAAACCTAAAAAAATAAACTATCATCCCTTTATTTTTCAGTTTGACTTCTTATCCTCTGATCCACCAATTAGCTTTTTTTGGCCTTTGATCCTCTGCCTTCTCTGCATGCATTTTGACCTTCTTGCTGCCTATCACTTTATACTTTACACTTGCATTTTGACCACTCTTTCTCATGGCATTCATCTTCCATTATATTTTACAGTACCTCCCATTTCTTTTCTCTAATCCAATTATATACTTTTCCATAGTACAAAAAAGCCTCACTGGTTAAGAGGTGTTGTATTTTTTTCTCCCATTATAGTAATTAGATATGTAAAGTTTATTTATTTTAACAGTGAAACAAACTCAGGAAAAAAAAAAAGTTTTCTTTCCACATCTTGCATAAATAATCCACCACATTTTCGCTCATCTATACAAAATACTTTAAATGTATTTGCTGGTTTATCTGATTTCTGAACTAGAGCCTACCAATCCCCAGAAATGCAATCCATACAGACTTGGTGAAAGTAGTAAAGGTCATCTTCATAGTTCAATACACTGTAAACAAAAAGTTCATCCAAAATGAGATTACAATCCCTGCACTCATGAAAACATAAAAGCTTCAGAACCTTCTCCCACAATGTCCATGCCATAAGACAAAGTTAGCAGTATGCTACTGTGAGAGGTGTGATGTGAAGACTGATTTATGTTTGAACATTGCTTCAAAAACACAAAGCACTGCCTAAATGCTGTATATTCTTATACGTCCATTGCCTCACAAATGGAATAAGCTACCAAACGCTTGCAAGCAAGTATCTCTCTTGCTCTGTGGATCTCACAGCTAAGAATGATTTCATTATTTGTCTGGAGGATACAGAGAACAGGCCTTTCTAAAAGTTATCTACTTCATTATTTTTTGTATCAGGAGAGCACCTTTTATTACACATTGATATGGAAGGGAGAGGAGAAATCAGAGGATTTCTGACTTTTACTCAACCAGTTAAGGCCTAAATAGAATATCTACTCGTAGCTTCATCTGACAGTAACAGCTGCCTAGAGTACTAAAAGGATCCCTATGTCTATTAGCTGGGCTGTAACAAAAAGATTTAGTGTCAAATCCTGCAAAAAGCAGTATTCCTTTTGTTCACTGCCAGGAGACAAACTGTAAAATGATTTTTTTTATTAATTTGTGGAGAGGAAAAGAAGAACAAAGAAGAAGAAAGGCAATAAAGGTTAGACTGGCTAAGACTTAAACACGGGTGGACAAACTACGGACCATGGGCCAGATCCAGCCCCTCAAAGCTTTGGATCTGGCCTGCGGGATTGCCACCACTATGGCACCACGGGCCCCGCACTGCTCTGGGACCAGGGCATGCAGGGAGTTTGCCCTTGACCCCAGTGCACACTGCTGCCACCCGAGCCACTCCATGTAAGCAGCACTGGACCAGAGCCCGCACCCATCCTCTACCTCAGACTGTCCGGTATCCCTGCCCTCAGCCCCCTTGTACAGCCAACACTCTTCCTGTACCCCAACCCCCTGCCCTCAGCCCCCTGCTGCACCCCACATTCCAACCTCCACCACACCCTACACCTCTCCTGCACCCAACCCCCTTTCCTGAGCCCCCTTGAACACTCCACACCCCTCCCCTGCCCCAACTCCTTGCCCTGAGCCCTTTCCTGCACACCGCATCCCCTCCCCCCTTCTGTAAACAAACCCTCAACATTTAAAATGCTCTCCTCAAATTCATTAGACTACTATAACTAGGAATTTTTTTTGTTACAATGACATTGAAGATGACCTCTGTGAAAGGATTATTTTATGAGCTGGGTTTGACACAACTTAATTACAAACCCAACTCTTTTACAAATGTAAACAGCAACTCTAATTTCACTAGAACAAGAATATTTGAACAAGTTCCTTTTTTTAAATATCTGAATTAATTTTATTGCAGCTTTCTATTGGGTGCCATCCTTTTTTGGCTTACCCTTATTTTGTTCTTCTATCTTTGACACCACAAAGTATTCCCAGTCCTCCAGAGTGAGGCAGTTTTGCCACCCTAAGGCTCCCTCAGCCTCAAAGTCCATCCCCGCTCCCCATGAGATCTTTTGGTGTTTTCATTTATACTGTCGCAAATTTTAAATTTTCAAATGCACTGCAAATTTTATATTGACAACAGTGTAGGAATTATTGGGAGAAGACTGGAGGTTTTGACAGCTGGATAGCTAACAAATGAGGTTTTTGATACCCAAGAAGGGGTGCAAGTTTGTTTTAGTTTCTGTTATTCATAAGGTAACTGATGTTTCTGATACTAGCAAAGTGACCTCTATTCTTTCAACATCTTTTGGAAAGCGGAATGGAGTTGATTCCTAGTTCCACACCTCAGAACCCCTTAACAGCAGCTAGTTTGGCCCACTATAGCCCAAATATTTGCCACTATGCAAAAGTGACAAGCATTTTAGCTTGATGCTTTTCCTAGAGTGATCAGCAGTGAAACAGGCAAAGTTGACATTTAAATGGTTTATATTCCACAGAGGTGAATGAAAGTTCACACTTCACTGTTGTTTGAGGCTGTCTGAAAAGAGCTATTACTTTGGCTCACATTTTGAAGATTTAATTTTTAAAATGAAAGCTTAGATTTTTATGCCATAATATGCAGCAATATAGAAATATTTGCAGTAGCAAGGAACTATGACATTGAGGATTCTGATTATTCTGTAGATAATATGTCCCAATTTTTCCTGTGCACACCTAACCACCAGAGTCTGAAAAAATTCCCAGTTCTGAACCTCCCATCAGTACCTCCATATGGAAACCAGAAATCAAGAATACGTCTTCATTGATGAAAAAGGTGTGTTTTTACAAGCTAACACACATTAGCTATTTTGCTGTAAAATCCTAGTGATGAGAAAGCTAAGTAGTTTTTACTAGGATGTAGGTAGACAAGGTCAAACCCAGATTGTGTGTGTGACGGGGGGTAAAATGTTGAACTCATCTAGCTGTATAGCTTACACCTTACCTTCACTAGGACTTTACAGCAAGATAATGAGACTTGGCAGAATTCATTTTTAAAAAAATATTTCTTTTTATTATTAATTTCACACATGTGGGACAGTATATGGGAGTCAGACGATAATCATTTAATTACAGCAGACACCAAGAATAACAAAAAATCAAAAGTTTTATAAACTGTTAAAACACAAATTGTGTATTTTGAGATGATATTGACAAAGTAAATATCCTTAAATTGAACTTGCATAAGTTCTCAAGCCTACTTTTTTGTCCATCAGTACATTTCAACTATTGATTAAAATACTTCCTGCTGGTTTGCAGGTATACAAGGATATTGATATTTCCCAAAAAAAAATCTAATTCCTCAAAGCCTAGAGATAACTAACACGCATTAGCTACACTTTGCTGTAAAAAAAAAAAAAAAAAAAAAAAAAAAAAAAAAAAAGAGAGAGAAAGAGAGAGAGAACAGCTGACCTTTTCAGCAGTGTAGAGACCTCCCAAACTGCTGCTGCAAGCCTGCAAGCTAATGTCATCACTACGTAATTAACTTCTCTCCTGTTAGCCTAGCCCCAGTGAGAGAGTCACACTGTGAAGTAACATGTCAGCTGCACACAGAATCATTACCTTACTTCACGGAATGTGTTTTACCAGTTGATGAGTTGCACTAACTAGAACTGTGGTCTATACCCCAGATGGGCCAACAAACTCCAGATGTTATAATTTAGTTAAACTGTTATGGGCTAAATAGATTTGTCTTATTTTGAGGTACAACCATCTGCTCTGGTGCATTAGTCTACAACTGTAATGTCATGCAGATCTTCAAAATCAAGGAACTATACAAGCCACCAAAGACTATTACAATTTATGACAGCATCTTTCAAGAAATTCTATAGTCTTGTTAAATGCAAAGGCAAGATACTCATGATACTTAGCTAGTGATACAGGAGTTTATATTAAAGATAAAATTCCTTTCTTAAACAAATGACTAGACGAACTTGAAGCTAACAATGCTCTGCAAGCCCTATGTGTTTCTACAGACTGCTCAAAATAATCTGCACCTTAAAGCCAAAAGTTAAACAAGATATACTTAGATATTAAAAACGCCTGTTTCTAGAAATTAAACTGGGACAGTAAATCCAATCATACTAAGCATGTCTGATAACGAATGCAAATATAGGGCCTCAGCTTGATCACTTATCACTAGTTTCAGTTAATAAAAACACAGCTCACAAACACAGATGACCTCCATTATGTCCTGTTCCTATTTAGTCATATAGGATATATATTACTGACATATAGCAGCAATATAGCAGGCACACAGGAGTCTGCTGGGCACCATCCTGCAGTCAGTGTTACGCAGCACTAGTACTTTGTCTTCTCCCATTTTCCTACGACAGCAACAGCTCTGAGAACTGGTTTGAGCGCGGGACACGCCTCTTGAGTTCGGTCTCGCCTCCCGCCTACACACCCATTTTAACCAGCACCAGGTTAAACAGCTCCAGTGGGGTTTATAGTGCTAGGAAAATAACCTCGGGAGTTTATCCGCACTCAGCGGAGCAGGCCAATTTCATCCACGAAAGGTTTGTTAGCGGCTCGCTCGGGGGCGACAGGGAAGCAGAACAAGTCGTCTGCGCTCAGAGAGGCTCCTAGTCTCTCCCTGGGGCGAGTCACACTCTAGCCTCCCGCGGGCTGGGCCGGGCGGGCTGCTCCGCGGGTGCCGCGCCGAGGATGCGCAGGCTCGTGCCGCGGGCAGAGCGCGGCGCTGCAGGCCCCATCCGGCCGCGGGCGGACAGGGCCCCAACCGCCCGTCAGCAGCGCGGCCCCCGCCCTGAGGGAAGGAAACTGCGGGCTCCGGGCCCGTTTCACCTCCCCCTGGCGGAGCCCGCGGCTGCCCCTCCCTCCGCGCGGGGCGGGGCTCGGAGTTAAACTCCCGGCCTAGCCCCCTCCATCCCAGCCCCCCCATCCCATCCCGAGCGGCCCCCTGCGCACGCTGAGGGCAGCGCCTCAGTCCCCCGCCGAGGCGGGAGCAGCCCCGGGAGACCCCTGGCGGGGCGGGGGATAGCACCGGGCGGGGCCAGTCTCCAGCCAGACCCCCGTTGTCCGCGGGGAGGGGCCTGCCCGCAGGAAGAGCGGCAGCGCGGGGCCCCAGGGAGGTGCATGGAAGAGGCTAGCGGAGACCCCGCCGAGCCGTCTGTGCCCTGGGGGGGGGGCTGTCCCACACTCACCGCCGAGGAGCCGCCGCCGCGGTGCGCGTAGCCGCCTTCTTCTCTGCGCCGGGGGCGGCTCTTCCCGCCCGCTCGCTTCACCCGCCGGGGAAGCGCGACCCCCAGAAACTAAAAACAAAATAAAATTAAAAAACTTTCCTCGCCGCCGTCTCCCTCCCCTGAGGAGCACGAACCCAAACACACCGAGACACACCTCCGTACCGCCCCTCGCGCCCCTCACTGGACGGCGTTGCGAGGACCTCCCGCCCATTGGCCTCATTCCCTGTCCATCATACACCTCCGCGCCCCTTTTCACCCCTCCGAACTATTAATTGGGTATTGCCTCGAAAATCTCTCCGCCCATTAGCCACATCGCTTGCCTATCATAACAATACCCACCTTTCCTCATCTCCAATTGGATAGCGTCGTCACTACCTCCCCACCTATTGGCTACATTCACTATCAGTCGTCTGTAGATACATGTTCCTCCACATAATTCATTGGCTGGAGACTCCTCTTCCCTTCTCCCCATTGGCTACAAGCCCAGCCCGTGAGATGAGTTCACGCCCACTTTTCCTGCCCATCCACATCCTTCATTGGGCTGAATTTTTAGTCTCTCCCACCCATTGGGTAATGCGGGGTCCGTCACAAACAGATTCCCGCCCCTCCCCCCACACCTGCGTTTCTCAGCCTCCCGCCGCTGGTGCTTCACCGCGCTCCCGCAGCCCTGCCCATATCAAGTGATTACAAGAGCTTCGTCAATCAACTGTAGACCCGCCCACCGGCCCCCGTGTGGGCTCAGCAGGAGGGGGAGACTATGCCGGGTTTTCAGGTTATTAATAGAGCCACAGCTATAAACATCCAGAGACGCCCGTTCGAGCGGTTGCTGACAGAGACACAACACCCCTCCCCCCATAGTTTGCGATGTTATTTATACCCCGCTTGCACCGCCCCCTGCAAGCGTCAGACAGGTTGAAACGCCATTTGGCACGGGAGGTGTCAGTATTAGTGAAGCTCGCAAGCCATTGGTGTAAGTAGTTAGGGGTGACCCGCCCACCAAGTGTTTAGATGTGGGGCAACAACAAGCAATGCTATTGGTCACATCAGCCCTAGCTACTGATGATTTACCATCTAACCGCGCCTCTGATTGGACAATAGTTCATGCGCCGTCAAGCGCTAAACCTTCGTACGCCAGGCTTAGCCAGGAGGCCAAGGCGATCAGGTGCCCTGTGACGTGCGCAGCCGCAGTGACACGGTAGGCGGCTGTGCGTGGCGTCGCCCTGCTTACCGCGCCAGTGGACGCCGCAGAGGCGTACGGCCTCGCCAGGACCAGGCTCCCAGCAGCGCATGACGTCGTAACGCGAGCCCCAGGCAGGGAGGGGGGTAGATCACTCTGTGACAGAAACCTCCGCGGTGTCCTGCCGCCGCCGCACAGCGCAAAGCCCCTCTGTGGCGTCCGGCCGGCCGGAGGCGCCTTTCAAGCCAAGCCCTGTATTGTGAACAAGAACTAGGTGCGGAGACGAGGCGACGACACTCGCCGTTCCCCTGCCTAGCAGCAGCCCGCGAGAGCCCTGCCCCGCGCCTCCTTCCAGCCACCGCCTTTTACTTTTCTGAAGCCCCTGCGTTAATCATCTCTCCAAACCCTGGTCCAGAAACTCCCAATTCGTTTTGTTCTGCAGCCCCTGCTGCTAAATGTCTTCTCTGGGCGGTGGGGAGAGCTGCTAATGGGGTGATTTCAGTTCTATAAAGAGTATTTTTCAAGTGTCTGATCGTCTGATCAGCATTTATTTTATAAGTATAGTTGTTTATGAATAAAAATGGATCTTCAGACTCCAGCTGCTGGGCTGAACCCCGAGTAAAGGGGGTTACAGACGGGGCACTGGGAGACGAAAACAAAATACAAGAGGAGCAGGAGTGTGTCTGGGAGGGATTATGGAGTGGTGGGCAGGGGACCAGGAAGGACCTACAGGAGGCTGGGGAGTGGAAGGCACATGGAGGGGTGTCACAGCTTCCCCTGGGAAGAAGGCATACAGTAGATTCTCGATTATTCAGGATGATAGGGAAAAAATTAATCCTGGTTAATAAAATCCTGGATAATCACCATCCAGAGGAAATATGGGGAAGGGGGGTTGGTTCACCAGCCACCCTGCGCCATGGGAAGGGGGTGTTGGTTCACTGGCTGCCCTGTGCCCTGGTGGGGGGGTTTTTTGTGCGCTTGGGGCGGCAACAAAGCCAGAGCTGGCCCTGCAAGTTACACATTTTTTTTTGACATCCTGGTTAATCCACTTTCTGGTTAACCCAATCCTGGATAATTGAGAGTTTACTGTATATGGAGGTGTGCAGACTTCACTGGGACAAAGAGGCAGAGGGAACTCATGGACCATGAGTGGGAAGCATAGAAAACTATAGGGATAGGGAAAGAGGGCATTGAAAGGGGTGCCTGACACCAGCTCAGACTTAGGGCTTGTCTACACTTACATTTTGTAGCGCTCTAACTTGCTGGTTATGGGGTGTGAAAAGTCACCACCTGAGTGCAGTAAGTCTGAGTGCTTTAAAGCACTAGTGTGGACAGGCTCTGAGGTGTGGAGGTGGATTACCAGGAGCACTGGGAGACCTCTCCTCCAGCACTAGCCCTTAAAAGCACTGCTGTGGGAGCATTCCTGCAACAGCACTTGAAGTTACCAGTGTAGCCGTGCGCATAGATAGCGGGCTTATGCAGGGGTCAGGGAACAGCAGAGGCCCAGGGATAATGTGACAGTTCTAGGAGTACCAAGAACTAAGAATCACCTTGTCACCACCCATGTCTCCAGCATGAGAGAGACTTGTTTGTCCTTGGCTGGGTGTCAATTCCCTGACATCACTAGCCCTTTAGCCACCCAAACACTCCCTTGGCCAATGCTATCCTTATTTTCCTTTACAGGTTAAAAATAAGCACACCCTAGTCCCCTTTGATGCATTCACCTGTAGCATTCAGATCCTCATCTACTGAAGCTCACAGAAATACCAGGTCTGCTGTTTGCAAGGGAACAATGTACCTACCTACAATGTATCACTTCTTTGATTCAACTCAGGATCAGCACCTTGCTTAATATCAAAGCACTTAGATGTATTATAGTGAAAAATGGATACATTTATTATGAAAGATTCAAGAGATAGTGAGTAAGGATAATGGAAATAAAAGGTTACATATAAAACAAAATCATAACACTCTGTCTGGAAACAAAACTTAACAAGCTAACCCCCTGTCTAAAGAATTCTTATCTCACCCAAAGTCTTCTGCAGCTTTTCCAACCAAGGCTGGTTTAGATCCCATTTTCATGAATGCAAACACACTGCCCGTTTACTTCCTAGCTGCAAGATGATGGGATGTCTTCTTTGTTCTGCAAATATACCTTTGAAGTTGTATCTCAGGATAAGATTCTCTCCCCCTGCTCTGTTTCCCTATCTGTTAACTCCATTCTACAATTCCTACAGTCCTTCATTTGCATTCAGCTTAAATGGGTGATGAGAGACCCATTGTATTAATTTAGTGCTTAATTTACATTTCAACAGAAAGGGGAATAAGCATCTCTTGTCTGAAAGAAAACCTGTTTGCCAGCTCTTCCTTGATACAGACTTTAAAACATTTTCAGTATGTAGACATAACTCCTTACACAGTATCTGTACATACATTTCCACCAGCATGACCCCAGCTTTCATTTAAGACCTCATGTGACATTCTTTGGTGAAGCAGAATGTACGCAACAGAATCGGGACATTCCTGTAACATTTGTCTTTTGCCAATTGGCATTAAGGAGTTATTGGGTCACAGATAGATCCTCAGCTGTGCCTTACCTTATACATTTCCACTTCTAGTTCCTAAAGCTTTTCCAAGTGTTGCCTGCATAATTGTAAGGCTGCGACATTTTACCGAACACACAGCTGTATATCCGTAGAATCCTTTTCATTGGAATTCTCCAACAGAGACCCTTGACTGAATGGCATTTCTGGTCAGCAGAAATTACCATTTCAATCATTCTAACACTGGCCTGGGAACTGCAGAGGTGTGACCTGCCTGTCATGTTACTGAATAAGCCTGTGGAGTTTGGAGAAGCCCATGTCCGCATTGGAAGAATAGAGCTCTATGCCTGACTGTTAGTCATCCCCAACTGGAATAGCTGTGAAATGCTGTCAATCACAGGGCATCTCTGTCACTAGCTGGTGTACTTCACTGCTTGCCAGTTTGCATTGTCTCACAGTCACAAACACACACCAATTTGTTATCCTTTTACCAAGGTATGTATTTATTTTTTTCTTACAAAGTAACTGATGCAGATATACAGCAAAATACAACTGATCCATACCTCCCTCAGCCCACACTCACCCTCTAAGCTTTCTTTCCGAGCAGCTTCCCTTGCTTCCTGTTACATCCTTCCAGTTACATCATTAGCCCAGTGATTATCACCCACGTGCTCATAATCCTCCAATAGAAAGGTTAAATGCCTCCAGCTGGGGTGCAGCCTTCTTCAGGCTCAACACTGTCTGTTTCTTATGTGCTTTTTCCATACCAGCTACCCATGCTGGCCCCCTATACTAGTATACGGGGCCAGCATGGGTAGCTGGTATGGAAAAAGCACATAAGAAACAGGCGGTGTTGACATGCTTAATGCATGTTCTGCATCCATCATAGCCATCAAAAAACTGAAAACAGCTATTGGAGGAACTAAGGTTATCGCTACAGTACAGCTTAAGTCAACATCAATTATGTTATTCAGAGGTGTGAATTCTTGTCCCTCCCCCCATGAGCAACATAACTTATGCTGACTTAAATACCAGTGTGGACATCTCCCGTGGACATAGCTGCCGCCGCCCATTGATAGTGGATTAATTAAGTAGGTGGAAGAGCTTTCTCCCATCATCTTACAGCAGCTATACAGAGAGCTAACAGTGACTCAGCGGTGCCACTGTAACCTCTCTAGTGTAGCCATAGCCAAACAGACAGAATCAGCATGAGATTTCAGCCTGGTCTATGCTTCAAGGTTAGGTTGATGTAAGTCACCTTACATCAGCTAGTTGTATGTGTCTACACTTAAATTTATCTCCCCCTGTTGTAAGCACCCCATCACAGTGACCGTTACACCACCTCCCTAACCAGTGTTGAGCCACGATCAATGTACTGAGGTAAACACAGCACAAGTATAGACACTGTGTTACTTATGTTGACCCTAACAGTCCTCCAGCATCTGGCTTACAATGCCTGACATTGACTATTCTGGTCACATTTGTGAATTCTACTGCTCAGGGGTCATGGAGACCAGAAGCCCCTGACATGAACAGCAATGTGCGGGACATAGTGGCTGGATTTGCAGTAATGGGATTCCCAAACTGCAGTGGAGCATAAGACTGCAATTCAGGGATCCCATTGCTGCAAATCCAGCCACTATGTTCCCGCACATTGCTGAGTCACAGTCCTGTGCAGCAGGAGTCGATTAATGGCCTTGCACACTTACATGACCACAGTCCCCACAGTGGATTTACCAACTCCAAAACGTTTTCCCACTGTCTGGTAGCATACAGCTTTGCAAGTTTCCACAGCGCAGTCACCACTCGTTTCTCTATTGTCAGTGCAGCTCTCAGTTTGGTGTCCCTGCATGGGAGAGCTGGGGTGAGTTCAGCACATGTATTCAGGAATGTGGCCTAATTAATAACCATTGCTCATAATCCCAAACCTAGATTATGATTTTATACCACTGGTCAGTGCTAAATTCCTGGGCCCCAAAGCAGCATACCACTATCTGCAGCTGCTCTGTGAACACCAACAACCACCTTGATTTGGTTCTTGCTATGTCCCACACCAATCTATCCTCCAAGAAATCATTATGTTACCCTTTAATTCAGTTCTTCAGACAACTCTGTAAATAGCAGAGGATCATATGTCCTGTGCTTGCAATGCTTATGACGATAGTGCATAGCTGTGTAGGCTCCATGCTTCTGACAGAGATAGCAGACAGCCAGGAGGGCTGTGTGGGTTCATGAATTTTTTTTAAAAAGGTAAAGAAATTATGGAATGGAGACAGTTTCACCCTGAGAAGTTGACCCCTCGCTCCCACTCACCCATGCACAACTCATTTCTGCCCCACCATACATTGCCAAATCTACCCAAAAGCCAGTGCACTGGACAGTGGTAGGCTGCATACTGGGATATCTACTCATGGTGCACTGCACCATGCATCATCACAAGCACTTCTGGTGAGTACGTGTTGTGCCAATGCAAGGAGCCAAGTATCCACACACACGAGCAATTATTAACTGCGCTTGCTTTATACTAATGTATTATGTGTTGGCCAAAGTTTGTACTGTAGAAATGGCCTTAGACATACAAAACAGTAAGCACCACTAGGCCATATGAAGCATTCTCCATTATGCAGCATTCATTCCCATAGAAGAATTAGATTTAAATCAGATCTCTACAGACACCTCCACTAAGTGGCGTGAAAATACACTTGTAATTCTGTAATGAGCTTTAAGGCATACCAAAGGCACTATATAAATCAATATTTAAAATAAAATAGAGGTATATAGGAATGAAGACCCTCCCTCTGTTTCCTAGTCCTTTGAACAGGAAGCATGTGCTTTCTTTTCTCCAGTGCATTCTACTCAGTTTATTATTTAATCAAAGATTGCTAACATGCTGTCGATAGGCTGTACGCAGGGAATGTGTGTGACAGAATGCTGCAAATCTAGCCTTATCTCCCATAAATGTAAATAAACTTGTTTGGCTGAACAAGAAGTAGAACTGGATGGAATTGTAAACTCTAAAGTTTTACATTGTGTTCTTTTAGAGTGCAGTTATGTAACAAAAAAAAATCTACATTCATAAATTGCACTTTCACTTTAAAGAGATTGCACTATAGTACGTCTATGAGGTGAATTGCAGACTAGTATTTCTTTTGTTTGTCATTTTTACGGTGCAAATATTTATAATAAAAATAATAATATAAAGTGAGCACTGTACACTTTACATTCTGTGTTGTGATTGAAGTCAATATATTTGAAAATGTAGAAAAACATCCAAAATATTTAATACATTTAAATCGATATTCTATTATTTAACAGTGTAATGAAAACTACGATTAATAGTAATTACTTTTTTATATCGTGATTAATTTTTTTGAGTTAACTGAAAGAATTAACTGTGATTAATCGACAGCCCTAGTATAAATCTTTGCAGGGGGTTTCTTTGTATTGTTTTGTCTGTTTTTTGTGGGTACTATCAGAGGTAAAAGGAGGGGCAATGAAAAGAGATGACGTCATGTGTATCCTTTTGGTCTCCTTCCTCTGAAGCATCAGTGACGGTCATAGCTGGAGATGGGACATTGAGTGGGATGGACCAGGGTTCTAAGGTGGTATCAAGCATGGGTGGTGGGTATAATAGGCCAGGGAAGGCTTCTGTCTGGAGCCGCTGCTGCAGGACACTGGGTTGGGGTTGCTCAGGCTGGCCCGGGGCTCAGGTCAGTTATGGCTGGCTGGGATCAGCCCAGGTCTGGGGCAGGCTCAGGGCTCCTCTGGTGGTGGTGTGGGGGAGGATCTCAGGGTTCTGGCCAGTCCAGGGCTTCTCTGGCTGTGGGAGGAGAAGCTTGAGGGGGATCAGGGCTCCTGCTGCAGAGTGGGTGGAACCGCAGGGCTAGCCTCCCCAAACGAGGGGTCCACCTGCCATCTCTAGTACCAAGCATTCTCTCTCTCAGGTGCTTGGTTGGCTGGTTGTTACTCACATGTTCAGGGTCTAACAGATTGCCATATGTGGGGTTGGGAAGGAATTTGGGGGATTGTGGGTGGGGTTTCACCTTCCTCTGTAGCATGTGGGTTCAGGTCACTTGCCAGGATTATCTGGATATGCCTCACATAACCATTTCCCTGACACTGTGGAAGCCTCAGCCACTAGTGCATCTCGGTCTATTCTAATCTCTGCCTGTGGGCACAATATTCTACTCTCCTGTGGGCTGTATATTTAGGTCTAATTTCAGTTGTTGGGTTTAATATGCAAGTGCTGGGTGATTTTGATGGTCTGTGATATACAGGAGGTCAGATTAGATGGTCTGGTGGTCCTTTGTGGCCTTAAACTTGATGATTCTGTAAATTTAATTCCTTCAGCGTAGTAAAAGAGACCCAGTTGTCTTGTCTTTCTAGTTCCAGTCTGTAAGACAGATCTGAATGACATACAACAAATAGGCTTTTGTTGGGTTATCCCCCTGTTTTCAATGGACTTTAGGGGTGGTAGCCCTCACGCTAGCTGTTGGGCCGCTCCATACAGAACCTTCCTGCTCTATTTCACTGCACAGACATTGGTTCAAGTTGGATGAAGAAACTGCATTTCTCTTTGTTAGCCACAGAGTGTCACTCTATGCCACCACTCAGGCGTTCGGTCAGTCAGGAAGTTCTTGGAGATGCTGTTTCTAGTGAATAGGAACGTTGAAAGGAAGATAAACTCACAAGTGAACACTTTTTGGATCTCTAGAGCCAGATGAATTCATTGCAAGATTTTATATGAGGAGAACAAAACATTTGATGGAAGACTGAAGAAACACGTCCAATGGGAAACTAGTTGGGGTCCAATCCTATTTTCACAGAAGTCAATGGCCAAACATTTGTTGCCTTCTATAGAAGCAGGATAGGACCCCAAAGCTAATCATCCAATCAAGTAAAGCCTTAGAAAGACCACAGCCTGAATATGGATCCATAGAGACCCTTTAGTCTTTGTGACATATTGCCACATACCTTTTCTCTTTATCATATAATACACATATGCTCATCTTTCATTAGTTTGCTTTTGATTTTTTATTTAAACTTAATTTTTAATGTCGCAGAACACATAACAACACAATATCTGACACGCAGATATGATTCAGGAGTCAGGCCCCATTAAATGAGGGCTATACACAGACGTATATATCAAATGAGACATCTTCTCTCACTGGGGGATTCTGACAGGACGTGGGAGGTCAGATACTGGGAGTAGCCTTGATGTTAGGAGTTGAAGGTATATTTGTAGATTTTTGTAGATTTTCTAGTCTTTTATTAATTTACCTGGATAAACTCAGTGGAGCTCATTGATTAGTAAAATGCAACTTATTTACACTGAACATACTCTTTGCTTGCATGGGGCAAACAGACTTTTCCCTAATCCAGTTGTACTGAGCAGCAGTAAATCTAGTGAGCAGAAAATTAGTCTATTAAATATTTGTATTACCAGTAGAGATGGGTTATCTTTTTGATATCTACCATATGCAGCCTATGATAGTTACCTTTTTCATATCTACTGATGCTCTGTTTTATATTTAAATGGCAACTTTCATGTCACAGCACTTCACAAATATTATATACTCTAGAAGGAATCAGTTTGCCTACCCCTGAAATACAGCCAAGGCTAGAAAATAACATGGCAGTTGTTAAAAAGTGACATATAAAAAGGTAATAAAATAATTTTGTGCCCTCCTGTTATGTATAAATACAGCTTGATGCGTTTTTCCCGGATTGCTTCTTAACGTTGGAAATTCAGTTTTTGCCTATCCTCCTTTTTCATGGGAGACTTCATAAACAACTGAAGAATTAGTAGGACTATGACATTACCTGTAACAAGGAAGTAAACCTGAATAATTGGGAATCATTTGGAGTCCAACTAAAGCTTTGGTGGGTTTTTTGTTAAAATGTATTTAGCCCAATATAACCTTCTGCCAGGCTGAGCCAACAGCAATCAGGGCCAAGTTCAATATCTAGCGGTTCCTTTCCATTGATACAACACAGAACTGGCTCAAGACGTGACCCAGTAACCTGGGAAAATTACACACCATCCCTGGGTGCCTCTGAGAGACAACACTGACATTTCCCCACTCGCAAGCACAGAGTCTGAGTGCAGAAAATAAACTTTTAATAAAGGGAGGGAAAGCACCGCCAACAGAATTTATAAACATAACCCATGAGCAAAAGACTCTCCCCAAGTAAGTTGGTCAGTGTCCTCTTCCCCTCGAGTTCTTAAGTCCAGCAACCCAAAAGTCCCTTTCGTGTGCCCAACCCTTTTCTGCACCCCACTCACAGTCGCTGTCCTTGGTCAGTGCCGATTTAGAGGTGCATCTGCAGAGCTCACCCCCAACACTGGATGGAGAGGGTAGATAATAAGGCACTTTACTCCATCCGCCACGCAGGCACTTGCTCACTGCCCCTTTCTGCCAGCTGCCCTCCTGGCCACTCAGTTCACCTCTCTGCCAGCTGCCCTCTCACCGACTACCTCCTACTCCTGCCAGTCACCTGCACAGCATTCACTGCACCTCTCCACCAGCCACCCTGATGGCCCCTCGCTGCACCTTTCCACCAGCCATCCCTGCTCGCCGCACCTTTCCACCAGTCGCCCTGCCAGTGGACTGTCTGCTGCCACCTGCCTCTCTACTGTGATCTCTGCACATCAGTCTCTTTGTAATTTTCAGCTCTTTACAGGCTGCACAGAAACACTGCTCCATTTCAAGGGATCTCAGCTCTCAGTGATGTTTATCTCTTAGCAGGCAGGGCAGAAACACAGTCCTACCAAACTGATTTCAGCTCTGATCGAGCATTTAAAATAACAAGGGGTTTGTCTCCCATGCAGATTTTAGCGACAAGGCTGTGTTGACACAGCCTTGTCACTAAATGTCAGTATGGATAAACACTCTTTGTCAGCACTTTTGCTGACAAAATACTTCCAGCCCAGCCCTGCGAGTGGCATTTGCTTTTTTGGCAGGAGAGCGCTCCTACCAACAAAGCCATGTTCACACTGCCACTTGCCATGGCAAAACTTTTATCTTGGGGGGAGGGTGCAGGGGTTTAAGTACTTGTGAAAAACAACAGTTTTGTTGACAACTCTGTAGTGTAGACAAGCCCAAAGAGGATTCTAATGAAGTCTATTTAGCTCCTTCTTTAAACAGTGTAGAGAGAAAAGGTTAAACCAGTCCAGGGAGAACCTTTGGTGGTTGTTGGAGCTGGGGGGGCGGGGGTCTATACCTCCCAGCTAGGACACCTGCCCCCACTCCTCTTACTTTCACAGGGCTCTGGCATTCAAGCCCTTGGATTAACTAGGTCAGTTCAGCTGAGAGTGACTCCCTCGTTTGGGACAGGGTAAGCACAGTCCTGCTTCCCTGTATTCCTACAATAATTACAACAACATCATGAACAGCATTTAACTACCCCTGCTTTCAGTACTAAAGTGATTTAGAACCCAACACCAACCAAGGTTGATTACTTTGAGCAACACCGCTGTATCTGCTAGATATCTAAGCAGAGTAGGTGTATTCATGTAAATACATGTTAGTCTAGTTTAGTTAATCTTTAAGGTGCCATAGGACTCTTTGTCACTCATGTAAATACAGTTTGCTCCTAAAGCCTCTCCCCCTCCCAGCTAGCTTAAGGGGAATTCATTCAGACCCTGATTACACCAAAAATTAGTTGAAAGAAAAGATCTTTGTTAAAGATTCAGCAATGCACCCATGCCTTCATTTAAGAGCTGAGATAGCTCTCATACTAGTTCCCTGGGGCCTCTAAGACAACTTCTAGAAAAAAAAGAGAAGACAAAATGTGATATTCCTGAGAGTTGTAAGAATGGGGATGAGGGAAAAGAAAAAGGGAAAAAAGGCATGTTTCGGGCCTTTATGCATGATAAAGAAACAAAGAAAAACGCCTATACCCAATTATTATCCTTTTCAGGTCACAAAGCAACACAAAAGAACAATTTGGACAAAAGGGAAGACTACTGTATCCAGATGAAATACAGGAGGTAATCAGGGAGATAATGTCAAATTTAATTTTCCAAATTGGAAATTCCCAAGTCACTAATATTAGCACTTCTACTCTTACAAAAATGATTTGGTGTCTTATGACCACGACTGTTCAGAACCTGGGCTGCATGGCTATTTCTAATATGAGATGCTCATTTTTTAAAATTCCACCAATTTTAGTGTGCCATATGAGTAAAAAACAGTGCCTGATCTTCCTCTGCAAACAAACAGCATGTTTGGTATGAAGAGCTTTGTGGTGGTCTCACTAGCAGTAAACTGTTGTGCACACTTAATGTAGTGAGAGAGGGAGGGTGAAAAGCACAGGGTTACAAGCCCAGAACCAAAAGAAAAAAATACTTTTTATGCAATTACTCTTAAATAAACAGAGACTTTTAAGAAGCATATAAATGGACAATTTTTCAGAGACAAAATTAAACCAATACATCATTCAGATGCTATTTTTAAGCCATTTTTAATTCTATACCATCATTGTGGTATTTAATTTTTCAGCAAAACAATATAAGCATATTTTTTTAAGAAAAAGGATAACTAGGAAAATATTATGAACAACTTTATATTCTTTTAACCTAGCACTCTTTCTTTGCTGTTTTCCAATAGAATGTTTAAAACAGGGTGTCATTTGTGTTGACCTTTCAATCCTGAAAATAAATCAGTTAATTTCTATGGATTATTTGCAAGGGGCAGGGCAGCTGGAACAGTAGCCCTTTTGCAGTTTTGCTGGGGTTAAAGGTCAGATGACATCTTGGACAAGTTTTTAATTTACACTTTAATCTTCCCAGTCCCACCAATTTGAATAAAATCCCACTCACCACCAACAGCTACATCTATGATGACACTATGGCTACCCCAATACAAATGAAGATTAGTAGGAATGGGTATATAAAAGTAAAAGGACCTCTTTACTGTTTCTCCACTTTCCCATGAGTCCACTGTTAGTGGCTGTAGCAGTCGCCCTAGCTCAGGCTATACAATACTCTCCTTCTCCCCAGCATTCAAAGAAAAACGGCAGATTCAGATGAGCACTAGAGTTTGCAAAGGTGCCAAATTTTATACAGATCCACGTATGCTGTTTCTAGTTAACATATTTCTCCCATCCCCACCACAGTACAGGGAGTGGGTGTGGCTGGAAAAGAAAGGCCAGGGAAGATCCCCAGGGCTGCAGATGGGATGGGGAAATCAGGAACCTGTCCTGCTAGTACCATCCCACAACAAGTGGGGTCAGCTTTGAGTTGGGGGCAAAGCCCGTTCCAAAGTTTCTATCCCACCACCAGCTACCAAAGTCCAAGCTCCAGCAGAACAGTGGGAGCAGGTGTGTGAGAACACAGGGTATGGAGCAGGGAGCTGTAGCAGCTAAGAGGATTAGTGTGATTGAGGATTGTGAGGGGGAAAGAGACAGGGAGATGGAAAAAGAAGGGACTGGGGGGAGAATGGTTTTGGGATGTGTGTGTGTGTGTTGTGTTGTACACAAAGGGAGCTGAAGGGGAAATGAGTGGGAAATAGACTGGGAGACAGAAAGGAACTGGCTTTTGGGGAATGTCTGTGGTGAGTGAGAGGCAATCGAAGAAGCCAGTAGAGACCAGGGTGGTGGTGAGAGATGCCTAAGAAGGATGTTATGGGGAGAGAAAGGGCAGCCTGGGGCCAGAAGTGTTAGAGGGAGGGAGAAGCGAGGGGGTGGTGGGGGAGATGTATGAAGGATCCTGGGGCCAAAGTTGTTTCTGTTACATATGTCCCTTGTGCCCTAGCCAGCATCAGCCCTTCTGTTGCTGACTCCAACCTCCACTTGCTCACTCTCCCCACATCTCTTCCTAACTGCTAGTACTTCCTGGTTGGGGCACTGCAGGAGAAGGAACACCAGAGACAGAGGAGGAAGAGATTTGAGTTACAGGCATTAGGAGAGGGAACCGCAGAGTGAACCCTGCTACTAGCCCACAACCACACCAGATGTGTAAGCAGTTGCTGGGAACGTGGGCAAGCAAGATGAAGCTGCCACATGTGCGGGATCAGCTGAGATGCTGGATGGTTGGGCAGGTAGCTGATGGAGGCTGTTGCTATGACGTACCCCCCTCCATTTAAAGCTTGATACTGGAAGTAGTAAAAGGAAAGTTCTTGGAGTTTATTTTGCTTTTCTTTCTTACCTGAATCACACCCTGCACAAACTTCTGACTCACTCATTGTACTATCTTGGCCAACATCCTGGGACTGTTAGCAGCTAAACCAATCCCTCAGTCTCAGGTGCTGAACTCCCTTCACCCAGGGCTGGTGCAAAGATATTTTGCGCCCTAGGCAAAATTTCCATCTTGCACACCCGCTCCCCATCCTCTCTCGCCTCCCCCCCTCCCCAGAGCATCGCTCATTATAATCTTTCAAAAATGAATACTGCATAATGTGTTCATTAGAATTAATACAGGTTCAGCTTGAAAATTTATTAATTTCATTATTTAGTCTACATATTTAATGAAAATAAATGAATAACCTGACAGGGTGTGGGGCTGGCTGGCTTCAGAGAGGGGTGTGTGGCAGGGGTTGACTAGAGACAGGGCAGGGAGTGTGGGGCTAGCTGCAGGCAGGGAAGGGGGTACAGGGCTCATGCAGGCAGGGCACTGGGTATGGCAGGGGTTGGCTGGAGACAGGGCAGGGGGTGCGGGGTTGGTTGCAGGCAGGGCAGGGGGTGCGGGGCTGGTGCGGGCGGGGGGGCAGGGGTTGGCTGTGGGCAGGGTGGGTCAGGGCTGACTGGAGGCAGGCAGGGGATATGGGCCTGGTGTGAGCAGGGCAGGGAGTGTGGGTTTGGCTGGAGACAGGGGCTGGCTGTGGGCAGGGGGCAGGTACTCACGGGGAGAGCAGCTCAGAGCAGCAGGATGGAGCCCAGGCCCAGCAGAGCAGCTGAAAACCCGCCAGACAGCAGCAGCAGCAGAAGCCCCAGGGCCAGGGGAGCAGCAGCAGCAAGAGGGCCAGTGCCCAGGACCAGGCGGCAGCCCACATGGCTCCTGCAGCTTAGCGTCCCCAGCAGTCGGAGGAGGAATGACATCACTTCCCCGCCGGCCGGAGCCCATCAAAGCCGCAGCGCCCCCTCGCACAGCCCCAGGAAGAGGGTTACACATTAGCCAGTGCCGGGCGAGCGCCCCAGACATTTTGGGCATCACTTTTTTGATGCCCTAAAATCTTGGCACCCTACGTGGCTGCCTGGTTCGCCTAGTGGTTACACTGGCCCTGCCTGCACCTCCTGCCTAACTGGGAGCTGACAGCAGCTCCCTTCTTGACTGCCATTTGACCTAAAGCTAGGAAGGAGAGGAGAAAATATGGTAAGACCCTCACAGACCAGGTCTCACTGAGAGCAGGGAAGCCCACAGACAGAGGTCCTGGGTCAACAGTGTGGTGCCATTTACAGGCCCCATTTTCCCTCCACTTCCTCCCACTGGGAAGCTCAGTGAGGCTGTTGACAGATCTGTCAGGCCAGAGCAGGAAGATCAGTGCTGAAGTGCTGACTCAACAACTGGCCCACTGGACTTTACCCATGTAGGACTCCACACAAAGGGCCCCCATCTGCCTGTTCTTTGGGCCCGGGGAGGAAGGGGAGAGTTCTCTATCCCTTTTCCAGGAGTGCCCCAGCTTCCTGCATGTGACGGGAGACTTGCACAATACCCCCTCTCACATCATCACACACACATCACACAACTGGAGAGAAGCTGAATGCAGAGAGGAGTCTCCAGGAACTGTATACAGAGCCACATGTGGAACAGGCTGAGTATGCCAGACCTTACAGCTGTGTGGAGGTTATGGGGGAACAGCACTGTGTGGTGCTTATGCAGGGAGCAGAACAGTAGATAGCCAGTGTAGAGGCACCCCCGTGAGAGAGAGACCACTAAATGAGCCTGGCCTGCCAGTTCCTATTTGCTAGAACAGAGATTGGACTGGAGAGGACACTCCAGCCCACTGGGCCTGAAGAGCCCTGTCAATTGGACTGCCTCCCCTTCCCCAAGCCCAAACAAGAGCTACTATTGCTCACTGTGAACTGTAACTGTTTATGCTTTCTGTATCTAAGGTATCTAGACAGTAACCTTGACCTTTCCTACCAACCCATATAAAATACCCTTTCACTCAGCCATGTGTCAGAGTGGTTACTGCAGAGGTAGTGTTGCCAACTTTCTAATTGCAAAAAACCGAAAACTCTTGCCCCCGCCCTTTCACTGTCCTTAGGTCCACCCCCCACCCCCAGTCACTACATTCCCGCTCTCTTGGTGGCTTGCTCTCCCGCACCCTCACTCACTTTCACTGGGCTGGGACAAGGGATTGGGGCACAGGAGGGGCAATGAGGGCTCTAACTGGGGGTGCAGTCTCCATGGCAGTGCCAGAAATGAGAGGGTCAGGGTATGACATGGGGCTCTGGGCTGGGGCAGGGAGTTGGGGTGCAGGCTCTAGGGTGGGGCTTGGGATGAGGAATTTACGGTGTATGAGGGGGCTCCAGGTTGGGGGTGGGGATGAGGGATTCGGAGTGCGAAAGGGGGCTGCAGGTTGGGTGCAGGAGTGGGTACGGGTTCTGGAATGGGGCCAGGGATGAGGGGCTCAGGGAATGAGAGAGAGCTCAGGGCTGGGGTAGGGGCCAGCCTTTCCTTGGGCAGCTCCCGGTCAGCGGGCAAAGGCAGGCTCCCTGCCTGTCCTGGCTCTGTGCTGTTCCCCAGAAGCAGCCAGCAGGTCTGGCTCCTACCGAGAGAGCAGGAGGCTCCCCATGCTGCTCTGGTCCGCAGGCACCGCCTCCCCCCAGCTCCCATTGACTGTGGGTCCTGGCAGATGGGAGTGCAGAGACAGTGCTCGGGGCAGGGACAGAGTGCGAAGCCCCATGAGGCCTCCCTCCCCCCCGCTTAGGAGCCAGACAGGTAGGAACTCGCCTGCCTTAGCCCCACAGCACCACTGACCGGACTTTTAATGGCCCGGTTGGTGGTGCCAATCGGAGCTGTCAGGGTCCCTTTTTGACCAGGCATTCCGGTCAAAAACCAGACACCTGGCAACCCTGTGCTGAGGCGGCTACAGTGCTTGCCTCCAAGTCGTAGTCCACTACTGGTACCTTAGTGGGCTGGTGTATTCCAGCTCTGAGCAGCACTAATAACTACACACTGTTGTCTTTACCTTACTTTGGGGGAGGGGGAAGGTGCTTTCCCCACAACCGTACACTAAACTGCTCCAGAGTCCTAGGGGAATGTCACCAGATTCCTCACCACCACCCTTATGGAGCAGCAGAGGAGATGGTCCTTTCCTTCTGAGGGGTGCTGCAGTGGGAATGTATTGAAGACCTGTAGCTCTCATTGCATGTGGCAGAAAAGAGCATGTCCATTCCCAACAACCCTCAGCAGTTCTGTTCTGTTCAGCAAGTGGCCATCGCACTGACTTGTGCTGCTGATAGATTGCCTACTGTTTGGCCCTAGGGTGACCAGATGTCCCGACGTTATAGGGACAGTCCTGATTTTTGGGTATTTTTCTTATATAGGCTCCTATTACTCCCCACCCATCCTGATTTTTCACACTTGCTGACTGGTCACCCTATTTGGCCCCCAGCCCAGACTAGGGCAGCCCTAGGAAATACCATTGTGGCCCTGCTCAGTGGCCCTTCTGGGCCATTGGTAGAGCACAGAATCATCAGGCTGCTGTAGGTCTGTACTGGAACACCAGCACATGGTAGAGTGACCAGACGTCCCAATTTTATAGGGACAGCCCCGATTTTTGGATCTTTTTTGTATATAGGTTATTACCCCCCTTGTTTCCCCCCACCACACCCTCTGTCCCAATTTTTCACACTTGCTGTCTGGTCACCTTAGCACATGGGGGGCCTAGTGTAAGGGGAGCTTAGAGCTAGCTCTGTGACTTCTGCAGAGCACCTCCTGCAGCAGAGATAGTCCCAGGAACAGCCCTTTTGCAGGAATTTAGCCATCACAGAGAGGCTGCAGTGCAGAGGTACGTTCCCCTCCTATATTTATTTATTTTTACACCAAACACCTGTAACAGGAGATTCCAAAGCAAGATCCAGCCTGCCAAAACCCTCCCATTGGCTGCAGGGCATCCACCAATGGCAACCAGCTCTTGTTTGCATCTCTGTCTTTGTTCTTTGTGTGTCTGTCTCCTTGGATGCAAATAGGAGACTGTGGGTCATATCCTACTCTAGTAACACCAGAGTAAATCCAGACTAGCTGCACTAACTTCAGTGCGGTTAGTCTGGACTTACACTAGTGTAAATGAACATGATTTAGGCATGGAGCAGAAGTTAGTGAGAAACCAGCAGCATCTGAACTGAATTTTTCTCCAACAAAACTTTTGATTTATTAAAATGCTCATCAGATATTCACTTTATTTACTTTGTATTTATTACTGTATCTCCACCTTGAAGGGGCAACAGTAAATGCTTTAATATACCAGAGAAAAGGTCATTATTTCACTGAAGTGCCCATCAGAGCCTCTACCTATTGTATTTCTACTGAAGTGTTATTTTATAACATCCTGACCACAAGGTTCATTAGCCTGTGGGAATAGACTCTCAAAGACAAGTGATGGAATCATTTACAAAGCACTAGAAAATGTAGTGTGGGAAATAATCTTGTAGCAGGCTGGGGAAGTAAACAAGGTGACCCAGGGGTCTCTTCCATCTCTAATTTCTATCAACGTAACAAGTTATCCCTCAGTACACTAAAAGGAGCCTCTCTCTTTCTTTCAATAGCAGCACACTGTGACTAAGGGCTATGCTAAACCGAGTAACTGATCCTTCTACAGCAGGCATTCTCAAACCATGATCCCCTTCTGACAACAAAAATTACTTACATGACTTCAGGAGGGAGGACTGAGGCCTGAGCCCCCCCCAAATCCCACCCAAGCCCCACCAACCCTTGTGAGAGGACCAAAACCTAAGGGCTTCAACCCCAGGTCGGGGGCCTGTAACCTGAGCCCCACCACCCAGGGCTGAAGCCCTCGAGCTTTGGCTTCAGCCCTGGGCGGTGGGGCTTGTGCTTTGACCACAATGCCAGCCTTAGAAAACCCATTAAAATGATGTCACAACCACGCTGGGGTCCTGACTCATGGTTTGAGAACCGCTGTTCAACAGCAGTGTTCTGCACTTCGCAAGCCGGCTAAACATGTTCACACTTTGTTTAGACTTGTTATTTTCTGCTTCTGTAACAGCAAGTAGTCAGCATGGGGGGAACTTCCAGAGAGAGAATTTCTGATGGAAGATTAGGGATAACTAAAATGATGTTTGCATCTAAATTCTATAAATAAGATCATAAATATTGCCACAGTAAAATGAATAGTTCTTTGAACATTTAAATAGTTTTTCTTACTAAATACTTGAAAAAGTAAATGCCCTTTCATAAGGATATCTAACATATACACTTCAAACCATTTCACCAAAAGTTTTGTCCTTTAAGGGGATGTCTTTCCTTTTCATTCTCTCGCTCTAGAAGTGTCCTCTATGTGGTTCTGCCAGGAACTCCTTAGTCCTTTCTTTCCTGGTGACATAAAAAGAGGAAGGTATAATAATGAAAATAGCCCTTCTGTTCACTTAGGTTGGGTTCTGTTTGTTTAAAAAAATACAGAAAGGGGATTCATGGTTTTGCCCTCCTGCAGTCAGCTCAGACATTTATCGTAGACCTTTTAACTTATCCAGTAGGAATCTGAGATACCACTAGCTTAATCTAGCCACAAACACCACACACATAGGGTTTGTTTTCTGAAGTTTACTAAATGAACAAAGTGTGTGACTCAGGATGCCACCAACTCTGCTGACCCAAGCGGTTGATCCACTTATCCCACACCCCTTTTTGGGAACACATATCCTTAATTATTTTTGTTTAGTGTTGGGGCTGGCTCTGACAAGTGGCAAGTTGCCTCCTGCCCTGTATGTTGGAGCTTTCCCATCCCTGGAGGAAGGCTAGTTCAGAGGTTAGAGCACTGGCCTAAGGACAATGAAGACCTAGCTTCAATTTCCTGCCTGCTGTGAACTTCCTGTGTGACTTTAGGCAAGTCACTTGTAACCTCTGTGCTCCAGTTCACCATCTGTCAAATGGGGATAATAATGCTTCCCTATACCATAGGGCTGTTGGAGGATAACTACATTAAAAGGCTGTGAAGCACTGTGAAACCTATTAGTGAGACATGCTATATGAGAAATAAGCATTATTTATTTGTAGTATTTGGGGGAAGGAGTGAACTAGGACACTTTATCCAACTGTAGTCAATCTGGGTCACAGTGTAAGTCCTCTTACACTGATCTAATGTAAATTGAATTATTCCAGGCTGAATCTCTCAGTCTGCTCTGCTAGCGGTAGTGCTGGTCTGACCAGTTTATAATTGTAGGTACTAGGCCCCTGGCAGAACAGGGAGCAACATAACCATGATGTTAGTCCTCCCTCTGTCATGGCTATTAAGCTGACTGCAGGAGATTTTATCCCTTTGGTAATGGGTACTCAATTCTGATGGGGGCAAGGAACTAGAAAAGGAGTGGACAAACCACGGTCTGTGGGCCACAACCAGCCCGCAGACCTGTCCTGCCCAGCCCGAGCTCCCGGCTGGGGAGGCTAGCTCCTCCCCCATCCCCTGGTCTCCTTCCTCCCCAGCAACCTCAGCACACCACGTGAGCAGCGCTCTGGAGGGCAAGGCTGCACGCTCTGGTGGATCAGCATGTCTGGCTCCAGCCAGATATGCTGCTCTGAATGGCCTGGTAAGGGGGCCAGGGATGAGAGGCAGAATGTCTTGGTGGGCAGTCAGGGGATGGCAAACGGGGGTGCTGGGAGTGGGGTGGATAGGTATGGGAGTCCCAGGGGGCCTGTCAGTGGGTCAGGGTGTGGATAGGGGTCAGGGAACAGAGGGGTTAGATAGGGTCCTGGGGGGTGATAAGGGTTGGGGGGGAAATCTCAGGAGGGGGGGTCAGGGGACAAGGGCGGGGGTTGGAAGGATCAGGGATTCTGAGGGGGGTAGTCATGGGACAGGGAGCAGGGGGGATTGGATAGGGGGTGGGGTCCCAGGGAGATGGTTAGGGGCAGGGGTCCTGGGAGGGAGTGGTCAGGGGACAAGAAGTAGGGAGGGTTTGATGGGTTGTGGGTTCTGAGGGGGCCAGTTAGTGGGAGGAGGCAGACAGGGGGTGGGAGGCAGGCTCCTTGGGAAGGCACAGTCTTCCCTACCCAGCCCTCCATATAGTTTTGCAACCCCGATGTGACCCTCAGGCCAAAAAGTTTGCCCACTCCAGATCTAGAGCAGCGGTTCTCAAACTGGGCGTCACAACCCCCCGGGGGATCGTGGGGCGATTCCCGGGGGGTCGCGAGCTCCCTGCGCCGCTGAAGTGCTGCTGAGCTGAACACTTTTGCTTTCAGCAGCATTTTGGCGGACATGCCGAGTACTTCAAAGTGTCTGGCCAAAAAGCCGCTGAAGTGAAAGTTTCTGGTTTTGGTGACTTTTCGGTGGACACTGTGAAGCACTCGGCATGTCTGTCAAAATGCTGTCGAAACCGGAAGCGTTCCATTCGGCGGGATTTCGGCAGAGACACAAGGGTCACAGCGGCCTGCGGGGATGAGAGAAAGGGCTGCCGCTCCCACAATTTTGAGAACCGCCGATCTAGAGCAATACCCATTCAGCCCATAATAGGCAATTACCATTTTTCCTCTAAATCTGCACTCAGTAATGATATAGAGTCATCTGGCAGAAAGTGCCTTTTTTTCCCCTGTGCAAGGGAAAGGGGCTATGAGGAGCTGTAATTGACGATGTGTAGGGTGACCAGATGTCCTGATCTTATAGAGACAGTCTTGATTTTTGGGTATTTTTCTTATATAGGCTCCTATTACTTCCCATCCTGATTTTTCACATTTGTTGTCTGGTCACCCTAATAGAGTGCAGAGGAGAAAGGAAATGGAAGAAAGAGAAACATTTGTAATTTCAAGATCAGAAGTTAGAGCTGTGCTAAGAGTTAGGCAAAATGTTTCCCAGCCTAGCTGCAGGCACAAAGACCTTGCGGCTGCAGAAGTAGGTTTGTCCATCCCATGCCTTTTACCACTTCTGATCCAGCCTTTCCCAAACCTCTCACTATGGAGTAGTCCTGCATTCCTCTACAGACTGAGGACAAATAGGGTCTTGTGACACAAAGAGGTAATTAACTCCTGAAATGCTCACTGATTCCATGAGAACACCTACCAAAAGTTTAAGGAAATTTGAGGGAAAAAATCCAAGAATGGTATTTGGGAGTGAGGAAGAAAAGGAAAGACTAGGTCAATGTTACTGATTTTCTTGGAGATTCTCACTGGGGAGAATGCAAGTGAAGAAAACTGACAATGGAAATCAACTGATGACTGTGCTGCTAATAGACATAGATGGTTTGGGGTTCCTGGAGCATTGATATGCTTTCCAAGACAAGGAAACTGGGTGAAACTACTGCCATTTAGGCATAAGGGGTGCACACCTCCCAGGCTGTGAACTGGCAATGATTCCTAAGCAGGCTTGAAAACACAGGTAGCAAAAGGAGCAGCTTTTGCTTATCTCAAGTCGTTTTTCATGTCCTTCAACATACAGAAGTCAGACAGGCGACAGAATCATTGCAAAATGTAATCAGCAATAAAAAGTGTTCTTCCCCGTACATAAGAATATTTCATGAGGAAGAAGAATTACTTAAACGTCTGGAATTATGATCTAGTGTGGATAGCTGAAAGGCAATGGGGTGATTGGCTCTCACCTTAAATGTTATTGATGGGTACAAATTACATAGGAGCGAGAAAGAGGGAAGAAAGGATAGCACTTTGTCAAGAGTATTTACAACAGTAGCAAGATACAATTCAGCCATTAACAGAGCAGCATGAAAAGGGGGGCAGGGAAAACCAGCTGAAGTGGGCATCTGTTACAGTCTACCCAACTGGAAGAGAGAGAGAGAGAGAGAGAGAGAATGAAAAAATTATAAAGCAACTCTCAAGGTACTTAAAACCACAGGGGACTATACGCATGGGGAATTTTAACTGCTCAGACATCCGTTAACAAATACAGCCAAACATCTGTCAAAGATCTTCCTATATTGCACAGAAGGCAAGCCTAATCTCTAACAAAGGGGCAGTGAGGGGAGAAAGAGAGAATCCTCTGGGAATAAAGTTAGAGTCTAAAAAAATTCCTGGAAACAAATTTCTGATTTCAACACCAGGTCTGTGCTGCCAGTAATGCAAGACAGGGTACATGCTCACAGTGGATTCCCATGTGCCTTGGGCAGAATACCACATGGGAAGCTGCATGGCTATTGCGGATACCTGCACACCTTGGAGGCACTAATGCACAATTCAGATATGTCGTTATAATGACTGCCTGTACAACTTATATGCAATAATACACTAAGGTACAGTTTTATCAGATACTCACACAGCTGTTCTTTCTCCTGCAGTGCAGAGTTTGGAGGATGTTGCGGGGTTTGTATACAATGTGATCCAAGAAAATAGCTGTGACCAGGGGGAAGGAGGTGGGGGACAAAAACGGACAAACCAAAAATATCCCAGCTTTGATCAACTTATGCATGGAAAGGAAATTAATTGAAATTGTGAGAATAAATAAAGCAACACCAAGGAACACAAACTACCCGAATGTAACATGTTAGGAATTTGTTTATTTGACTCATAAAATGCATCTTTCATGACTCCCTGGCACATGTACACATTAAAGACACAAAAATGTACAATAAATTGGCACAATGTGAACCAAAGGACTCAGTCTCTCCCAGAAAAGAGAGACAGCCCCAACTCTGTTATCCCATGGCAAAAGTCTGTGCATAAGAACGGGCTTCATGATGTGCCAGGAAGATCAATGAACTCTGGCTCTCCTGGAACAAAGGGGAAGCAAGTTCCAGAGTCGAGGCACTCTCACTGGATTGACCAGGGTCAAGGAAATAGCTAGAGTTGCTTCCTCACAATCTTTTCAAGTAATCTTCCCAAAAAGGAAGGTTAGATACATGGTTCTAACTGGCTTGATGGCTTGATGAGCAAGAGCCCAACCTAGGTTCATTGAGAACTGCTGCCACCTTGCCCTTCCTTAACGAGGTGCTGACTATCTTTGCACATGTCCCTGCCCCACCTCCCAATTATATTTTATCCATCAGAGGGCAAAGATCCATTTCACAAGCTGCAGGCCCTGAATTTCCCCAAGCGGTTGGTCAGAATAAATCATAATTTTCTCACCCATGCACAGTCCTATTGCTGTGGGAACAACCCAACATATTTGCTGTGTAGAAATAAGTAACCCGGCTTGTTGAAACATTCAACTCTGCATTTGAGAGAAGCTAGCCTGGATCTGCTGGGCTGTCTGCATCCCAGAAATGTTCCACTGACATTGTTAGGAATGGGTTCAGAAGACGCAGCATTAGAGTGCAAGACAGCAAATTTAGTGGAAATTAAGAAATATAATAAATATTATTAAAATCTAGTTGTGTATAATAAGGCTGAAGAGTCCTATCAGACTCTAGAGATAAGGCATAAAACTAATTCCTGGGGCTACTAAAAATTGGAAGAAAAACAGACCAAAAAATTGTACGTGGAAGCTGGGTGCGACAACAAAACAAAAATGAACAGACAAGATCTGCAGGGAAAAATAAGTACAGTAAAACAAGATGATCAAGTTTATGTTAGCCAGTGAGGTTAAAGGAAATAAGGGTTTTTATATCAGGGGGAAAGTAATACCAAAAAGAAATTCAGCCCATTAATAAGTGAGGCAGGAATGACATTAACAGCAAAAAAATGACTGAGGTACTGCTTTACTTTTAAGTCTCTCTTAATCAGAAAAATAAGAAAAAGATATGTGGATAGTAATGACGACCTTTAAAATATATTGATCAAAACCAGATACAAGACTATTTAAATCATCATGTTGTTAGGTGAATTAGCTAGTGTATTTATTAAATCACATTTTAAAAAACAATACCTGGTCCCAGAGAACAGGGAAGCACCAGAGGCTTTAAGTCAGACAACCGTCTGCCCTATTAGAAAGTATATGAGAAGCAATCCTGGCCATAGTTAACTTAATTACTTTAGAGACTGAAGTTAAACAAATACAAATAAGAAGAGAAAAATCTCCAAACAAAGAGGAGGATAATAGAACAAAGACAAACTAAGTCACCTCAGTTTATAAGGCGCAAACCATGTCAGACAAGCCTGGAAATACTCACATACGTGAGTAGCCTTGTTTAATTCAGCACTTCTCACGTCCGAACTTATTCACGTGTTTAAGTGATGGTGTAAACCACTACTTGTGCTGTGTTATGGGGGAGAGGAAGCTTTAAAGAGCTGCTGTTAGGTTAGAGGTGGTTGAACCAGTTGTAGGGGGTGCTAATCTGTTCTCAGGCTGGCTATACTGACTGGCAATCTCTTTGTCAACTCATCTTGGAGTGAGCATACCCAATAGAATAAGGGAAAGATACCATGGCCAGCTTAAGGTCACGTGAGGTTCTTGTGAGCCTGTTCAGCAGTAGAAGCAGTTCACCAATATTAAATATACTGCACATGCCTAGTGTAGCAGCTCATGACTGTTTGCTGTCCCTATAAATAAAAGTAGGGAGAGACAGAGAATTCCACTCATGTTCTTATACCAAACCCACCATCATGGTATTTGAGAACTAGACCTGCTGATGGGAAGAAATCTGCTACAATGAGTAACTTCCACGTAGGGCATCAGCTGTGGACAAGTCGCAATTAAGGGTATGAAACAGCTTCTGTATGAGGAGAGATGAATAAGATTGGGACTTTTCAGCTTGGAAAAGAGATGACTAAGGGGGATATGACAGAGGTCTATAAAATCGTGACTGGTGTGGAGAAAGTAAATAAGGAAGTGTTATTTACTCCTTCTCATAACACAAGAACTAGGGGTCACCAAATCAAATTAATAGGCAGCAAGTTTAAAACATACAAAAGGAAGTATTCCTTCACACAGTGCACAGTCAACTTGTGTAACTCTTTGCCAGAGGATGTTGTGAAGGACAAGACTATAACAGGGTTCAAAAAGAATTAGATAAATTAATGGAGGATAGGTCCATCAATGGCTATTAGCCAAGATGGGCAGGGATGGTGTCCATAGCCTCTGTTTACTAGAAGCTGGGAACGAGCAACAGGGAATGGATCCCTTGATAATTACTTGCTCTGTTCATTCCCTCTGGGGCACATAGCATTAGCCACTCTTGGAAGACAGGATACTGGATTAGCTGGACAATTGGTCTGATCCAATATGGCTGTTCTTATGTTCAATTGACCAGATTTTATCAATCGCAGGAAACTCCCTCATCATACAGACAATCAGAGTGATCAAAGACTCAGGAGAATATTTGAGATGGTTTATTTTGGGGTGGGTGTTCTTTGCTACAGATTCCAGGTACAACTGGAACGTGTGCTGAACTTTGTTCATTTTCTTTAAAGAAACCATATTTCCTTTGTTAGTATAAATATATTATTTATATTTAGGTGGTTATTTACCATGATGATGTATTTTTCTTACAAATCACTGAGGATTTGTTGAAAGCAGCATATTGTGGTGATCTGCATGGCAAAAATTCACTCAAACACGTCAGGACAAAATGCTAGTCCAAATATTGAATGCATCTAATGGGGGTGTGCACAATAACTGGTGTCTCCATATATTTATGGGATGGGGACCTCTTTTTTATGTATTTGGAAGGGGGAGGTTAATTAAAAATGAAAAGTAAGCCAGACATTTGAAACTTTCGCCCATCTCTCCTTGTCTTTTCAGCCTTCAAAATGTGTCCTTTTACTTACTCACTTTCCATTAAGACCAAGATGGCACAGAATTAACGATCAAACTGATTCTATGATTCATCTCCTGTGGCCCTGTATAATCTTGAAGCACTCCTTGCTATCCCAGGCCTGGGACCCCACAAGTACCTCCATCTTGGTCTGAAACATTCCCTTATATTCTAAACCTTGTCTTCTCCTGAGGGGAATTTATTACCAAATCATTCAGATCAGTTGTTAGTTTTATGACATGAAGTGAAGAGCTAGTATACTAACCCGCTGGTCTCTTCCAGCCAAATCCATCATCTTCATCCACTGAACCTTCTACCTATCCCTGCTGATAACAGAAATCTATAGAAATCCATGGACAAGGAAAATCCACATGATCTGCAGATTTTACAATTTTCTCCCATATGATGCAATGCTGTCCTTTTGAGTCTGTAGCTAGATAGACTGAAATAGCTGCATTAAGAAGCGGGAAGCTCCCTTGCATTCATCTCAATGCGGGCTTAGCTCCAAGTTCCAATTATCACAGTTAAATATTGACATTAACACTTTCACTGCTAGTCTTTACATAGGAACCACCCACATTTTTATGCTTTATGCAACACGCGTGCTTTCACTGGAGGTGCAAGTTGCATCCTGGACATTATGGTGGTTTGAAAGACCATTTGTGTGAGAACAAGTCTGCAGGTTTCAAATGGGTAAGAAGTCGTATGTTCCATCAAATGCTGTGTTGGGGTCTTCAAATTGTCCTGACATTCCTTCCAGATCAAGAGATCACACAGGATGACTGTTTGGTTTTATCATCTGGGTTCATTTTACCTGAAATAAAAAGTTCAAATTTTTTTTTTTCAAAAAAGATTTTTATAAAAAACATTCAGCACACAACTTTCAACTCATCCCCATTATATTGCTTGTTTTAGACCAGGGATGGGCAAACTATGGCCTGCGGGCCACATCTGGCCAGTGAGTTAATTTTGTCTGGCCCCCACAAGTTCCTAGCTGGGGAAGCTAGCTCTTCCTCTCCTTCCTCCGCTGTTCTCCCTCCCAACCCCCATAGCCTTAATGCACCATGTGAGCAGCGCTCTGTGGGGGCAGTGCTGCTTGGCAGCATGTCTGGCTCCAGACCAGAATGCTGCACTCTCCGTCGGATCAGTGTGGCAGCGTGTCTGAGCAGCATGGTGAGAGAGCCGGGACCAGGCGGTTTCCGGGGGAGGTCAGGGGATGGGGAACTAGTGTTGGATAGGGCGTGGGAGCCCCAGAGGGTGGGGGTGTGGCTAGGAGTCAGTGCAGTCAGGGGATGGGGAGCAGGGGGGTTGGATAGGGGATGGAGTCCTGGGGGGTGATTAGGAGCAGGGGGGATCTCTGGAGGGGGTGGTCAGGGGACAAGGAGCACAGGAGCTTATATAAGGGGTGGGGTCTTGGTGGGGGTGGTTGGGGCGGGGGTCTCTGGAGGGAGTAATCAGGGGACAAGGAGTGGGTGGTGGTGGATGGGTCGGGAGTTCTGAGGGGCGCAGTCAGGGGGGCAGGAAGTGGGAGAGAGCTGGGTAGGGGGCATGGCCAGGCTGTTTGGGGAGGCACAGACTTCCTTACCCGGCCCTCCATACAATTTTGATGTGGCCCTTGGTCCGAAAAGTTTGCCCATCCCTGTTTTAGACCCACATTCACCCATCTTTTTGTGCAGGGGTGGGGGGGAAGGGGAGACCATCTCACTTTCTAACTGTGAAATCAGGGGTTACCCGAAAAAAGGCAGACTCCAAAAACAAAAGCATGACAGCTTGAACTATGGTCTCCTCAGCTCACAGAAGGCAAGAAAGGCCAGACCTGGCCATTGCTTGTTTGGGACACTTCCAAAGAGTTAAGAGAAAGAAAAAAGCTTCTGGGTCAGCTTGTCCATCTGAACAGTGCAGCTTTAGTCCCTACAATGCATTCTGCAGTGCTTTACTCACTCTAGTTGCAAATATCCAGAGTGATGGGGCTTCTAAAACTTTTCTTCAGACACAAATCTGGGGTGTAATAATCCCATAGTTAAGTGTGATATCTAGCCTAAACAGTCATGTTCTGAGTTTCATCCCATAACGACTCCTAATCATCCCCTGGCCACCACCCTCAACAGTTTCTTTCTTTCCCATTCCTCCCTGATGTCTGTACCCTTTAAAACTTGTAAAGTTATCCTATCCCCCTTAGGCAGAGGATAGCTAAACTAGATGTATTTCATTCAACATAGAATATACTGCTTAAGTTGGGAGGCTGCTTAAGATCCAGGGGTAACACTTTTATTAAAAATGGAGTCCTCAAGCAGTATACTACTGGGACATCACCCTAAGAGAAATCCCAGTAAGTTGAGGCTAGGCTTTTGATCAGGGATTTACCCGCCGTCTTCACTGGTGAGGTCTCTAGAACCCCATGCTTTGTGTCTGTCTCTAGCTATATCTAATTCTGGTATTATCTTCTGGAATATAATCAGACAGTAAGATTTTTCAAATCCTGCCACAAAGTTTACTTCTGTCCCTTCTTACTATTGACTGAGCTTGAGCCCCAGACTTCTAGAGGCCAGGACAGTTTCTCTCAGATAGTGATCATTACAAGCAATGGGAATCTGGTTGTCTATGTACTTGTACAATGGCATATGTCTCTACAGTTAAATATAACTAACAGTGACTTTAGAGCAGGGGTCTCCCAACTCTTTTGATCATGCACCCCAGCAGAATATTTTTTTTTGAAAATGCACCCCCACCAGGGAAGCCCCGCCCCCATCCACTCCTTCCCACGACTGTCTCCATTGGACCCTTGCCCCTCGTCCCCTGACTGCCCCCTCCTTGTCCCCTGACTGCCTTCCAGGTGCCGGGGCTGCAGCCACAGCGGGCCAGCGTCCCCCTGTGGGTGGTCTCGTGCACCCCAATTTGCAGACCGCTGCTTTAGAGAATGTGGGCAGAAGTAAGCCCAAAGGGTTAGTACATGCTTGCGTGAATCTTTAAAAAAATGCATGCATCTAATTCAAAGTGTGAAGCTTTGGATAACTGCACCCAACTGCATTCAAAACATCTCTGTTGTATTCCAACCTTCCCCTCCAGCCTCAAATATAGCACTGCAGCGTTCCTCACTTAGGCCTACATCGAGCCAAGCTTGGAGTTTTAAAATGAAGCCAGCCCCAAAGTTATCTGAGTAGTAACAAGTGCCTCTCATTTTCTTGAGGCACAAATGCCACTCCACATCCATGCCTAAAGTTTTATTAAACCCTCAAGCAGCATGTTATTAACAAAGAAACCACATGATTGTATTAATGTACCCCTTGTTCTCCTCTTTCCCTCTAGTCCCCACTTCTCAAGTGTTACCTTGGGGCCTGAACCTTACTGTTGGAGTAGCCACATTGATTAGAGAAGGTTGCAAGGTCAAGCTCTTTGACTATAAGCATCCTGGGACAGAGACTGTGATCCAAATTCTAAGGCAATGCTTAAGTTATATCCCTCCTCCACTCTTCTAATTAGACTCCCTTAGATCCACTTGCACCCACTGCTGTGGTGTCAGGTCACCTACACTTTTGAACCGGCACCTCTTTAGTATTTGTAGAAACCTAAATAAGAGACCCACATGCAGAAGTGACCCTAGCTATTTTGCCACCCACTCCCAGCCGCCAAGCCAAAAAAAAAAAAAAAAAAAAAAAAAAAAAAGGCCAACCAATCAAGGCAGAGGTAAAAAAGCCTGGCGGCACAATGCTACCCAGAAGTTTGTACCCAGGGTGACTGTCCTACTCACCCCCATCCCCTCAAAACTCAAAATGTAGGCTGCCCAGATGACCACCAAGTTCACTATTGACTTTAGATTTCTAAGATTTTTATTGCTGATTTATAAATTGATACTAAATATAAACTTTGAGTGAGTTTTCTTTTTACCATCTCATTATTCATATCTACCCCAAATTGTGATAGGTGATTTACAGCAGTGGTTCTCAACCTTTCAGGAGTCTGATTCATCTAGCATACCCCTAAGTTTCAAACTCACTTAAAAATTACTTGCTCACAAAATCAGACCTAAAAATACAAAAGTGTCACAGCCACTATTACTGAAACATTGCTTACGATCTAATTTTTACTATACAATTATAAAATAAATGAACTGGAATATAAATCTTGTACTTACATTTCAGTGTATAGTCTATAGAGCAGTATAAACAAGTCATTGTCTGTATGAAATTTTAATTTGTACTGTCTTTGCTAGTGCTTTTTATGTAGCCTGTTGTAAAACTAGGCAAATATCTAGATAAGTTGATGTGCCCACCCTGGAAACCTCTGAGTATCCCCAAGGCTACATGTGCCCTTGGCTGAGAACACTGATTTACACTACTGATAGGAAGACACAGCTCATGCCCTAGAAAGGTAACAATCTCATTTTGACATAACATGTGGGAGTGACAGAGTAGTAGGAGAACTATTTTACAGCAGTTAGAGTCAGGAGTTAGAAATATGGGGTCTCTATCACTTTAAATTGTCTCTTTAGAGCAGGGGTAGGCAACCTATGGCACACATGCCAAAGGGGGCAAGCAAGCTGATTTTCAGTGGCACTCACATTGCCTGGGTCCTGGCCACCGGTCCAGGGGGCTCTGCATTTTCATTTAATTTTAAATGAAGTTTCTTAAACACTTTAAAACTCTTATTTACTTCACATACAACAATAGTTTAGTTCTATATTATAGACTTATAGAAAGAGACCTCCTAAAAATGTTAAAATATATGACTGGCACGGGAAACCTTAAATTAGAGTGAATAAATGAAGACTCGGCACACCACTTCTGAAAGGTTGCTGACCCCTGCTTGAGAGAGGTGGGAAAACAGACTCAACAGTTCTCTAGTTTTGTCACTAGAGGGCACTGCAAGCCCTTAGGAAAATCCATCTGATTCCAATAAGTCTACAGATTTCCTTCCTCTGTGGAAGGGGACCAGCAGAGTACCTAACGTAAATTAGCTGTGTGGAGATCGGGTGACTAGACATAGGCGCCAACTTTCCTCGGCACTAGTGGGTGCTCACGCCCCCCTGCCCAACTCCACCCTTTCCCTGTCCCCATTCCAACCCCTCCCCAAGTCCCCGCCCCAGCCCTGCTTCCTCCCATGAGAGTGCTGCATTTCCCCTCCTATCCCTCCCTCCCAGGCTTGTGGTGCAAAACAGCTGTTTGGCGCGAAAAGCCGGGAGGGGGGGGGAAGAGAGGAAAAGCAGAGCAGTGGCCCGCTCAAGGAAGGAGGCAGAGCCGAGGTGATCTGGGGCGGGGGGGAGGGGTATGCATGTGGGGAGCCTGGCAGGCCGCAGGAAATAACTCTGCGGCCAGGGATGGGGGGCAGAGGAACCATTTCCTGCCCCCGCTCACCTCTGCTCTGCCTCCTCCCCTGAGAGGACTGCTGCTCCGCTTCTCCATCCCTCCCCCCTAGGCTTGCCAAGCCAAACAGCTGTTTCATAAGGCAAGCCTGGGAGGGAGGGGGAAAAAGCAGGACATGGCAGCGTGCTCATGGGAAGAGGTGGAATGGAGGTGAGCAGGGGTGGGGTGGGGAACTGCCGGCCATGGGTGCTCCAGCCCCAGAGCACCCATGGAGTCGGCGCCTATGTGACCAGACAGCAAGTGTGAAAAATTGGGACAGAGGGTGGGGGATGATTGGAGCCTATATAAGAAAAAGACCCAAAAAATCAGAACTGTCCCTATAAAATTGGAACATCTCATCACCCTATCAGTGGAGAACATGCAGTCACTTGAGATGGGGGGAGGGGAGGACTTACTCCCAATTTCCCAAATTCTAAGGGTGCTCTCTAAAATCGATCTATTGTGGCCCTGACTAGGCTATTCTCATCTTGTTTCTATCTGTGTTGAGTAGCTTTGGGAATTAAATCTCTCTCTCTCAAGGCAGAAATATATCTAAGAATCCAACCAATGGCTGTTTTTTAATCTCATCCCCCTCCCCCCCACAATACTCTCCTCCTCACTCTCTTAGTCTCTGGAGAGTCTCTTTCCATTTTTAAAAAATGGCAGTTTCAGGCTTATCAAATCTCCCCTCCTCCCCCATGCTAAATTTCCCATTTCCCATTCTTTTGGGCATAGACTGATTGCTGACTAAGATGAGTCAGGAAGAAATTACTCCCCTAAGGCAGTGGTTCCCAATGTGTGAGGTGCAATCCCTAGTGGGACACAGAGGAACATCCAAGGGGTGCGGCGGGATCTGGGGCACCCCCCGACAGCAGGTGGGGAGGGAGCGCCCCTACGGCTTGACTCTGGCTCTGCTCCCAGCCACAGCCCCCGACCCACAGCTCCAGCCCCAACCGTGGCTCTGGGGGAGGGCAGGCAGGTAGACTGAGTAACAGGGGGTGGGAGTGACCAAAAAAGTTTGGGGACCACTGCTCTAACATAATGAGGTGTTCTGGTTTTGCAACTGTTTCCACAGCATCCAGCATGGGTCACTATCAGAGAGGGGGACTAGCCTGGATAGTCTATAGGTTTGTTCCAGTCTGTCAACATCTAAACCTTTCAGGAACTAGTGTGTGAAGTGGATTTGCCCATTTTGAATTCACTTGAGTCATTGAAAACTAACCTGGACAAAGCCACTGAAGAACATGTCGCAAGCACTTATCCTGGCCATGTTGTGATAACTCCCTAGCTTCTAACTCCATGATGATATGGGGGAGAAATAGGAGTGGATTATGCAGGATTCCTCCACTCTGTTTTGCCTCCCACGATCACCTTGTCATAGTAATACTATATCCAGTCAAGTAAAGCCGAATAGGTTAGGTGGTAGGAGACATCTAAAACCTGCCATGCAACTGTGCCTTGCCAATAGCGTCCCTCAAATACAACACAAGGTTCTCTGCTAGCACCTAGGAGGGCAGTGAACCACTAACACTGCTTCCAGCTGGGAAGCAAAGCACCTGTGCCTGGAACCTTTTCACATGGGGTGGGGGGGAAATGAGAGAGAAATTCACCCTCCCCACCTCGAGACCATCAGAGGAAGTCACATGAGAAGTGCAAGTCTCACAAAATTTCCACTTAAAAATGCCGGCAAGATGATTTTATTTCATTGGCCTCAGTTGCTCATCTTGTCATTTTAAGGCAGAGAGGAAAAGAAATGGTTGGAGCTGCCCTCATGTGCCTGGACTGGGGGAACCGTGATAGAGGTGGTTTACCTGAGGTACCTGCACTACTCCGAACGCTGACAGGGCTGGAGCTGATCAGGCCCTCGCATGCTGTCTTCACGATCACAAACTCTTCTGTGAGTCCCTCATTGGCAAAAGAATTGGCCTCAGTTTTCATGACCGGGGGCCGTTTAGCTTTCCTGCTGAAAAGCCCACTGCCAATCCTCTTACCCTGCTTGGAGTTGACTTCCCTGTTGGCAACAGAGCTGCTAACTTCCTTGTCCTTCTTGGTGTCGCAAATGGACTCCCTGGATTTGGACTTATGTTTCTGACTCCGATGGAACCATGAGAAAAATCTCTGGGAACTCCGGTTCACTTTCTCCAAGTTCTCGAGAGGTGGCAGAATTTCTGGTAGCACTTGCTCCACCGTGATCAAGTCATTCAGAAACTGATTCAACCGCTTCTTTGACTCACTTTCTTCCTCATTCCTTTCCAGTTTCCCCTGTTCCTCCTGCCTCTGGCGCGAAGCCCAGAACATTTCACCAGGGGCAGCCCCTGTCACTAGACTATACTTGGGGTTGATCATCTTACGAGACACAGTGGAAGAGCGAAGCTCCGATTTCCCAGCTCCTGAATAAAAAGGGCTAGCAATGTTCAGCTCCTTGTAGAGATTGACCTCCTCAGAGATGGCATAGAGCTCACGAAACTCGATGTCAAACATCTCCACGTTCTGCCCCGTTAACAACAGGAGGAGGTTTCTGTCGATGTGGGATGAGCTCCAAGTAAAGCTGGCATAGAGAAGCTACTGTTAGATTTTTGCATGGAGATAGGGAGACCTGACACTCTCCAACCCCCAAATGACCACCTCTGGACTCGGAAACACACAGCACTGCAACCACGTGACAAATATTTTACCCACTTGAGCGGCATGGTAAACATTTTTAAGTCTGTTCCTTATTGTACAAATCTGGTAGAGAAAGTTCTGTGACCTTAAAGTACAGTTTCCCCATCTAGACAAGGACACTGGTAACCACACGTAATATGCTGTTGCTGAATTGGCAGGAGGGCTCTTTATACTGCCCTGCTAACCTCTTCTAGATAGGAAACTAGCCACAGTGGATAATGGGGAATCCCATTTGGCCATTAGCTGGTGAGGAGAAGGAATTCTCTCATTCAGTGGAACGTTCTGTTGATATAGAGATACTCTATCCTCCAAAAGTCAGTTCTATGTTCTCTGTCCCACATCAAACTTCTATAAAGAGCTCAACTGGACACAGCAACCTAGCTAGGAAATGGACTGGACAACTGTTAGGGTATGAAAAAGGAGGCTGCTCCCCACCTCCCCTAGGTAAAGCATGGGGTAGACCTTATACAAAGAACATGGGTATGTCTGGGTGAGTGACCCACCTGTAGGACCCAGTGGCCACTTTTTCACCATCCACCATCAGGAACCGGGAGGCCAAGGTGCCTTTGATCTTCCCTGATGGCATATAGAACCCGACGCCCGTCACAGAACGTACACGGATGTTCTAACAGGGAGGTGAAAAAACAAGTCACAACAAATTATGCATACAAAGAATCAAATAATCCCGCCACTCCAGGTGCCACCACCCCAGTCATCTCATCTCACCTCATCCCATGCTAGAGCCACCAGAACTCAGAAAGGTTGCAGAAGGGATAATCCAAGGCAGAATGTACTTCTGCTGTCTGTCCTAGCCGGTCACTTATTTTCTATACAGGTCACTCTCCTCCATCAATCTGTGGGCCTGTGCAATAGTTTAAATGTGCTTGCAACTCTGCCTGCCCCATTCATTTATTCATCCCAGTACTCAGAAGTCTAAAATGCAGGTGGGATAAAGCTTCTAAAATCTAAGGGAAGAAAATGATACTCAGGCCCCAGTTCCAAGCTGCAGCCTCAGGAGACCCAGCACAGGTGAGGGAGTGAATCAACAGAGGCATTTTGCACTTTCTGAATCCTGGGCCCACCCCCAGTCACCCATAAACTACTCTGCCAGTCCAGACTAGCTAGAGCACAGTGCATTGTGGCCACAAACTCCTAATCCCTGCATATTCCTATGCTGGCAGGATGGGGGAAAGGAGACTCTCCTATGGGGAGATCCACCTGGTATTAATTTAAAGACTGAATTTCCAGCCATAGGTGAACTTACAGTGACCAAAGTAATCCAGAATTCTCTTAATATCCTAGTTTTCTGAATATATAATTTTTAATCTGTTCATCATACCTGTTATATTTGTTAATAGAAATGCTGCAGTGTCAGTACAAATTCTGACTAATAATAATACTTGCAATCATATACTACTTGGTACGTTTGAAGTGCTGTGCAGACATTAGCTAATTAACTATCACAATATCCCTATAAGTATTACTACTCTGTGTCATAGAGGGGGAACCTGAGAAAGTCAAATTGACTTGCTCAAGGCCTCATAGTGAGTCATGTGTGTGGGATGCTGAATGCAGGTCAGGGAGAGCACACCAGAAGCAGGGTGTCCTCTCTGGTATTTATTATAACAGTTTTATTCATCTAGTTTTCTACTGAGAATTTTTCTATTTAACCAACCTGGATTTTGCTGTATGCCAGACAATAGCACATGATCTGCAAACAGAATGACCTCATTTTTTCAGATCAGTCAAAAAAAAGGTACAAGAGGTTATGTGACTTCTTTATCAGGAAGCAAATTGGTCTACTGAGAGGAGTATGTATGAGCACAAAGCCAGATGTATTACAACAGTATTTAGCAGGTGGAGGTTTCACTGGATTTGCACATTTCTTTTTATCAAAAGCAGGAAATGCAGTGAAATTTGATTTGATTTTAATTACTGTGATCTAAAAATGACTCTTTACATGAGCACAGAGAGAGTAGAATGATACAACAACAAAACCCACACAAATACCCCGTAACAGTGTAGAGACAAAGATATATCGATATGGTTTCATGTGCAGAAAACAAAAATAGCATGCCATTTAGTGAACATCAACTACCTCCAAAAACTTATATTTCTGTAATATCTCTTATTCTTAAGCTATTTGATAGCATGGTCGTGCTCCATCCTAGAGATGAGTGCATTTGAATGGAGAGATTCTGTTCCCTCTGTAGAGTTTATTTATCAATCTTTACTCTGATATCTTTCAGGGTATTTAAAGTTTGATCAATGAACTATACAGAAGGAACAGTATCCCTCCACTGAAATCCACTCATATCTAGGATGGAGCACTACCATGCTATTAAATAGCTTAAGGATATGTGTATATTTGAGCTAGAAGGTGATTCCCAGCTTGCTCAGACATATCCATGCTAGCTCTGCTCAAGCTAGCATGCAAAAATAGCAGTGTGTCTGCAGCAGCCTAGGTGGCCTCTCAAGTTAGCTGCCCCAAGTACAATCTCGCCCAACTGCCTAGGTATGTACTTAGGCGACTAGCCCGAGCTGCTATGGACACACTGTTATTTTTAGGTGCTAATGCCTAAGCTAGGAATCACACCTCTCCGCTCAAATGTAGATGTACCCTAAGAGAAAGAATACAATGTCCAGTTGAAGCCCAGTGCAATTGCCTAAATTAAAATATGGCCAGACCATTTCTTAAGAATTTAAAAAACAAAATCAGAGTGCTATGGGATCATTTAATGACTGCAACGAATCAGCATCTTGGTGTAACAGCCCACTTGGAAGATGGCACTTCCAGCAGCAGACTACAGCCTATTACCATGCCAGGACCTTAGTTCAATGTGAACACAGAGGAAAGTGCCATCTATTCAGTCATCAGCACCACCACTTCTTCCAGAACCTTGGTGTTCCTTGCAAGTCTCCCATTCCAGTACTGATCTAGCTTGATCCTGCTTAACCTGTAAGATCTGAGGGAAACCTAGCGAAAGGGGATATGGGTACGTGCTATTTAGCTGGGTAAAAGTAAAAACTACTATCCCTGAGAAGATGATCTGACTTCAGAGGTTTACACCAATTTACACAGAGGTCTGACTTCATTGCAAGGCTGGCAGTGAAGCCCACTCATGGGGGAAATAAGGCTGAACTCAAGTACTGAAGTCTTCCCCAATGGCAGCAGGAAGCCAAGTATAAAAGGGGAGTGTAGCTGTTAAACACTTGTTGAAAAAAGAAAGCAGAGGACAAGTCTAGACCTTAGCTAGAAGCAACCCTCCAGTTTGTATCCATTTAGAAACCTCTAGTTGCAGAAGCCTTGTTTTTATCTACCACATTCAGGCTAGGAATCAAAGCAGGCTGGTCATGGCCTCAAAGCGGGTTACAGTATATACATGGAGGGGACCTGTCTGTCCCTCTCTCTCTCTTTAATGTGAACATTTTCCTACTGCCTACATACTAATCCTCAGCAGGTAGACTAGACCCAGTCCTTTATACCAGTTCTGTGACACCGGTATATGAACATACTGAAAGTGACACAGTCTTGGTGCATATAGGCCTGGGCAGTGGTGCACAAAAATTAGTGACCTCTACCCATAAACCCTGGAGGCAAGCTCTGTAGACACTCCCATTCGGAGAGCCTTCAGGGTACCTCCCATGCAATGCCTTCACCCAGGAAAAATTCTTACTCACACATTGGGATCACAAAATTAGCAGGAAACTTTAGTCCCAGTCTGGCTGAGATAATAGAAGGGAGTTCAGTAAAGTAACGAGACAGAATTAGATAACAGTCAGACAAACAAAATCAACAGGCCCAAATAATAGTCAGAGAATGATTGAGACCTTTCAGTTCTAGATGGGTTGGAATCCCTGTTCCAGAGGAATATGATTCTCCATGACAAAGTTCTCTTCAGTCAGGGATGCTTGGATCAATCAGGCACAAACCCGCCCCAGGCCCCTTCCTACTCAGAGCTCCCCCTTTAAGGTCATTCCTGTCTTCTCCTGCTCCACTCAGCACCACAAAGCCATTTTTTTACTCTCCTGCTTTCCAATATGGCTCCTGTCCCTAGCTCTCCTTTGCCAATCAGAGCACATTGAAGCTAGAAGGGACTCAGCTGCCCATCCAAACAGTCTCTGATCCACCCCAGAACTGCAGCAGCTCAGCCCCATGCTGGAGACACAAGGGCCCTTTAAGTTCTGACCTGGTCTATATTGAAAAGTTAAATCGACCAGGTGACATCATTAAGAGCCGTGAAAAAGTTTACACCCTTAACACCATAGTTAGGTTGGCCTAACCTCCGGTGTAAACGTGGCTAAGTCGAAGGAAGAATTCTTTAGTCAATTTACCTACTGCTTCTTGAAAAAATGTACTATATTGACAAACAAATTCCCTTCTGACGACATAGGAAGTGTCTACACTTGGGCATTACAGTGGAACATCTGAAACATAGACATGGCCTCCACTGTATCACAGTATCTTACCTGGATCTGGAAGCTACTGAGATTCATACACTTGCACATCTCCAGGAAGAACTTCACATTCTCCTCATCCAGGATTATATAGACTGGGATCCGGCGCTTGCATGCTGCGTCCACAATATCCTGGAAGATGTCTCGGTCTGTAAACAGATCCATTACCACCGCAATGATCTGGAAGCAAGGATCAGCAGAAAGAGAGGCAAGTAAAATACAGTATTAGAGAGAGTGTGTTTGCATGTCTTCATCTCATCCCTAATATTAAACAAAAGGACATGGGTGTCAGGCCAGTTGCGTAGAGTATACTCAAGGCAGACTAACGCGTGAGAGAAACACATGCCTGAACACAATTCAGTAATCTCATTATTTCATAGCATGGCTCCCAATGCCTGCACATGTACATGGAAAGAGTTAGTTAGCTCTTGTTGGGAACTTGCTTGTCATTTCCCGGGAATGCTGCATATTAATCAGAGGTGTGAAGAACAACGCAGCCAGCTGCCCAGTTTTCACCTCCACTGTGAGACCTCTCCACCACGTTTGTCTCACAGTCATATACCTACATGTGAAGAAACCCTGGAAAACCAAAGTTCACCTGCTCAGCACAAGGGGTCAGAGAGTTTTTGTTTTTCTGTTCCCCAGATTCACTTAAGAATTCTCCTACCTGGGCTGGGTTCACAAGGAACGCATCCCTATATCTGACCTATGGGGTTCAAACACACCTGCTCCTATTTATAACAGCAGAGATGGTTTGGCATTCAGTTCTGTGTTTGTTGGTGCCACAAGTATCCTCCCCATCCACTTTCCCTTTAAATGTCCAACAGGATACGTTTGTACAACACAGACGTTATTAAAAAAAAATGTAAAAAGCTACAATAACGTGCTGTTAAACCAAGGATGAAAGTAACTTAAAGGATTTACCGGTACTCCGGAGTCCTGAGCAGGGGGCTGGGCCTAACCCAGAATGGGCAGGCCCTTTAAAGACCCAGGCTTCAGCTGCGGTAGAGGCGGCTGAGAGGCCCGGATCCCTGAAACCACTGCCGGAGCTAACAGCTCCAGAGGCAGCTGGGAATCCCGGAGCTTGGGGGCCATTTAAAAGACCCTGGGTTCCAGCCGCCCTTTAAATCGCCACCCAAGCCCTACTGCCGGAGCCCCAGGGTAGCAGCAGCAGCCGGAGTTCTGGCGGCAATTTAAAGGGTCAGGGGCTCCCAGCCACTGCTACCACAGTGGAGCCCTGAGCCTTTTAAATTGCTGCTGGAGCCCCAGGGGTCCCGGCTGCCACTGCTACCCCAGGGCTGCAGCAGCAGGACTCTGGCAGCAATTTAAAGGACTCAGGGCTCCAGCTGCTGCTGGGAGCCCCAGGCCTTTTAAATTGCCGCCTGGGGAAGCCGGTACACCGTACCAGGATGTACCAGCTTACTTTCACCTCTGTGTTAAATTCACAAAAATCTGAACAGTCAGTGATTACAGGTAATTAGAAAGCAAGAAGATTGTTGGCAGCCTTTACAATATAGGAAGGTGATCTCAAAGGGCTTTTCTTTGTGGTCCACACCCCATCGCATTCTCCATTTAAAAAACACTAGAAATATCAAGTCCCAACTTGCCTCTTCCTCCTGAAAGACTTTCCCCAGCCTTAGGAAGGCTGTGAATGAATCACCACAGGAGGATGCTGCTTTCCTAGCCTCATTCATTTACGGTGGGCATGTAAACTTGGGCAGTCAGAGGCCCCCTGCCTACACTAGGCTGGGAACAGAGTTGTCTGAATAAAGTTTAAATTCCATGGGCTCCATTCACAATGGCCAGAGGTAGCATGAAACTATATTAAACTTTTAAAACCCAATCAGGCAGTATGGTTCCCAGCTCAGTGCAGAGAAGAGCCTCCTTCCTTCAGCTGAAGGTTGGAAGAGGTCCAACTACAGCAGGGTGAATAATCCTCACTAGAGAGGCAAACTGAATCTGGGAAAGAGATTGCCCTTGTATGCTCCAAACCATGCCACAACAGACTCTCTTGTTCCTCACCATACAGACAGGGGCTTACCACTGCCAAAGACCATTGCTCCACCAGACCTATTCTGTTAGCAGAGGATTACACAGCATTTTCTTGAGAGAGAGAGAGCGAGCTTCCAGCATACTTAGCTACATGTATTTGCCACAGCTGATCAGTGATTAGAGAGTGAATAAGCTATACATGCAACCACCTCTGTGGCATGGGGCCAAATATGGCCAGCTAGTGGCAGAACACTGCCCTGTCTCAGATAGGATCTGGGCTGGAGTTCCTGGTACAAAGGTGAAGCCAAGGTTCAGCTGCTGGAGGTGGTTAGTGCTATGCACCATCATGCAGAGGACCCAGATTTCATTTGCAGTTTTTCAATGCCAGGCCATTGTCAGCCCTGCCTATAATAGGGAAGCATTTTACAAATTTCTCACAGTTGTGAACACTGACTTAGCTCCAGTATTAATAACATTCTGAGCCCTAGACAGCCTGCCAATTGCTGCTTCAGTTTTAACCAAGCTTGTCAATTACACCTGTTCTGAGAAAGTCTACATGCTGTGTGGTTAATAATAGTAGCTACGGGAACTTTGTCTGTGCTGGAGCTCTCATGGATGCTGACCCTTAGTGGAGCTGAATGATACTGACAATGTGGGAAAAGTTTTAGAAAATGTCCTGTGTAGATTAGACACAGGGATCTCACAAAAAATGTTTCGGAGCCTCAGAGTGCGGCAACCAACTCTTGCTGGTGACTTCACTGACACTTTTTCCTAAACTACTTAATTAACTTTAGGAAACACAAATAAATATGCACATATACACATCCAAATCATTATAATTTATTTACACAGGGTTTTCTGGAGGAGTCAATAATAAAAATAATCCTGTGAAACATGGTATTTGTATAAGCGACAGAGTCCTGTGGCACCTTAAAGACTAACAAACGTATAGACGCATAAGCTTTCGTGGGCTAATACCCACTTCGTCAGATGCATGCAGTGGAAGTATCCAGAGGCATCTGACGAAGTGGGTATTAGCCCACGAAAGCTTATGCTTCAATACTTTTGTTAGTCTTCAAGGTGTCACGGGACTCTTTGTCGCTTATGCAGATCCAGACTAACACGGCTACCCCTCTGATTCATGATATTTGTATTTTCATTAATATCACTTTTCACAACACACTTCATAGCTAGCAGGGAGGCTGTGAAAAGTGATCTTAAACATACGAGTATCTCTTTTCACAGTCTCCCAGCTAGCTAGTAAGTCTGCTGTGAAAAGTGATACTTGCATGTTTGTTAATATCACTTTCCTCAGCAAGCCCCAGCCAAATTAAGCCCTGGAACGGGCGGGGAGGGGGGAAGAGTAAGAGAAGTAGGGTTCCCTCTAATTTTTCCCACCCACATGCAGAATTAATTTTGTTATGTGCACCAATTTGGCATATTGGTGCACATAAAATTCTTGCAGCGGGGGTGGGGCCAAGGAGTTCGGAGTGTGGGAGGGGGCTCAGGGCTGGGGCAGAGGGTTGGGATACAGGGGAGTGAGGGCTCCGGCTGGGAGTGTGGGCTCTGGGGTGAGGCGGGGATGAGGGGCTCTGGGGTGGGACAGAGGGTGAGGGATCCAGCTGGGGGTGCAGGCTCTGGGGTGGGCTTGGGATAAGAGGTTTGAAGTGCCCAACTACCCCAGGTCTGAAGCCCAAGTCCCCTCCCTCTCCCCTCCCCCAAGGTGGGTTGAGAACTCACTTTGCTCCTGCAGCATTGTGCCCCAGCAGAGCTTGCAGGAGCAACAGGGAGGGAGGGGAAGAGACTGATATCCTCCCTTCTCCCCGTCAGCTGTCATGGCTGCACTTGAGAATCACTGGACTAGATCCTAATGATTACTTCTATGCAGAAAAGCTGGGCCCACGTTCCAGCTTGGTTCTCCGACTTCCCAGCAGAAATGGAGTGTTGCAGGGACAGGCCTGTAGCCAGAGGGCAAGTACTCTGTGCTGCCACACACACACTCCCTGTTTGGGCAGCTCATTCTCCTGGGGCCTGGGAGTGCTGCTGAGTCCAAACACCATTTATTAACACTAGGGCTGTTGATTAATCACAGTTAACTCAAAAAAATTAATGACTAAAAAAAATGAATCATGATTAATCGCAGTTTTAATTGTGCTGTTAAACAGTAGAATATCACTTGAAATGTATTCAATATTTTTGGATGTTTTTCTACATTTTCAAATATATTGATTTCAATTACACAGAAGTATACAGTGCTCACTTTATATTATTTATTACAAATATTCACACTGTAAAAATGATAAAGAAATAGTATTTTTCAATTCATTTCATAGAAATACTGTAGTGCAATCTCTTTATTATGAAAGTGCAACTTATAAATGTAGATTTTTTTTTGCTACATAACTACCCTCAAAAACAACACAATTTAAAACTTTAGAGCCTACAAGTCCACTCAGTCTTACTTCTTGTTCGTCTTAGCGACTGGCTAAACAAGTTTGTTTACATTTATCGGAGATAATGCTACCTGCTTCTCGCTTTCAGGGGACATTGTAAATAAGAACAGGCATTCGCATGGCACTTTTGTAGCTGGCATTGCAAGGTATTTACATGCCAGATATGCTAAACATTCGTATGCCTCTTCGTGCTTCAACCACCATCCAGAGGACAAGCCTCCATGCTGATGATGCTCATTAAAAAAATAATGGGTTAATTAAATTTGTGGGTGAACTCCTTGGTTGAGTATTGTATGTTTCTGGCTCTGTGTTTTACCCATACTCTACCATACATTACACGTTGCAGCAGTGTTGGATCATGACCCAGTATATTGTTTGTTTTAAGAATGCTTTCACCGCAGATTTGACAAAGAAGGTACCAGTGTGAGATTTCCAAAGATAGCTCCAAAACTTGACCCAAGATTTAAAAATCTAAAGTGCCTTCCAAAATCTGAGAGGGACAAGGTGTGGAGCACGCTTTCAGAAGTCTTAAAAGAGCAACACTCCGATGCAGAAATTACAACACCGGAACCACCAAAAAAGAAAACCAGCCTACTTCTGGTGGCATCTTACTCAGATGATGACAATGAACATGCAGCTGTCTGCACTGCTTTGGATCATTATCAAGCAGAACCCATCATCAGCATGTCCTCTGGAATGGTGGTTGAAGCACAAAGCAACATATGAATCTTTAGTACATCTGGCATGTAAATATCATGCAATGTCGGCTACAACAATGCCATACGAATGCCTGTTGTCACTTTTAGGTGACACTGTAAACAAGAAGCGGACAGCATGTAAACAAACTTGTTTATCTGAGTGATTGCTGAACAAGAAGTAGGACCGAGTGGACTTGTAAGCACTGAAGTTTTTCTTTTCTTTTAAAACACTATTTTTGGTGAATATACATTTGTAAGTTCAACTTTTATGATAAAGAGATTGCACTACAGTACTTGTATTAAGTGAATTGAAAAATATTATTTCCTTTATTTTTACAGCACAAATATAATAAAAAAATATATAAAGTGAGCACTGTGCACTTAGTATTCTGTGTTTAAATTGAAATCAATATATTTGAAAATGTGGAAAACATCCAAAATATTTAAATAAATGGTATTCTATTATTGTTTAATTGTGCAACTCATCACGATTAATTTTTTTAATCGCTTGACAGCCTTAATTAACAGTAATGCTTGTCAAATCTTATTTAGCTCTAGATTCTGCTATGGCTCTTCCATGCACACTGCATCAATGAGTCTCAACTGAGGCAGCCAGTCCAACGGTTAGAGAACACAACTGACTATCAGGTGAACCTTTGTACTATTCAAAACTTTGCCAATAACTCATTGTGACCTTGAGCAACTTAGGGAGAAGGCGGGTGAGATAGTATCTTTTATTGGACCAACTTTTGTTGATGATATTACCTTATCTATCTTGTCTAATATCCTGGGACTGACACAGCTACACCAATGCTGCATTCAACTTTGGAAATGTAATCAATCTCACTAAGCCTCCTTTTTCCCAGTCTATGAAATGGGGATAACTACCTTTTGTAAAGTTGTTTCAGATCCTTCAATAAAAGGCACAGGAGAGACATAGACTATCATCGCCTTAGGGTGGCTGATGCAGTAAGCTAGACTAAAATAGTGGGAGGGGGAGGGCAAAATACTCCCAGCTCCACAGTAATTGCCCCAACACCAAGAACAAACAGCAAGAGAGAACATTCTGCGCCTCATATACATCACCTCTTCCTCCAGCACTCTGGGCAGAAATCTATATTTCATTCCACACTTCCTCTTCTGATGAACAATCCTTTTTCTGCCTGAGTTACATCAAGCCTAGGTGGGGACTGTCCCCTGTTTACGTTTGCCTTGGTAAACAAAATAATGTCACACAAATGATGTCTTGGTTCCTCAAATAAATGGCTGGGCCCTGGTTCCCCTGCATTGTTGGAATGGGATAGACCCATGAAAACAATGACTGCCCTTTAAATTTTCTGAGAATAGCGACACTTTTCTGACCATGTGACACTTACTCCAGGTCGTTTCTCATGCTGGCACAAATAGCATATCACTCGTTTACAAACTGGCAGTGACTGTGCCGTAGGCCTTGGCTACATTTGCAAGTTATACCACAATAAAGTCGCCCAGAGCGCTTTACCTCATTCCCTGGCCACGCTGGCAAGGCACATAGAGCGCTCTGACTCTGCGGCTGGAGCGCTCCTGGTAATCCACCTTGGCGAGAGGAATAAAGTTTGATGTGCCCCTGCTGGAGTGCCGTGGCACCAGAAGTATCCCACAATACCTGTTCTAGCCACTCTGGTCATCCATTTGAATTCTACTGCCCTGGCCTCAGGTTACCAACAGTTAGACCCACCCTTTAAATTCCCTGGGAATTTTGAAAATCCCCTTCCTGTTTGTTCAGCCAGGTGTGGAGTGCTCTCAACGAATCTTTACAGGTGACCATGCCTCCACATGCCAGGTGATCCCCAGTATGGAGTAATGGTGAGGTACTGGACCTCACCAGTGCTTGTGGGGAGGAAGCTGTCCAGTCCCAGCTGCGATCCAGCAACCTTGAGATCTCAGCTGTCCATCTTATCACCAACTGAGAGACTGCAAAGACTCAGGAAAAGGCTGTGTAAAAGCAAAGAAGACATGCTGCATGAAATGATGCAACAATCTTTAAATGAGAATCGAAAGGCACAGGAGTGGAGGGAAAGTGAAAGAATGATCCACCAGAAGAATGAGGATCACCAGCAGCAAAACGTGGTACTCTAGCAGCAAAGCATGGATTGGCTGATTAGCATAATGGAGCGGCAAGCAGAGACTATCCAGGCGCTCGTCGCCATAAAGGGGGACTCCCTCCCCTTCACAGCCCTTTTCCCAAAACTTCTTCCCTTCTGCCCCCATGTCATCTCCAACCCAGTTTCCCCAACATCCAGGTTCTTACCGCCCTCAGCTTCCTCCAACACCAGTAGCTTCATGACTCAGCCATGAAAACTATGACATTATCCACTGCATTCAACCCCCGTCACCATGCTTTATAGCCATCCTGAAGTGCAGCACTCAGTACACAGCACTCCAGACAGGATTCCAGAGTATGACAGCAGGACATATGTAAGTCTGTGAGTGAACCGTCCCCCACGCCACCCCCTTGCCCTTTCTGTATCTCAATCAGTTGCGTATTTTTTCAATAAATGAATTTTTGTTTCAATAAATTTTTTTTTGGCTTTGAAAACATACTTTATTAGTGTATAAAGCAAAAGATATCTTAGCCCAGGAAAGCAACAGGCACTGCAAGTCAGTGTAGCAAACACAGATTCATATTACTATTGGAACCACTGCACTTCACTTCTGTGCAGGGCACCAGACAGTACTGGTGGCGTTCAGCCTCAGATTGCTCTGTCAAGGCATCCCTAATCCTTGCATCCCTGCGCTGGGCCCCTCTAATAGCCCTGCTTTCTGGCTGTTCAAATTCAGCCTCCAGGTGTTGAACCTCCAAGTTCCATGCCTGAGTGAATCTTTCACCCTTCCCTTCACAAATATTATGGAGGGTACAGCACGCGGATATAACCGCAGGGAAGTTGTCTTCAGCCAAGTCCAGTTTCCCATACAGAGAGCTCCAGTGGCCCTTTAAACGGCCAAAAGCACACTCCACAGTCATTCTGCACTGACTCAGCCTGTTGTTGAACCGCTCCTTGCTGCTGTCCAGGCTTTCTGTGTAGGGCTTCATGAGCCGTAGCATTAAAGTGTAAGCGGGGTCTCCAAGGATCACAATGAGCATTTCGACTTCCCCTACAGTGATCTTCTGGTCTGGGAAAAAAGTCCTGGCTTGCAGCTTCCTGAACTGGCCAGTGTTCCGAAAGATGCGTGCATCATGCACCTTTCCAGGCCAGCCTGCGTTAATGTCAATGAAATGTCCACGGTGATTCATAAGCACCCGGAGAACCATAGAGAAACACCCCTTCTGTTTAACGTACTCGGAGGCTAGGCGGTCTGGTGCCAGAATAGGAATATGCGTCCCATCTATCGCCCTTCTGTAATTAGGGAAACCCATTTGTGCAAAGCCAGTCACAGTGTCATGCACATAACCCAGAGTCACAGTTCTTCTGAGCAGGATGCGATTAATGGCCCTGCAAACTTGCATCAACATGATTCCAGTGGTCGACTTTCCCATTCCAAACTGGTTAGTGACCGATCGGTAGCTGTTTGGAGTTGCCAGCTTCCAGACTGCAATAGCCACCCGCTTCTCCACTGTCAGGGCAGCTCTCAATCTGGTGTCCTTATGCTGCAAGGTGGGGGCGAGTTCCTCACACAGTCCCATGAAAGTGGCTTTTCTTCTCCAAAAGTTCTGCAGCCACTGCTTATCATCCCAGACTTGCATGATGATGTGGTCCCACAACTCAGTGCTCGTTTCCTGAGCCCAAAAGCAGCATTCCACATTGCTTGTGGCGCTCATGGACATGCTCACCAATCTCATGTCATATGCATTACGTGAGTCGATATCATCATCATCGGACTCCTTACCATCACTTTGGATCTTAAGGAGTAGCTCGACTGCCAAACACGATGTGCTGGCGAGACTCACAAGCATGTTCCTCAGCAGTTCAGGCTCCATTCCCTCAGACCGAAAGGGAAGACGGAACATGCTGCACAAAAACCCTTGAAAGATGGTGCCAAATGTGGACAGAAGCACTGGGATTGTTTGGACGTGAAGCAATGCATCACGGGGCGTTGGGACAGGATCCAGAATACCTCACAAGCCAAAGCACCAGAATGGGAAGAGGTGCTTTGTGAGGTGCTTTGTGGGATAGCTACCCATAATGCACCACTCTCAGTGCCGCAAATGTGGCCATGCCAATACACTTGCAGCTGCCAGTGTGGACAGACTGCGGCACCTTCTCAAATGCGCTTTGTGAAGGCTGGTGTAACCCGAAGCACTCTACATCTGCAAGTGTAGCCAAGGCCTTAGGGAAAGATGCAGACAGGGTTACCTGGTGATGAACTCCCTAGATTACCTGGAAGAGTGACAACGAACAATTCAGAATATGAGGGGCTACCCCTACCACAGTTTCCCACCATCTTTATCTATAACATGGGGATAGTTATTTGTGTAGTGCCACAGGCAAGCCCAATTCTATACGGACATGTAGATGATTGGCAAGATAATACTAGCCTACCTCTCAGTGGTGAAGAGGCTTTATTTTTGAATCTTTGTAAAACACTGATAAGCCTTAGAAATGTGCCAGGTGTTATCAACACCTGCTCAGTCCCCCTCTTCAAGAGAGAGAAGCTGCCCCTAAGACCATGATTTTTAGTGTCTAGCAAAGTTACAACGTTAAGCTCCCAGGCTCATCTTTTTAAGGTGTTATGCAGTCTAAGGTCAAAGACTGAGGGGGTCAGATATGGAGGGATCGTTTTGTGAAAAGTGTTCGCCCATTAGTAATTGGCATTTTAATCTTTTATCATTTTTCTGTGCAAGAGCATAGCGATTATCTGGTTTCATCCACATAGTTGTTTGGAGGGCATTTAGTGCACTGCATGAGATACCCCACATGTTATGATAGACATTGGTAGGACCCACAGCTCTTGAAAAGTGTGATGTGGGGGGTATTGGTCATTGTAACGGTGGAGATATAACAGATGCAAAGCCTGCAGATGTTCTGGCAAGGTCTGGTGGTGCTTTGAGCTCATGGGTCCTAGTCTTTGGTGAGCTTGCTTCTGAGAAGCTTGGTGAGTTGTTAGAAGGCCAGAAGGGGAAGGGTTGGGAAACATATTTCAAGATGTGATCCCCATTGACTATGGATTGTAATTGTTTAATGATACTCTATATGGGTTCTAGTGTGGGGTGGAGGGTGACAAATAGGGGTGACAGAGGGTTTTTCCTCCCCTGTATTGAAGCAGGTTCTCTCAGGGTATCTAAGCAAGCTCTTCCACCATGTCTTTAGCTGTGACACTCTTGAGTACCTTTCCCAGACATGAAGAGGAGCTGTATAGCTCAAAAGCTTCTCTCTCTCACCAACACAAAGTGGTCCAATAAAAAATATTACTTCTCCCACTCTGTCTCTAATATCTCAGATGAACAGAGCTACAACAGTGTTCTTTAGGTCAGCTCACATGAGCATGACAAGTAGTTTTATCTAGACAGCATCATTAAGTATTCATTGGGTATTTAACACTCAATCACCTTTGCACTGGGAAGGGCACAGGTTTTTCAGTTTGTCCAAGTCAGCAAAACAAAAAACAAAACAAAACACATACTCCAGCAATTTTTGGCCACTTTTGGTCTTCAGGCACAGGGGCTGATACAGCCCAATTCCTCACCATTCTGCTACTTATCTAGACATTTACACCAGTGCAAAGTAGATGCAAAATAGATATAAAATGCTACTAACTCAGCAAATAAAAACATTTCATGGCCACTTTGCATGGGTGTGTGATTACATAAGATGCAGGTGAACAATTAATCAGGCCTTCATTATTCTGGGGGAGGAGGAGAAGAAGGGGAATATGTAGTTTGAAGAGGGAATCTTTTCAGAAAACTGCTTCCTATCCTGTCTCACATAGCAGATTCATTTTGAAAATTTTTGCAAGAGATGTGTGTATATAGGGAGACCCAAATGGCTCCCATTACCCACAGGAAGCAGCAGGGAAGGGCAGGGATCAAATAGCTTCCCCCTATGCCACCTTTGAAAGTGCCAACACCAACTGAAACCTGTGCAAGAAGAGAGGACATTTTAAGTGGGATCGCCTTCCTGGAAGCCTCAGCTCAGCTGACTTCAGAAATACTCTTGATACATCCCTGTTTCATGCAAACTTTTGGACTCTTCCTATTGGTTTGTCTTCTTGGCAGAGAAGTACATCATTAACAACAGTGCTCTGCCCCCACAAGATAAATACAGCTATGTATTATTTCATATCCAGCTGTTTACTGGATTAAGACAGCATTCAACCACTAAACTATAGATTTAGAAATCCATCAACAAACAAATCTTTCTAAATTTACAGTTTAAATAGTTTTACCTATATATGAGAGAAAGAGACAATTGAAACAGACTCTAAATATGTGATTGTCTGAGCCACTGACTCAAACTGACAGTATAAAATGGGCAGCTGAAATAAAACCCTGTCGACAATGGGGTATCCAGTCTTGGATATAGATTCTTGATGGAGTCACTTTAGCAAAACGTTTATTTCAATTAGCAGTAAAGTGACTGAATATCATGAGATAGGACATTAGTGGGTTACAGATTCTGGGGGCCCATAGCTAACTGCATCCTATTTGACACAGCAAGGAAATAAACTGGATTTATTGTTGGAGTGGTAATGGTGGGGTATTTTCCCCTCTGCTTTTTCCATCCATGATGACCCTCACGTTCAAGCACTCTATGCCAGCTCCTTCCCAGAGGCCTCCCAGAGTCCTTTACACTGAGGCTGTGTCCGCCCATGGGACAGTGCCTGTCCCTGCACTAGTCACGCTCCTCACAGGAGGTGCGAGAAAAGTGGCTCAGCGGATGGCCAAGTGAAGTGCTGCTCCGCTCGGAGAGGAGGAACTCAATGGAAACCAGCCCCTGAACAGATCCGCTTCCGCAGGAGCCTGAGCAGCAGGGGGCGGTGGGAGCGGGTGAGTGCCGCAGGGGGAAGGGCCCACTCACTCCCCGAGCTGTGGGGTCGTGAAGGGGGGACACACCTACCCTCTGTGCCTGCTGGATCATCTCCCGAACGATCTGCTTGAGGTGCGGCGCGTTCTCCTCCTTCCAGGGGTGGGTGAAGAGACTCACCCGGCTGATGCCCCGGTAAAAGTTCTTGTCCGTCCAGCCCAAGTCCAGCGGCGGCACCTCGGTGTCGGAGCGCTCCGGCCAGTAGGCCAGCGAGGCGCCCTCGCCGCCGGCCCCGCCGCCCTCCGCGTGCTCATCGTAGCGGCGCCAGCCGGCCGGCAGGGCTCGCAGCTCGCGGCTGGAGAGGAAGTCCCGCAGCTGACCCCGCTGCAGCCGGTCCCGGTAGCCCGACTCGCCCCTGGCGACCAGCTCCTCCAGCGCCCGGCGCTGCTCCTCGTTGTAGTAGAACCTGGCCTGGGCCTCGGTCACCTTCTCGTTCACGTGCGTCTCGTCCAGGCACATCAGCTGAGAGTCCGCCATGCTCGCCGCTCACCTGCTGCCGCCCGGCCGGGAGACGGGGCGGGGCCGCCTCACCTGGCCGCGGCCGGCGCCCGCCCCGCTGGTGGAGCCGGGGCTAGGGGCGGGCTTGGCTCGGCGACTCTCCTCCAGCGCCACGCAGCTACCTCGCTGTGCTGGCCCTTCCTGCCCTGCCGTCCCTCAGCCAAGCTGGGCGCCCCAGCCACTGCTGCGAGGGCTGCTGGGCTCCAGGCCTGGAAGGGATTCTCCTCTACAGCTGGGGTAGGAGCATCCCCCCTTGTCCGATCTAGAGCTCTGATGGGTACCAAGATGTCAGACCTTATACCGGGCAGTGGGCCTAAGAACATAGAAGTGACAAAGAGTCCTGTGGCACCTTAAAGACTAACTAAAATTTTTTTAGAGCATGAGCTTTCATGGGCTAATACCCACTTCGTCGGATGCGACCCATTTCGTGGGTATTAGCCCACGAAAGCTCATGCTCTAAAAAAATTTCAGTTAGTCTTTAAGGTGCCACAGGACTCTTTGTCACTTCTGCAATTCCAGACTAACACGGCTACCCCTCTGATTCTTAAGAACATAGAGTGGCCATACCAAGTCACATCAAGGGTCCTTCTCCCCCAGTATCTTGTCTCCGGACAGTTGCCAATGCCAGATGCTTCAAAGAGAACGAATAGGGCAATCATCAAAAAAATCCATTCCCTATGGTCGAGTCTCAGCCTCTGTCAGTCAGATGTAAGGGCCACCTAGCATATGGAGTTGCACCCTGACCATCTTGGCTAATAGCCACTGACAGACCTATCCTCATAAACTTATCTAATTTTTAAAATGTATTTATACTTTTGTTTTTCACAGCATCCCATAGCAATGAGTTCCAGAGGTTAACTCTGCATTGTGTGAAGTATTACTTCCTTTTTTTTAAAAAAAAAACCTGTCGCCTATTCATTTCATTGTGTGATGTCCTGGTTCTTATGTTATGTGAAGGAGTAAAGTATTCACTATCTCTGCACCATTCACGATTTTATAGACCTAACATAAGAACAGCCATACTGGGTCAGACCAAAGGTCCATCTAGCCCAGCATCCTGTCTACCGACAGTGGCCAGTGCCAGGTTCCCCAGAGGGAAGGAACAGAACAGGTAATCACCAAGTGATCCATCCCCTGTTGGCCATTCCCAGCTCTATCATAGCCCCTTGTAGTGGTCTCTTTTTCAAACTGAATAGTTCTAGTCTTTTTAATCTCTCATATGAAAACTGTTCCATACCCCCAATCATTTTTGCTGCCCTTCTCTGTACCTTTTCCATTTCTAATATATATTTTTGAGATGAGGTGACCAGCCCTGCACACAATAGTCAAGGTGTGGGCGTGTCATCAATTTATATGCGTGATATTTTCTGTCTTATTATTTATCCTTTTCCTAATGGTTGCTGGTTTTTGACTGCAGCTTTACACTGAGCAAATGTTTTCAGAGAACTATCCATGATGACCCCAAAATCTCTTTCCTGAGTGGTAACAGCTATGTAGACCCCATTGTCTTGTATGTATAGTTGGATTGTTTTCTAACGTGCCTTACTTTACATTTATCAATATTGAATTTCGTCTGCCAGTTTGTTGCCTAGTCATTCAGTTTTATGAGATCCCTTTGTAACTCTTTGCAGTCTGCTTTGAACTTATCTAGATTGAGTAATTTTGTATCATCTGCAAACTTTGCTACCTCACCGTTAACCCTTTTTTCCAGATCACTTATGAACATGTTGAACAGCACTGGTCCTAGTACAGATGGCTGGGAGACCCTCCTATACCTCTCTCGACTGTGAAAACTGACCTTTTATTCCTAACTTTTGTTTCCTGCCTTATAACCAGTTACTGATCCATGAGAGGCCCTTCTCTCTTATTCCATGACTGCTTGCTTAGCCTAAGAGCCTTTGGTGTGGGACCCTGTACTTTCGGAAAGCCTTTGACACTATATCCACTGGATCACCCTTATCAACATAGTTTGTTAACCACTTCAGAGAATTCTAATAAATTGGTGAGGTATGATTTCCTTTTACAAAATCTGTGTTGACTCTTCCCCAATATATTGTGTTCATCTATGTGTCTAATAACTCTGTTCCTTACTATAGTTTCAACCCATTTGCCTGCTACTGACGTTAGTCCTGGACTGAATATTTTCCATCCTGGGCCAAAGACCAGTTTAATTTTGGGAGAGAAATCCCACCCTTGCGAAGGACAATAAATATTTATCTAGGAGGCTTTATTAATTTTTTCTTCAAAAAATATAATGGCTGTTTGAAAACTGCCTCAGAAGTTGAATATTCAAGGTCTGATGGATTGGGGCAGAGCTCCTACTAAATGCAATTTATCTATAGCTCTATCATTTATTATTACTACTACTAAAGAGGGATGTGTGTATTTTTAACTAAACTGCGCATTTGCTTATGTTACCATTATTTAAATTAATATGTAGCTCTTATTATAAGACTTTTCATCAGTAGATCTCAAAATGCTTTATAAAGGAAGTGGGTCTTATTGCCCCCAGTTTGGAGATGGGGAAATGGAGGCACAGCAAGGGACTGTGACATGGTCAAGGTCACTCAGGGGGCTGGTGGCAGAAAACCTGGGCAATGGAGGCTGAACTCCCTCTCCCGTCCCCCAGAAATGGCCCATTATGATAGAGGTGAGGCAGCTTGAGAATCCCAGAGCGACCTGCTCTGCCTCTGCCTGTGCTGTGCCTTCACTGTAGGTAAATAGAAGATTTTATTATTCCAGACTGGCGGCTGAAAGTTGGTACCTTTTGCTAGCATGAAATCACTTAACCTTTGGAAATAGCACTGTGGAGAAGCACTCTTCTGCTGCTCACATTCCCTTTTTTAGAATTAATTTCACTGCAGGTTTCTATTTTTTTTCCCCTCTACAAGTCTGCCACCAAATCTGCCATTTTGCATGTGGCTAAATAAAAATCTCTATTCTTTTGTTACCACACCAGCTAATCCTTTATATTTCGTTAAGGTTCCAAAGCAACAGCTGAATCACAATTTCATCTTATAGTTTATATATCCTGCTTTACTTGGTTTTTAAAGCCACTTTTTCTACCATCCACCTTTTTAACATTAGCGGTCCTAAAGATTTCCATGTCACGGTAATAAAAACTTTAACCATCAGCTATCACACTAAAAGATTATATTGTGTGGGGGATAATTTAAGGTAAAGTAGGCTTTCGGGTCATGAGAAAAAAATGGAAGGGGGAGGTCTTCTTCCAATATCTCCCCCTCCCCGACATTGGTCCAATTAAAGTATGAGCACTGACTTTTTGGCTTTTCAGCCCAGGTGCTAGTAGGTTGAATGTCAACATCATGAAAACCACCTTTACTGTTTGTAAAGTGAAGCAGCCAGCAAAAAAAGGCTAAGGATTGAATGAAAGAGACAAAGAGCCCAACTCCCCTCTCCTGGCATATATACCTATGTTGCACTGATGGTATGATTGCAGTCAGAGCTGACATACCTGGGTTAGCTCAGGTCCTGGAATAGCGAAGCCATGGCAGCGTGAGCAAGCCCCACAAGTAATTATCCAGGGTCCGAGGCAGGTTTATACATTCTGCACTGAAGCTCATCTTGGCACAGCTTCTCTGTTCCACTAACCAAGCTAGATTTAGCCTAAGTAGCTCACGTGTCTGCTTGGGGCTGCTATCGTACCCTGTGACTTCAGGATAGGCATAGAGGGTGGCCCCTCCAGGACTGGAGAGGAAAGTTGGTGGGGGGCTTAGAGCAGCTGAGGAAAAAGCAAGATGCCTTACTGTGTTCTGATCCTTGCAGGGGAATACCCTGCTTTGGGAACAACTGCGGAAACTGTCTTGGAGTATGTGTGTGTCTTACTATGGGGACCTTTTCTGTTCCCTGCACAAGACTCCCCTAGCCCTTTGCTCTTTGCATGGCGGCAACAGCAGCTGAGGGAAGGAGTGGGAAGCTCTGTTCCCTCCCATGAAGGCAAGAGCGCATGTGAACAGAGGTGGCTGTGAGTGACTCAGCTGAAGCAGTTCTCTGACTCGGCACTCAGATTTTCTCCCTGAGGCTGTGCAGTGTGGCAGGCAAGAAGCTTTTGACAGCACTTCTTCCTCCAGTTCAAAATCTTCCAGGCTGCTGCAGAAGCCATCTTGTCACACACCTAACCTTCTGCTACCTAGAGCTCTCCAGGATGCTGGAGGGAGAGTGGTGAAAGTGAGTGCTTCTTCACTCCATCCCCAAACCACCTTGTTTAAGACTCTTCCCTGGCTCTGCTGGTTTGCCCTGAACTTGGATACAACTATAATGCAGCCTGCTGAGCCCATGACTTGTAGGAAATCTCATGCGGCTTTGCAGCCCTTGCAAATTGAAATCCTTATTCTCAGGACAAGTATAGTGTTGGCAGTTGCAGATATGTAAGCTTTTCTTGATCTAGCCTTTGGCCCCTAGCCCTGCCCTGGAGAGCACAGTGAAAAGGAAGAGCAGTCTCTATTGTCCATTCAGCCCCTGGGATCTCTGAGGTTACCAACAAGGGGAATGTTTAATAACTATGGTGATGTCGGCACCTGCTCACTTACTGAGAACTGACCTGACAATCTCTCCATTCCCAAAACTCAGCCTAGGGAGCTGCTGACAGATGGTAATAACTTGAAGAGCTGGGCTACCTAGAGATGAAAATTTCCATACCGCATCCCTAATCCCTTATCCAGTTTTCTCTAAAAATTCACTTAATCTCTATCAAAGTTTCAGGTTGGACACTGATTATCATTGCTTTTGGTAAGAGAGAACCACATATTTAAAAAAAGAGAAGGCAGAAAATGAGCATTATATAGATAGAGCCAGGCACCCAAAGTCTCATAACAATAACTTGTGACATAAATTGCTACAAGGAAAAACCACTGGGAAATTTATCTAAGAATATATCATGAGATAGGCTATTTAGAGACTGAAGTTACACAGGAGGGGACTGGCAAGAGAGATGTATGCTATGGGCAAACACAGTTACAATTAATGTTAAATATAAGGTGTCATATCTTTATTGAATACATAACCTGCATTACACTGCAGAAAAGTGAAGCAATTAAGCCTGACTAACAAGACGATAGTGGGAGGTGTTTGAAGGAGATTTAAAGCAATATAGCGGGAATTGGGGGAGGATTTCACTTAGAGGCAATGTGTTTTGTAAGATTAGCTTATTGACCTGGGGGAAAACACACATTTTGGAACCAGACCAGGAATATAAACTATAGCTAAACTCTGGCTTGGCAGGGAGGAGCTTCCCAAATGTAGGCCAATTGTAAATAGGCCCTGCCTACCATGATTTGCTTCATGCACATGTAGCTAAGTAGCAAACTACCCAGAAGAGTTCTCCCAAGAAAAATCCAGAGGGCAGTTCTTGTAGTTCTGCTTGGATTTGCAGTCCAATTAAAAATGAGGCTTCTCTCTCTGTCCTCTGGAGCTAGCAGTAGGGATAGAGAGGAGTAGGGTAACCAGACAGCAACTGTGAAAGATCAGGACAGGGGGTTGGGAAGTAATAGGAGCTTAGATAAGAAAAAGACCCCCAAATCAGGACTGTCTCTATAAAATCAGGACATCTGGTCACCTGAGAGAGGAGCACCTGAGCTGAGATAGCAGGAAGGTAAGTGCATCATTTGGAATGGAGGCTGAAATGTGGTTGCCCATTCTGTGGTTAAATAGGAATTAGAGAACAAATAGTTGCAAGAGTCCCAAGGCAGAAGCAGGGCCTCCCGCTCATTTGTTTGGCCGCTCCCATGTTTGCAGTAGAAGAATGGATCGGTCCTGAGGCATTGGACAAGGATTTAGGAGTTGTGTCAATTCCCAGCTCTGCCACAGACACCTGGGTGATCTTGTGCAAGCCACTTAAGCCCAGATTTTTTAAAGACATTTAGGCATTGCTGTGCTTAATGTCGCAACTAACTAATTTAGGAGCCTAAAGCTTATCTTCTAAAGGGATTTAGAAGCTAAAGTCCCATTGACAGTTGATGGGATTTAGGTACTTAAGGGTCTAAATCACTTTTAAATTGATATTTAGGTTTCTAGATCCATTAGGCATTGCTGCACTGAAAATCTGGGCCTTACCTCTTTGTACCTCAGTTCCCCACCTGTAAAATCAGAATATTTTCTTGCTTCACTCACTGATGAGAGGATGAAGGGAAACATTTGGAAGGTGCTCAGATATTACAGGGACTGGGATACAGAAATAGAAAGGAAGCAGGTGGATCACAAGTCCATTGCAGGGACTAAGACATTGCAGACCTTGGTTTACTCTCTTTCCCTTAGCTTCTTCCATGCAGGGAAAGAGAAACCAGAAGTGGAAAAGTAATACTTTTCTCCAGGGCTTGATGTATCCCCTGAAAATATTAGCAGGGAATAGGGAGTCTGATTTCTGAATGGGAGCCTTAATTGTAAAAAGGAATGTTTTAAATGTAACAAAGTGCACTAGGTTCTTTAAAAACAAATTAAGGACAATCCCTCCCTGAAGTGCTTACAGTCTAAAGGGAGACAAGAGAAAGCCCAAACCAATGGGTAGGTAGGGGAAGAGAGGATGGTTAACATGTAATTACTTGTATACATGCTATTTGATGGGATATGTATCTAGTTATTGACTCTGTTGAAGAAACTTAATCTTTAGGAGATATTTGATTGTAGGGAGGCTAGAATCTTGGGCAATTGGAGTTGTGGAGGCATTCGATGTATGGGGGTGGCATCAGGCGGAGATGAGAGTGGGAAGAGGGGATGAATGGGACACCACTAATGGAGCAGAAGGGGCTCTGCTGATTCACTAAGAGTAGGTTGAAGGTATAAGCCTGGGTGGAGTTGTGTAGGACCCCAAAGGCAAGGACCAGAAGTCCAATGTTTATGTGATGGATAAGGGAAGGTAGTCTAGGAGAGGTATTCTGAGAGAGAAGTGATGTGGTCAGACTGGTAAGTAAGGGAGATCATTTTAGCAACCATGTATAATGGATGGACTGAAGGGGGAGCAATGGGGATGCTGGAGTGGACAGGGCTGCAGAAATCAAGACAGGAGATTATCAGGGCACATGTGGAGGTTGGTTTCCAGGACAGAGAGGAAATGTCAGAGCCTCAAAATGTTGGAGGAAGAAACAGAAAGAATATGACATAGCCTGGATGTGTGAGGAGAAGGGGCCAAAAGTAAGCTTTAGGTTACAACCCTAGACAACAGACCAGAAGGTGGTGATATTCCTACATCTGGTATTCTTGAATGGGTCTTTTTTCTTTCCTTAGAAAACATCAAGAGGTGACATTGGAGAGACAGGCTGAAATACAGGTTTGGCCAGAGACCGAATGGGTGGAGAGGTAGATCTGAGAGTCGTCAGCATAAAACCTGTTTATCTCTCATCTTTATGAGGCTGCGGGGCTGTATTTCAGCTTTGTGAGGCATATCAGGTTTATTGGCCAGTGTCAAAAGAGACTTTGCTCATGAGATCCGTGTTGTTTAGTTTGAAAGTGAAAGTGCCAAAGAGGAATTCTGAAAGACCAGAAATCAGCTGGCCAACTTGTATGAGGGCAATCACCATATCAAAGGCATTGCTCACTCCAGCTGAGAAGACTATGAACCCTTCCCTACACTTGCATGGCTTTCTTGTGCTAAGACTGGAACAGAAACCTTAGCTTACTTAGGGAGTTGGTCCAGGTCACGCCTGAGTAAAACAAACAGAAAAGGCAGCAACAGTTTTAAAGTCTTTCTGTAACCTTGTTTCAGAGACTCCACAACCATGGGATAGGGCCGTAAGTGTTACAGTTATTACTGTGTATTAACTTAGATGCACCTTTCATGCATGTCAAGCTGCATCACAGGAATACAGTGCTATAAGATCAGGATCATTCAGCTATCACTTAAGGCAGCTATATGTGCATGGAAATACAGCAGCTGTTTAACAGTGCACAGCAACAGTAGATGGGTGGCAGGATAACTTCCCCCCATAGAAACTGCACGGGAATTTTTAAGTAAATAAAATGTCATTAGAATTTGGACAAGACACCATGGCTAGCATGGTGGGATCTCAGTGGCCAGAGCATCTTACCCTGTGCCTGTGTCATGGTTCCATACACAAAAAGCAAAACTAACCCAACTCAATCCTGCTTAGCATCCAAGATCTCATGAGACCATAAAACCCCAAGCTGGGTTATGGCTTATGACAGTTTATGCCCAGATCAGCACTGGTGGAAAAGTCTGGTTATGGACGCTTTGAAAACCAAAATCTCTTTGGAGTTTTGGGCTGATGGACTCGAAAGATTTTGGGAGTATCCTGTTCATTCAGTGATTGTGCAGAAATTTTCTTTGCATGTCAACTAATACAGATTTGTTGCTTGTCTTTTTCTAAAGAACGTGATCGGTCTTAAAAAAAAAAAAAAAAAGTGACCAACCCCTTCAGCTGGTGGAGTTCAAATATGCATCAAATTATAAGACTGAACCAAATTCAGCCAACCTCAATGGTATCTGAGCATGTTAGCTGTGACCATTAACACTGACAAACTGGTCCAACAAGAATAATTTTTCCCAGGGAGAGTTCCTTCTTCATGGTTACATCCTTCAGACCGCTTATTTCTCATGATTTTCATTTTTAAGGCTAGTGACAGATACCAAATTGACAGAACAGGTACAGTAGCTATTTAACACAAACTTGGGATTTGTAGCAGGAACTTACCCAGTCTGACTTCAGGCCCATCCATTGCCTCAGTTTTCCCTCTGACCTGGGGAACCACCAGCTGCTCCTAGCATTGCTGGGTTGCAGAGGTGACTTAGCTCTACACCAAAGGCTTGAGAGTCCACTTCTCCTGGAGTTAATCAAAGTCTTAATCACAAAACACAGCTGCCCCACTCCAGATTCTCAGCAGGTAAAGCTCTTCCTCTCAGGGCTTGTCCTGTCCTACAACAGTCTGTAGCTCTTCTCCTGGGTCCAGCTTCCAGCCATCCTGGGCTCCAATCAGCACTATCCTCCCTCTGATGACAGGGATGGCTGCACCACCTCACAAGATAATAGCATGAGGGAACCCACCACCTTCTGTGCGTTCCCAACAATTGGGCTATCTGCCCTATAACCCAATTTGCCTGGTCTTCCCGTCTCAGGACCTCTTTTTCTGGATACAGCTTGATCACTTCACTTACCCCTTCCTATCAATTCCCCTACCTGTCCTAAAGTATTTCTCCAGAATGTCCACCACTTTCCCTTTTATCTCCCTGCAAGCCTGGTTTAGTCACATGCTCCTCCTTGTCATGCGATGGTCCCCTTATTTCCTTCTCCTGCGGAGGTAGCTACCCCTAGTGAGGCTGAGCACCCAACACTCTTAAAGGGCCAGCTTACCCTATGACAGGCCCCACCACTGCTCCGTAATACCTTTTCTCTGACCATTCAGGGTCATTTGTAGGGCGAGGAGAGAACTCAGTCTTCATGGCTCGATGGTCACTTTATTGAGGCTACCAACAAGAGGGCCAGTTAGTGCAGAATATTATGGTGGTTTTATGACATGGGCTCCTGTCTCTTTAGCAATTGGACTCAGTCTCCATAATTCATTTAGCACAGGCAACTGAACAAGCCATCAGTGGGGTCTGGGATGGACAGAACTAGTGACCTAACACTTTACACTTCAGTAGCACCCTACATCCAAGGAACTCACAGCACTTCATGAATGTTATTCACAGAGCCCTGCTAAGGGATACATAGGGATCCTTTCACCCAGCAATGCAATGCAAGTGCCTGTAGAATGGAAGGCACCAGCTTTTTAAATACTGGTTATCAACACTAAACAACAAATCAGGTCAGGAAATGGATGGGCTCCAGCAATGGGCTCTCAGAGCATAGAGCAGTTTCTGGATTGATACAGTGACACAATGAATTGAATGTAGTTATAGCCCTGTTGGTTCCAGGATATTAGAGAAACAAAATGGGTGAGGTAATAGCTTTTATTGGACCAACTTCTGTTGGTGAGAACTGAAAGCTTGTGTCTCTCACCAACAGAAGTTGGTCCAATAAAAGATGGTGACAATGTCACACAGCTACTCCGGGTGAATGTGCAGTGCTGGGATTTGATTCAGTTGACTGGAATATGGCTCATTTGTGTGGGTATGTTTATTTGGCCAGCTCCAGATAAGGTTCATAGATGTTACCCTGGTGAATAATTTGTACACAGCTGATTCCCTGCCTCTCTCACCCATGTTTGGTGATATCTTTGGAGCAGAAGTAAGTGGAGGTGACTAGGGAAGGGGGCAGATCAGGTAAGTAAATGGTGCACCTGAGACGACCTTAAGAACTTTGCATGCACCTAAAGCAATTAAAAAAGATCAAAGCTATACAACAGCTGTGCCAGATAAAGAATAGCTCCCTGCAGGGGCTGCTACAGGCACCAGCGCAGCAAGCATGTGCCTGGGGTGACAATCTGTGGGGGGCAGCCTGACGGTCGCTTTCAGGGTAGCAGTCAGGTGGTCTTCAGCAGCATTTCGGTGGCAGGGAATCCAAAGCTGCAGGACTGGTGGACCTCCCGCAGAAACACTGCCGAATCTGCGGGACCAGTGGACCTCCCGCAGGTGTGCTGCCGAAGGTCTCCTGACTGCTGGGCTTGAGGCGGCAAAAATCGTAGAGCTGCCCCTGGCTCCCTGCTCCAAAGCACTATCCCTATGTGAATGAGCAAGCACCTTGCAAAACAGTTCAGAACGAACACAGAATAGTATGCTTCAAATGCTTCACAAACTAGTCAGGGGACACCTGGAGAGGTATGCTGAATGAAGTGCCCCCCCAGATTGGCCTGTCAGGGGCAAGGAAGGAGAGGGGCTCAGAGGAGAGAAAATAAGAGGAGTGACACTGATGTGAAAAGACCGTGTTGGAGGGGGAGGGCTGGAGCAAAAGCTAGGCACAGAGAAAAGAAAGTCTCATCAAAACTGTAGAAAGTTCCCTGAATGTCTGGAGGCTCTGCCTTTGGCTGCTTGTCCCTACCAGCCGGAGTCTCACGTTTTGTTTCTTTTCTTTGTCCTTTTCCATTGTAGTTTTTATTCTTTTAACTCATAATCTTTATCCCATATTCTTCTTTTCATTCCATTACCCTCTGATTCTTCTCTCTTTCACTCTTTCTCTTCTCTTCAGATAGGAATATTTAAAAGAAAGAAGATGGAAAAGTTAAAAATTCAATCCATATGCGCCAACTCTATGCGTGCACTGGGGCTGGAAAATTTTCCATGGGGAAAAATTGGTGGGTGCTCTGCACCCACCAGCAGCTCCCCATCCTCCCACCCAGCTCACCTCTGCCTCCTCCCCTGAGTGTGCCGTGTGCCTGCTTTTTCCCCCCTCCCTCCCACCCCTTGTACTGCAAAACAGCTGTTTTGCGCAGCTGGGGCGGGGGGGAGAAGAGGAGGAAAAGAACACAGTGTGCTCAGGAAAGGAGGTGGAGCTGGGGCATGGATTTGAGGAAGGAGTCCAAAAAGGGCAGGGAAGGGGCAGAGACTTTGGGGAAGGGGTTGAGTTGGGGCGAGGCTGGGACTGCAAGCATCCGCCAGCACCAGAGATATTTGGTGCCTATGATTCAGTGTTCACCTTCTCTCCTCTCATACTACAAACTCAACCCCTCTCCCTGCCCGCCATGCTCCACAAACACTTGTCACACACACACACACACCCCTGCAGAAAAACAGCCACCCCCCCACCACACAACAGACACTGAAATCGAGACACATAACCTCCCACACCACAATATTAAATATTCACCTTGTCTCTCTGATCTTAAATAATGACAGTTAGCCCTAATGTAGTGCATTTCTTCTTCAAACCTCTGTGCAAGTGTTTATTAATTTGTCCTCACAATATCCTTGCAAGGTAGAAAATTAAGTATTATCCCCATCTACAGATGGGGAATTCATACACAGAAGTTGTGTCATTCCTGACAAATACACACCCACAAACCTAAACAAGAACTCTATCTCCAGTAGACCTCCTTCCAACTACATGAACACATACCTGCTTGCGTTGAAAACAACGGCTTAGCCAGTTCAGTTTAAAATAGGAGTAAACTGTCGAAATTTCCCTATCAAAAGGAGCACGCTATCAGCACGCTTCCTGAGAACACAATCAGTGTCAACAGTAGAGTCAAGGAACAAAAACACACAGGTAAAACCAGAGTCCTGTTCCAATATTTACAGGGTAACATTTGATAACTTCTCCCACCCACTTCATAAGTGAAAATACAGGGCATTTCTCCTTCCTGTCCCACATAACCAGGGCATCTCCTGCCTCGCAGCTTGAATAGCCAGGTTACTTGGAGAAGCCAATGGAAGTAAAATAAAGACATGGATAATTAACTTGGTCTAGGATGTAACTATAGGTTAATCCAAACATTTGGTGTAGACAAAAAGTTGGGAAAATCCTGCCTTTCACACACACAAGTGAAAGAGCAACTAACCTATTGGAATGTTTTATTGAATTACCTTTAAATGAGACAAGGGAGCTGAGGAAATCTCTTTATTGGACCAACTTCTGTTGGTGAGAGAGAGAAGTGTTCCAAGCTACAACATTGACTTGGCTACAACTACCCTGCAGATACTATTAAGTGTCTTTTCTGACTAGTCCTAGGTATGGAGCCATCTCCAAGGGAACATAGTACATCTCCTTGACCTTAAGCAACTGCATTGACAAAGCCATTAAGGAACAAGGAAGGAACATTGCTGTTTGAGCCAATGGAAGTAAAATGAAGACATGGATAATTAACTTGGTCTAGGATGTAAGGCCTGGATCCTTAGGTAGTTAGGCACTTGTGGCTAAGTACTTTGGGTCAGATAATCCTTTGTGCAGAAACACCCTCATAGGAGACAGAAAGCTCCATTCTCCCCCCCCCCCCGCCCCAGTTTCCACCTCAGAACATGTAAATCAGTCCCCAAAATCCAAGAATCTCCTACGAAAGATGCAGATTTTTTAGGAGACCCCCCAGAGGCTTTGTGCAGCCACAAAGCTTTCTGGCCTTCCTAAGTCACCAAGGCAACAAAGTTCTCAAATGAGTCATCCTCCCATGGGCTCTCCCACTGGCTGCTGTTCCCGAACGAACCACTTCTTCTCTCAGGGTGGGTAGCATAATGCTAACTAGGTCAGCATTGTGTTAGTCTGAGATCCTGGGGGTTCCTGGGAGTGGGAGGCGATGCTGCAGGGTACCAGGTCTCCAAGTTCAGTAGACTTTGTTTTCTTCATAGAAAGTATAGATTGAGGTCAGGGCCATGTTAGACAATTCTGCTAAACCTGCAGCCTTAGGGTCTCCAGGTCATCCTACCACAGACAATTATTATTAATCCATTTCTATTTTGGTGGTGCCCAAAGGCTCCAGTCAAGATTGGGGCTCTGTTGTGCTAGGTGGTGTACAAATGCAAAGGAAAGGACAATCTCTACCCGACAATCTAACAGACACAAGAACAGATAAAGCAAGTATGGGCAAACTACAGCCTGCGGGCCAGATCTGGCTCACCAGCCATTCTAAGCTGGTCCTTGAGCTCCCGCTAAGGAGTGGGGTCTGGGGCTTGCTCTGCTCTGGCACTCCAGCCAGGGTGCAGGGTTGGGGGCTGCTCCACGTGGCTCCCAGAAGCCACAGCATGGCCCCCTTCTGGGAGCTGCTGGGGCAGCACCTGCAGACGGGGCAGCATGCAAAGCCACCTGGCCATGCCTCCACATAGGAGCCAGCTGCTGCTGCTTCCAGGAGCCACTTGAGGTAAGCACCGGCTGGAGCCTGCACCCCAAGCCTCCCCCCATACCCTAAAACCCTACCACAACCTGATCCCTCTCCCACCCTCCAAACCCCTCAATCCCAGCCCAGAGCACCCTCCTGCACCCCAAGCCCCTCAACCTCACCCAAGAGCCTGCACCCCCAGCCAGAGCATGCATCCCTTCTTGTACCCCATCCCCATGCTCCAGCCATGATCCCCCTCCCAAACTCATTTCTGACACTACCCCAGAGCCCTCACCCTCTCTTACACCCCAACTCCAATTTTCTGAGCATTCATGGTCTGCAATACAGTTTCTATTACCAGATGTGGCCCTCAGGCCAAAAAGTTTGCCCACTCCTGAGATAAAGGGTTGGGCCCAGGGATGTAATAGAACCATCAATGAACATGCAGATGATTGACACAGATTTGTTAGTTTCATCTGTGATTAGTTAGGGAGAAAGGAGGGAGGCAAGGGGAGGTAGAGTAAGGGAGCAGGGAAAGAAAGAAAGACAGTCACACCCAGCCAGGGTCAACTGGAAGGGCTTTGTAGATTTCACAGCAAAGGTATCTTGGATTTGAAGGAGGACAGGGTAGTGGGTTTATACGTTTGGCAGGGGGAGTTTAAACTTGGCAACAGTTAGGCTGCTGATGCACTGATACTACTGCCTGTCATGCTGACCAATATTGTCTCATCATTTTCTTGTGTTTCCTCATCTGTCTTTCTGTATGCAGCGTTTCTTGTCTTATACTTTGCCTATTAGTTCGTTGGGGCAGCGTAGAGGGGGTTTGTTGGGGCTCACCCCTCCCCGTCAGCAGGGGGCCACACTGCCTCCCTGCGCCTTGCATGGTCTTTTTTGGGGAATCAGCTGAGCCGTTTGAGTCCTGACTCACACCATCTGGCAGGGAGCATGAGCAACCACAGGTAATGGGTCAGGGCAGGGCAGTCAAGAGTCCTAGCTCAGGCCCTTGGGCAGGGGCTGAGCAAACACAAGTAAACACAGTCACTAAGCCCAGGCCTTAAATCAGGGCAGAGCAACAGCAAGTTCAGGGCTCAGGCTCTCAGGCAGAGACTGAGCAGACACAAGTAATAGTCAGTAAGCCTAGGCCCTAAGTCATGGCCTGGGAGAGGGGGGAGGCTGCCACCCACTTGTCAGGGGCCCAGGGGGGACACAGGCCCACCCACTCCACTGCATCCCAGCCCAGGGCCCTAGCAGTAGCTTATGCCTGCTGCAGTGTCAGTGGGGATCCTGGCCACAACACACTGACATAGCTTCCGGTTCTGTCTCAGTCCTACTCAGGCTGGCTGTCCCCAGCTACTTCCCCACTCCCCCTCTGGAGGTACCTGACTTCCAGCAGTGTCCTCAGGGGGGTCGATTACCATTGGCTCCTCAGGGTATCTGGCAAGGGGCAGGCTCAGCAGCTCTCCATCAGGAGCTGCACCAACAGCACCTGGTCTCGCCAGTGGCTGCCCCCTGAGTGAGCTCTGAGGTGGAGCTCTTATAATTCCTGTCTGACCCCTGACCCTCTGGGGGGCAGACTTGGTGTGCACTGGCTCCGCCCACTCTGGCATCTGGCAGGGCTTATTCCCCTCCAGGTCAGCAGGGGGGCCACACCACCACCCTACAGGCAGGAATCCTCTTTTTGGCCTATGCTTGTACAGTGTACAACAATCGGATCCTGGCCCATGCCTGAGTGCAGCGCGCTGAACTAGATGAGCTTTTGAGGTCTGTAACGGGGTGGCACCCGCTCTCACGTGTGCCCCCTGGTTGAGGGCATGTGAGTGCTCTCACTCTCAGGGATTGCGGTAGGTCTTCAGCAACTCGGCCCTCTGGCCAAGTCACACACAATCTGTATGTGAAGCACAAACAAACCCCTTCCAGGATAAAAGGTCCAACAAGGGCCTATCCCAGTACCCCATTCACTGAAACGTCTCTGTGGCCCTCCATGGGTCTTTAACAATCCCACAACCTCTCTGGGCTAGCTTTCAAATACTCCCTTTATCCTGGTATGGGACTGAGCTTCCAGGGCTTCCTCCATGGAGATTATTCACCGCTCTGGCCGTTTCCCACTTCTAAAATTCAGCACACTTCTCTGGGCCTGATTCAACTCCTTTTTTCAGGCTTATGCTACTTCCCTAGTGGCTGTTGTGGGGGAGCTGGACTCACCCACTACTCCAGGTCCCAGCTCAGTGACCCTATGAATAACAGCTGTCTGCTGCATTCCTTTAACTAGACTGCATCTCTGCTATGATTCCCTGGGCCACTTCCCCATTGCCCAAGCATCTTCATAAACGCTTCATCCTTAACATAGGGCTAAAGTCTCTGTGAACAGTGGCTTGTTTCAGTCCCAGCAACTAGCCAGAAGCTCCTTCTCTGCTCCCTTGTTCCCTGCCAGCAACTGAGGGCTCTTCTTGCTTCAGTCCCAGCAGATCACCAGAAGCTCCTTCTCTGCTTCCTGCCAGCAACTGCTCTGTCCACAGTCCTGTAGCTCCTTCATCTAGCCAGGAACACCATCCATACTCCTCCAGGCAGCATCTGACTCAGGGTCTACAGTCCCTTTTATATAAGCCTGCTTGGCCCTAATTGGCTGCTCCTTGCAGCCTCTCCAATTGGCTGCATCCCATACAGCTGCTCAAGGCAGCTTGGAAGACTCTTCAATCATGGATAACCATGGTTAACATTTTTAAATATGGGTGATCCCTGTCTACACTAGCTGCTAAGGTGTGTTGACCATCATATTATTTAAAATACTTTAGTTAACATGTTTTCTAATATGCTGCGTTTTCCCAGTGCAGCTGCGACAGAAAAGATTATAGCCATAGCATTTTGAATGATCTTGAGGGAGTAAAGATGCAGAAGTCCAGGCTACTGAGGAGGAAGGAACAGTAGTCCAGGCACAAGATGATGAGCGCCTAGATGAGAGTTTTGGTGGCATGGACAGTTTTGCTTGAGAATTAACAGATTAAAACACTCAGGATATGGCCCTTTTAAACACTCTTCTACACACATGCATAAGGCTCTTTAGATAAAGTGTCACTGTCATTTCAAATGAGAGGAGGAAAGCGCCACACACCCCCTTTGATTCTTAACCTGAAGATCTTATCAAACTAGATTATGCCTTTCTGAGACAATAGGCCAGATTCTCAGATGGTGTAAATCAGCATAGCTCCACTGACTTAGCAGGTATCACTCTAGTTTACAGTAGCTGAGCATCTGGCCCAATGTCCCTTCAGAACACAATGCCCACATGGTTCAAGCCTGGTTGTGCCTTTAGCTGGGCAGGTAAATTCACAGTATGGCACCTATATAAAAGGGGCCTGGTGTGAGATGGTTTCATCTAGACCTGCGGATGCTCATCCCTTCAGAAAACTAGGCCACTTACCTTTAAATGCCTTCCTCTAAGGGCAAACTCCAGCATGAGTATTTTGTGTTGGTGAGGGATATTTAATATTGCACTAATAGAACTACAATTTTCAGATAGCTTCAAAAGTTTTTAAGGTCAGCAAGGACTATTATGCACATCTCAGATGACCTCTCACAAAACAAAGGCTACAGAACATCACCCGGTGTGGTTGAACTAGAGCACATCTTCCAGAAAGGCATCCTGTCTGGCTTTAATAAACCTAGCAGTGCAGAATCCACCACATTTCTTGGTAAGCTGTTCCAATGGTTCATTTCCCTCACCGATTAAAAAAAAAAGTGTGCCTTATTTCTAGTGTAGCTTCAACTTGGACAGATCATGTCTGCGGCTTGATGATGTTGTACCTAGAATCTTTTTATTTCCTGTCCTAAAATCAAGAGAGGTGTGTGATCAGCGCTAGTGTCCATTTTCTGCTCTATAAGTACTTATGAAACATGTGCACTCTGAAAATTCTGCACGCTCCAATGAGAGGCTCTAGCTGTAAGTTTGGTCAGCTGATGTTAAAGATTTTAATGTGTTAGCTCTGGTGTGCTCCCAGACCCGACTGACACAAACAATACTGCACCCCACTCAAAAGGAACCACATCAACAGGAAGAGTTACTAATTTAGCTGGATCACAGGACATCAAAAAATCTCTGGCTATTAATTAAGTCTTCTGAAAAATTTTGGGCATGTTGAATTTACCTCCTAGGTAACATTCTTTGATAATGGCTTCTTCAGGAGATTTACCAGTGTGAACATGCTAGAAATAGTTCTTTTTCCTGTAGTAAATTACAGTACAAGAAATGACTTTAGCTCTTTCATATTTGTGTTTTAGTGGACCAGCTTTCACCACCGCTTCCACTGCTGAGATTTTGTGTGGATTCTTTGTTTCAGAATTTACAGCAAATTCAATATAGTCAGTGAAGAGTTTTATTAAGCAAAATCCGTGGACTTCTCAAATGTTATTCCTTATGAATCTAAATGTTTTGAGCCATCCCTTAAATTCTGGTAGTGTTCTTCGTTTGTCCTGGCCATTGTTATATCATTGACATAGTGTTGCACTAGTAGACTTTGTTCATCAGTGGAAGGAATTGGTATACCAATATAAACAAGTGCAAAGAGGGTGTAGGAAGCAACCAACGGTAGCACTTGACATCCACTTTGCACTAGTGAAAATGACTGTACAAGGTTCACATAGCAATGGAGAATCTGGCTTCAGGAGCCTATGCCAAAGTTATTTTGTTTGTGTTTTTATGTAGTTTTCACGTACAAAATTGTTGAATTATGTTCTGCTTCTAATTCAACATTGCGTAGCCTAATCAGTACTGCAACGTCCAAAAACATTAGCTCCTGCCAAGGTTAATTTCCAATTCCATTACCATGAACTAGTTCTCAGCATTTATAGTTATTTGTAAATATTGGAGCAATGAAAGTGTAGGCACTTTACAAGCAGAGAGTGTGGCATGATTCCTACTCCAAAGAGCTTGCCTGAGTCAGATGCATTCACTACTGTATAGACATAGAAGATATACCAGCTGGACGACCTTTAGGGCAATCAGGCACAGATTTATTTTTTTAAGATCATATTTGTCTTTGGCTGATTCACTGAAAATCTTCTTAGAAGTGCTTCTTAAATAGGACTTTGAACTTCAGTTTTGAGTTCAGAATGTTCTTATTATTTTACATGCTTCCAATGTACAGCTAACTCATCTGTTCTGAACTGCTTTCTGAACAGAGCTATCCTCACAGGTCCAAATTCACTGTGGCCACATCTTCATAGACTTGTGGTGGAGTTGCACCTGCTTATGCCAGTGATGAGTTTGACTGTAGTCTCTAATTGTTAGATATTTTGATCTTTTAATTTTGTTTTTAAGTTATTTTTTTTTGCATACTTTTTTTGGTTTCTCCTTTTCTGGGACATCCCTTTTAGTACCTAGGCTGCTCTTCCATTTGCATTTCCAGCCAATGTCCTTAGCCTGCTGCTATTTGTAAAATTTTCCATTTTCATACTAGCACACGCTATATCAGCTGAGTGGTTTTCATTAGTATAATGAAAACATAAAACATGCTTTGAATTTCTATTCTGCACTGAGGTCAGTGCACATTCTTCACCCAGTTGTCTGTGTCTCTCCAGGCCCTTATCTGACAACTAAGTCCACAACAATTTCCTCCTGTCAGTTCTGCTTCTGCAAGTGACTTCTTTCATGCTTCATGCAAATTAAACCCCTTCACAATCACATGGGCGTAGAGTCCCAGAACCTGGGCTCCTGCCAGAGCCTGAACTTCTATGCTGCAATTAAACAGCCCCATAGCCTGAGCCCTGCAAATCTGAGGCAGTTGAGATAGGCCAGCCATGGGTGTTTAATTGCAGAGTAGACATATCCTCTGAGTACATTTCCCAGACCTGAAGAAGAGCTCTGTCTAAGCTTGAGAGCATGTCTCTCACCAACAGAAGTTGGTCCAATAAAACAGCAGTCTTCAAACATTTTCCTCCATGGTCCCTTTTCGCGAAGGAAAAACTTGTGTGGCCCCCGGGGGATATGTCTGCCGAAATGCCGCCGCAGAAAGCGAAAGCTTCCGCTTTCCGTGGTGGCATTTTGGTGGGACAAAAATAGACCGTCCAGGAGTTCGGCGGTCTCCCGGGCGGGATTGGTGGCAGCGCCGGGATCTCACGCAGCCCTGGGGATGATCTTGTGCATCACACTTTGAAGACCACTGCAACAAAAGATATTACCTCCTTGTAGCGAAGCAAAGGCTCACAGGCACTTCACCTCCTGCTGGTTAACCTGGGAATTAGCTCTTCAGCACTTGGAACACCCTCTGCTGGCCAGTGTCTTGCCTGCTGCTGCCCCTCATGTCTCTCCCAGATCCTGGTGCCTTTTTCCTCAGCGTGCTGCCCCAGCAGTACCCCCACATCTGGGTCTCCCCTCCCAGGGGAACACCCAACCTTCTAGACCTGCCTTCCCTTGCTACTGCCAGTCATCATCTAGCTCCCGCTCATCTAGCCCCCACTCCCTGGGCAGACTACAGTCTGTAATGCCGCTCATCATTGAGATGGGATTAGGACCAGCTGCCTCTGCCTATTCCTGGGCTGCCCCTCTGCAGCCCCAATACCTCCATAGGCCTTCATCAAGGCCTGCAGGCTGGAGCACCCCAGCTCCTCTTGCCCTTTTCCCCAGCCCTGGTCTGCTCCAGGTACTTTGTTCACAGACACTAGCCCTTCTCCCTCCAGGGCTGGAAAGAGACTCCTCCCAGCTCCTGGCCCACACCCCTCTTATAGGGATCAGCTAGGCCCTGATTGAGCTGGCCACAGCTGTGGCTGCTTCTCCACTCAGCTTTTCCCAGCCACAGTCCTCTCCAGGGTTGCTTTTAACCCCTCTTCTGCAGGAGTGGGACAGCCGCCCCACTAGACTCCCCCATCTTCTCTCTCTAATATCTTGGGACTAACATGTCTACAGCACTACTGGATACTGCGGAGGGAAAGGGAGATCAGGTCACTTAAGCCCATGATACACCTCTCAGAGCTTCCACTTAGGAAGAGTTAGGTCTGACATTCTGCACAGGTGGCCCTAGGGGCAATGCAAGCACAGACTCCCTGTGCACCCTTCCTCTAGCAGCTGCCAGAACTTCACCATGTGTATTCTGTTGTTTCTAATGCATGTGTGTGTGTGTGTGTGTGTGTGTGTGTGTGTATACACACTGTGTTCTGGTTTTTGTGTGTTTACTCATTTTTATTAACCACTGAGACATTGTAAATAAAATGTGGATTTTCACCATACTGAGAACAAAAAGCTAGTTCAGCCATCAAAGTGAACCCAGCTGAGCTATGCTTAATAACTTGCACTTCTGTTATCCCTCCCAATGCAGTCCAACTTCTTCAGTATCATTTGCTTAAAAAATGGTCTTGCTTCTCCATGCACTCTCACTGCATTATAAACTGTTTTTGTTTATAATTTGTTTTCTTGTATGCTGTCATTTTTGCCTGTGAAAAATACTAAACCAAATACTTAACAGGATTTTCCCCCTCTTTCAGCTTCACAGTAGGATATCATGCAGACTGTATTCCAGGATTATTGGTTTATAAAATATTGACAAACACCAGGAAGATGTAGCATATGAGATTCTAAGACGTGCATCTGCATAATCCCTTTGATTTTATTGCCTTACATATTATTTCTTGAAACATTCATTTAAAAAAAAAAAAAACATGTGGAGTGCTACCTCTTACTTAAGAAATCATCACTTGACACTGGAGTGCTTCCAATTTACCACCCAGTATTAGTTAGTTAAAGTCCCTTTACAAAGAGTAACTATGTAAAGCACTATTTGAGTGCTAAGCACATGATCCTCAATCTGTTTTGTTTGCAACCACTTCTTCAGGTAGCTGAGCAAAGGGGAAAAGTCAGTTTAAATTTTAAAAATAAAGGTAAACAACAATTAATTGAAAAAAAATAATACAACATGGTGGGGATAGATCTGGGTGAACTATTTCATCCGCTTCAGGCAGTTCCAAATCTGAGCTTGCTTCTCTACTTTCGTTGGTCTTCGATTTTTTTCTTTCATTTTCTTCTGCCTTGTTCTGCTCTCTTTCTTGATCTTAAACCTCCCTCTTCCAAATCTTGTCTTCTCCTTGTCTTAAAAAGGAGCTCATGAAGCTGTGGAGTCACTTACGGTTAGATTCTTACACCCTTCCATTGAACAGGATACCTCACTCCAAGAGCAGTCCTGTTGATTTTCCAGGGGACTGCTCAAAGAGAAAGGACTACTCTGCATAGGGGTGTCAGAATCTAGCCCAGGGGTGGGCAAACTATGGCCCACGGGCCACATGTGGCCCACCGGCCATTTTTTTCCAGCCCGAGGGAGCATGGGGCCACTGGCCCCGCGCTCCTGGCCCAGGGGCCGGGCCAGCGCGCCGTGCAGCCCTGCTAGCCTGGGGGCCGTGCCAGTGCGCCGTGCCGCTGCCTTCCCAGCCTGGGGGCCGGGCCAGCGTGCCGTGCCACGGGAGGCACCGCCCTCCCAGCTTGGGGGCCGGGCTTAGGGCGGGGAGCTGCGGTGCCCTGCGACCCCCGGCATACGGCTGGGCCCAGGATGGGGTGCTGCAGCGCTTGGCGCTCCTCAGCCGACAGCTGGCTGCGCCTGGTGCTCCCCGGCTGGTGGATGGCCCAGCCTGGGGAGCCACAGCGCCCGGCGCTCCCAGGCCAGCGGCCCGGTGCAGCCCAGGGAGCCGCAGTGCCTGGCGCTCCCAGGCTGGCAGCCCAGCCCAGCTCTGCGAGCTGCGGTGCCCGGTGCTCCTGGGCTGGCGCAACCTGATGAGCGGCGGGACCCCGCACTCCGACTGGCGCATCGGGTGAGTTTGGTAAGGGGTGGTGGTAGGTGGTGGGGTCCTGGTGGGTGGCAGTGCGGGGGGATCTCGGGAACAGGTAGTGAGGGTTCAAAGCGTGGGGGCTTAGATTGCGGGTTGGGTTCCAGGGGGTGGGGGGTCTCGGGGTGGGGGGCAGTTAGGGAACAAAGAACAGGGAGTCTTAGGGGGTAGGGTCCTGGGGCAGAGGTTAGGGTGGATGTCTCCAGCAGGGGTGATCAGGGGACAAGGAGCGGGGGGGGGTGGATGGGTCAGAGGTTCTGAGGGGGCAGTCGGGGGCGGGAAGTGGGTGGGGGTAGGATAGGGGGCAGGGCCTTCCTTACCCAGCCCTCTGCCCAATTTTTAACCCCAATGTGGCCCTCGGGCCAAAAAGTTTGCCCACCCCTGATCTAGCCTATATAGAATCACGAGGGCCAAAGCCAGCCCAGATATAGCACAAGGTCATTGAGGCAAAGGGAAATTCAACCATTTGTACCACAGCTGAATTTCACTGAACAGGATTTAGCATGCCACTCTATTTCCTGCAGTGGTGTTGTAGCCATATCAATCCCAGAATATTATTGACACAAGGTGGGTGAAAGCAACAAAGAGTCTTGTCGCACCTGTGACAAGATGGCCATCATTAATATGGTGGATCCTGCACCTTTCTTAGCAGGGAGCTAAGATGCCACTCCTTGCCCCTACTCTTGGGGTGCTGATAGTCGCATTAGTGGCCCAGGAAGGTAGTAAAGGAGCGAAGCGGGGGAGGGGTCTGGATTTGCTCCTCACTCTGAGCCCCAGCCCCTGCAGATTCTTTCCTTCTTCTCCCCTGGGTGAGGTACCTTCAGTTCTTTAAATGCTGGGGAAGGGAGTCTCCTTCCCCTTTCTGGGGCAGGGTCCCCCTTCCTTCAGCTCTCTGATTTTCCAAGTCTTATGGCACAACTCCAAGCTCCAGTCCTCTCTCCTTCTGCCTTCTCCTCTGTCTACCTGAAGTGCCAGGGCGGGAGGGGTGTGTGTTATTGGGTTCCTCACAGGGCCTTAATTGACTGCAGGTGCTCCAATTAACCTGCAGCCACCTTCCCTAGTCTACAGTGAGCCACACCTTAATTAGCCTTGAGCTTACATATTTCCCTTCAAGCACTTTACAACTGCTCCCTGATCTTCCTCTATCTCACACTGTCATAAGCATAAAGTAGCCTAGAATTCCTGCTTACCTGTAAGGGGTTAAGAAGTTAAAAGAAACCTGGTTGGCACCTGACCAAAAGAACCAATGGGGTCTGAAGATGCTTTTGAACCTGGGGGGAGGGAAATTGCTCCCATTCTCTCATTCTCTTTTGGGGATTTCAAAAGGAGCCAGACCCATTTCTTCTCTCCATTTATCTACAGCCTTTCTAAACAGCAATTAGTAAGTAAAGTAGCCAGGCAAGGTTGCAGCTTATATTTGTTTTTTCACTTGTGACTTTCTCAGGTTTTTAGGGAAATATCCCTCTGTTTTCTCTGTACTTTGAACTCAGCAGAGAGGGGGAGGAATTCCTCTGTAGTGTGGGTTTTTTCTTTGATTCTTTTTGTGATTGTAAAGTGTTTTTCCACTGATTCCTACAGAAATTTTGTTTCTCTCTTTTTCCTTTAATTAAAATCTTTCATTTAAGAATCTGACTGCTTTGTTTTCCATTGTGTAAGATCTAGGGTTTTTGGATCAGGATCACGTAGCAGAATTGGTGAGGGGTTTTTCTCAAGCCTTTCCCAGGGAGGGAGGTATAGGCTTGGGGGGATTTTGGAAAGAGAGAGGGCTCCAAGTGGCCCTGCCCCTAGTTCTTGGGGTACATTTGGTGGTGGCAGCATACTGTTCCTCCAAGAACAGAAGCAGCTTGTGACTGAAGAAGTTTTAATCTAAGCTGGTAAACAAAGCTTGGGGGATTATTTGTTTTCATCTCTAGAATTCAGAGTGGGGAGGGAATCTTGACACACACCTTATAGACTAACAGATGTTTTGGAGCATAAGCTTTTGTGGGTGAAGACTCACTTCCTCAGATGAATGTCTTCGCCCATGAAAGCTTATGCTCCAAAACATCTGTTAGTTTATAAGGTGCTACAAGACTCTGTCGCTTTTGCAGGTCCAGACTAACACGGCTACCCCTGAGGAAAGTTGGTGAAGTAATATCTTTTACTGGATTAAATCTTGTCCCCTAATCAACAAAAATTGGTCCAATAAATGATATTACCTCATCCATCTTGTCCCGCTGTTTCCGGAAACTCACTGTTCTAAACCTGGGTAACCAAATTCAGGGGCATCATTTCACTAGGGGAGGGGGCAACTTTCAGAGACTGCTTAGTTCCCTCAAAGCTCTTGATAAAATGTAAAAATCCATAATTTGGTTGTCCCTTTTACAGAGGGGAGAGACCTCATTGTCCTTTTCCTGGAAAAGCTGACGCTCCGGGTATGTCCTTACTAACTGCCAGATCGGTGTGTAGTGATCGATTTACTGGGGATTGATTTATTGTGTCTCGTCAAGACGTGAGAAATCGATTCTCAAAGGCACTCGCCGTCGACTCCGGAACTCCAGCTCGCCAAAAGGCGCAAGCAGAGTCGACGGGGGAGCCTGTAGCCGCTGTGAGGATACCAGGTAATTTGACCTAAGATGCGCCGACTTCAAATATGTTATTCATATAGCTGAATTTGCGTATCTTAGGTCAAAACACGCCCCCCCCCCACTACTGTAGACCAAGCCTCTGAAGCAGAAGACATAAGCCCCCAGTCCACTACTAGGTTGGAGCATTGCAGTTCAGCACAGGGGGACTGGGACCAGTTATGCCCTATAGTCTGCAGGGTCCAGGGGAAATGTTGGCTTTGCTTCTGGAGGTGATTGGGCTCCTCTCAGCCACTGAGCCAGGCCTCTCACCACGTCCACAACAGAGGAGTCCTGTCTACATCCATTAAACTGAGCACTGTCCACTTGTCACATGTGAGACAGAAGATCGATGTCAGATCATGCTTCATTGATCCCCTAGCAAACAATACTTCTGGCCACAGATTTGCCAGTCACAGCTTCTGGGGTCAGTCAGTGGCAATGGAGTGTGACAACGGATGAGGTTGGAGCAGAGTTGCAGTCAGACAGGAAGGTCCCTGAGGCTGGGCTGTGTAGGTTGGGGAGTGGAGGCTTCAGACTGCCCATGGGGCTCCAAACACCAAAGGTTGCAGAGAAAAGAGCCGGTCTCTGGTTCTGGTGTCTGAGTTGTTCACACATGGGAACTGCTCACTCATTTCAACTCTCCCTTCCCCGTCTCCCCATCTTACCTAAATGATGCTTCTGACCACATTCCTGTTAAACTCTTGATTAATTCCTGCCTCTATAAGCAAGGTTCTTCTTTATATTTAGATTTTTTAAACTGTACTTCATTTGTTGCCAGTCAGGTCTTGTTCCAGTTCCCTCAAGTGTTCCAGAAAAGCTCCTTAGTGCTCAAGAACAGCAAATGTCACACATCTTGTGACAATGGTATTTATACCATGCCACTGGTGGCACTCGGTCTGGCTCCTCTTTTCTTTTTTCCTATTGGTTTTATCCTTTATCAAGTCCATTTTTACTGATGAGTCTCATTTGTGTTTCCTTTCTTGCCAAACAAACTGAAATCAGCACTTCCTTGCTGACTCCTGAGGTCTTAAACATGGTAGGAAACGATTTTATTCAGGCAGCTTGCTAAATTTCAACTTGCATGAGTAGCAATTTCCCAATGCTCTGGCTCAACATTTTGATCATTTTAAATGTGTATTTACAATTCATTTGTATCACAGTTGGTGACTTGTACAACTCTATCTTTTTTAAAAATCTCAGCCTTGTTTCCAATGTGTTGGGCATTGACCTTATCTAGTTCAAAGGAAAGAGGCATAGAGAGGAGCCTGTTCTTGATTGCAACTTTATTCACTGCATTCCCACAAGTAGAGTAGCAGCCCTGCCTGGAATCTGGCATCAAAATAGTGCTAGATAGAGATTGCTTCTGGCACTATAGTAGTATTCACAGCAAGAGACCCAAGAGATGGATACTCCGGAGAGGTGAAAAAGAAGGCATGGGGAAGATGGAGGCCATGAGCGGGGTGGGTGGGAAATCAGGGATGTGAAATTAGGACAATTTCTAAAGGCAGCACGGTGCTACACAACCATATATATGGTTGTCTTCTGCTCTCCCCACAATGATCAAATACCTTTGCAGGAGAATGTGTGTATCTATATTTGTGTGTATGTTCACATAGACACACAGAGGTGGATGATACGTGTTATCAGCAACTCAAGATTATAAAAACAGGAATTCCAGATCCCCCAAAATATAGAAAGGACTTTTAGGCAGCAATATACCATTAAAAATATTCCAATTTAACAAAACTATTGGTGACATCCACCATATTTCCAGCTGCTGACTATTGGTTTGGCTGAAAAGCCAGGCCCCCTTACAGGAATATTTCATGGGAAGTGCAGGATATCTTGGAAGGCAGCTTGGACAGTGGATAGGAGTACATGTGGTACGGGCAGGAGTGCATGAAGGTAAGTTTATCAGAAGCGGCAAATAAATTGGTTTCTCTCTCTTCCCACATATTGGTTCCACATTGGATTGTTCTGTACAGCAGTTTACAGGACCACATCCCTTCCTCTGCTAGATGGCATGGTGCAAGGTCCAAAAGGATAGATGTTGGAGGAGGTGGGGCTGCCAAAAGCTGAAACCTGCCTTGCTTGAGGTGGGTTCCCATGTGACTTATCTAATTTAGCAAAGTCCGAGTTAGCAACATTTTGCCAAAATAATGGCAGTGCAGGCAGAATCCAGCAAGACCGTCATGGACAATCCAGGATTCTTAATCCTTTTAACAGCGGGATGTAAAAGGAGAGAAACCCCCTCCCCTCCAGAGGTTCCTTTAATATTAACTAATCAATGGATCAATTGCTAATAAATTATTATTGTAATAAAAACATCATGTGTTCCGGCTGCATGGAAGATGCTTTCTCTGCCCCCGACATGCCAGAGCAGCTTCATCCCAGCCCATCTTGGAATGCTGCAGAATCATCGGGTCACTGGTGTAACATAGTTGGAAGGGAAGAGACCCAATTTGCCACGCAGGCGCCCTTTCCACCAACAGGGGTTAGAGTTGTCCAAGACTTCTACGATGTCTCCACTGCGGAATCCTAGCTCATCACACTCCAATGCCTCAAAGTCATACAGGGCTTGGACCCATAGTGTTTGCTGAGGAGGAGGAGATAGGAGAGGTCAGACACAATTCTTATGAGTCTCTCCCACAACGCGAACCAAAAAGAGCAAGAAATGCAACGCTGGGATATAAAACCATGATACCAGTATGGAGAACTCAAGTGCGTGGGGCATACAGGAATGGCACACACGCTACGGAAACACCTTCTAAACTGACAGGGACATGCAATATCACATCAGATATAATACACTGCTCCTCCTGACCTCTCCCCAAGAACAGTAAACGTCCTAGCCTCCATGGTTGTTTCCTTGAGAGAAGGGATCAGGTACAGGACAGGGGCATATAGTGCAAACCACCTACCTGTGATTGTTGAAATGATGGTTCTGTTTGTCTCCGGTACATGGACACTGCACTCCCTTCTCCATGGTCTCTGAGCCAATGAAGCCCATCCTTCCTGTCCAGGCTCCCACCACCTCTGTCCTAGAAAGCGAGGTGAAGAGAAGAGCCATTAATATTCTCCGAGGTACAACTGGAATGGGTGGGGGGTTCCGTTAGTGGATACCAAGGTTTCAGTGTATATGTCACCTAATGCCTCCAAGTAATTTCTTGTCTCCATTTATTAGGTCTTTGTTTCCCAGTTGTTCATTGTGCTGCAAGCGACACACCTACCAGGAAAGGACTCCTTAGTCTGTGCTCTTTGGACCAAGAATCTCAAGCTGGGTGGCTGAGTATAGCTTCCCAATTTCCTTTCTCAGTACCTGGCATTTCAAATGCCTCTTTGGTCATGCCTTCATCTTAGTCAGCCTAAAGGTCAGTGTGACTGGATCCTACTTTGCATGTCAATTGTCCTGGCTGGAAGTGTCCGAGTGAGTCAAACTCAGTCTGGCTTTAGAGACACAGAATTCATTTTTTTGTATACTTTTCTCTTATAAGTATTTCTGTGCTGTTTCAAATATGACTCATTGACAGATTTGTCACAAAGGGCCCAGGCTCCAATCTTGTGACAAGATTCTACCAACAGTCCTCTTCCTATATAATCTTGCTCCTGAATCATGGGGTATAGAACTGGCCACTCCCAGAGTGTCCTATGCCCTCCTCTATTGGGACTCTCTTGTCCTATGAGGCTTGGTTTTGGATCTCTTTCCCTAGCGAGACCTGTCTTCTCCTCAGATGAGGCCAATACTGTTGCAGTGTCTCCTGCTACATACAGAAGGCAGCTCCTCTTCCCCATGGTAGCCATTTCCCACCCACATCAATATGGAACAACTGTAGAGGCAGCACCATGCACTGCTCTCTCATCCCATCCCTATGATAAGAGCATTTTTTTGGCTGCACCTTCACCATCTCTGCCAAGCCCCAGGACTGAAGGATCACCACGAGCTCCCAGCAGAGAAAGAGAGAACCCAAGACTCACATCAGAAACAGGGGGCATCTGGAATGTGCTCAAAGAAACCAAACTCTCTCAGTGGTAATCAACTCCTTTCCCATTCCCAACGTGCACCATGGTGCCGAATCTTATCACCACAACACAGCAAAAGAAATGGGCTGCACAGCTGAGCATGTCCTACAGACTTCAGAGACATTCCTAGATAGGAGTGTGGGTGAGTGTTGGTGTGTGCTCCCAATATGACTTTCAGTTTTGTCCCAAGCTCAACATTTTGCCATACTTGGCCATTCTTGCAAGACTGGGTTTGCTGTTCCCAGACCTCCGGTTAGAGTGTCACTTGCCTGTTGAGTTAGGATTTTTGCAGGACAAAACAGAAGTTCACATATTTATTTCAGTCCACCAGATGTCACCATGCTGACACCATACATTGATGCTACCTCGCAATGTGATGAAACAGTCATGGTGAGGCACTTAAACAATCCCTAAGATCGGTTAGTCTATAAGGTGCTACAAGACTCTTTGTCGCATAAACAATTAGGTAAACAGCCCGGCTCCTGGTGAGCAGAGACCAGCATGTTCTGCAGCAGAGGCTCACCCTAGCTCACTCCTCTTTCCCAGTGATACCTGTTGCTGCTGTTGCTGCAGGGGTGGTGAGGGATTTGCATATCTCTTGGACACCGATGCTCGTATTTCTCCAGTGGCTCCACTCAGGCGGAGTCCTTCCTGTGCCCCCCGTTCCAGGCTCCCACCACGCCTCTCCTGTGGGGAGAATGAAAAAGGTTGGGCCAGGTCTGCTTCCCACAATGCTCTTGCTGGTGTCCTGGCAATCAGTACTCCATCCCTTTCCCTCCCCAGACCTCTGTCTTCCCACAACTCTCCCTAACCCTAGAGCCTACACAAAGGAGGACTTCTGCTCCTCCGAACATGTTGACAAATCTGGGACCCTGAATTTTGTCTCTTCATCACAGCCCCCACCCTGCTCAGAAGTGCAAGTGGGGATTTGGGGCTCTAAGCCCAAATGCATGGATGGGTTTGGAGCCTGCATTTGTCCCCTCACTACACACACAAGGTGAGTTGGGCCTCAATGTTCCCTCCAGTAAACAATCATATGTGGCCGAGACCCCACTTCCCCCTTTACAGAAAGAGAAGAGTGTGTCTGGGACCTATTTACCCACTGTAAATAAGAGTGGTTCTGAGGCCTTGTGTTTGGTTAACTGCCCAGACCCAAACTTTCAAGGGCTCAACACCCACAATGAAGCTGGATTTTCGGTAGAGTGCAGCATCCAACATGCACCTGAAGGGCTGAGCTCTTTTGAAAACTCTGGCCTCATGCTTAATTTGTCTCTGCACCTGGCTCTACTTATTAATTATTATCATCACTGCTGTAGTGCCTAGGAGCCCCAGTCGTGGCCCAAAACCCCATGGTGCTAGGAACTGTACAAAACCACATCACCACAGCAAAGGAGTGGGCATTGGCTGCAACCTCCCCTCCCCTATTCTTTCATTTACCTGTCTACATCTTGGCACAAATATCATCCCCATTCCTCCCTCTCCCTGCTCTGAGCCACCTTCAACAGGCTGTTTTACTAATACAGTATCTCCTGCCTTGTGCAGACTATCCTCTGCTGTCAGCTTTCTCCTATATGTGACCTTACAGCCAGTTAGTGCTTTTAAAAAAAGCTGGACAAGTGGTCTAGAAGGAGTCAACAACCCAGAATCCATTATCGGATTGGAAAATAAACCTATTGCCTTTTTGGAGCTGAAGAGAATTTCCGACATGCAGCTGATAAAACTTTATTGCCATAATGAACAAGTCATGTATTTTCTGCCTGGTCTCTAACCGCACATCCTGGTAATTTAATACCAGAGTCCGTTTCCTGGTTAAGCAGTGCTTCCATTATTGTAGTTACTATGTGTTCTCTCTCTCTCTCTCTCTCTCTCTCTCTCTCAGCATTGTGTGTGCAATGGCTGACAGCCTATGCTGCGTTGTTTCCTCATTCTCCTGGCATAGAACCAAATGGGCATTCGGTGGACAGGGATTTCCCTGCTTCCACAAACATCTTTTGCTGCTTCTTCCTTGAACTCACAAACTATGCTCACATCTCTGGAAATCTGGGACAACTTTATGCCCCTTTTTTGCCACCCTTTCTACATCCTGTTCCTAGTTCCTCCACAATACCCTGCTATGTTCTAATAACTAATTAAAGAGAAGCAATTCCTCAATGCAACCAAACTTTCAGCTATACCAGTGGTAGCACCCAGAGTCCATTCAAGGAGGGAAAGAAACCAAATCCATTTTTTTTCTCTCAATTCTGCAAATAAACTCAATCTGCCCTGTGATCCCCTTCCTGTTCTATCCCTAAGCCCCTAAACACATCAGTGTTCCTGCAACTATTCCGTTCCACCCCTTCCTAAAGTTAGACCTGGCTCCCCTTATCCATGCCAATGCACCTCAATCCTGACCTGCAGCATGTTCTGCAGTTCCAGTCCTTGGGTCCCTATACAGCTCTGGTCTCTCAGTCCTGATTTGCAGCATTCCCTGCTGCAGTCTTCAGCTTGTTGTAAATGGAGACAGCAAATCACTCTAAGTTACATAATGTATTTATGATGCAATAAATCAAAAACCTAGGCTGAGAATTCCCTCCAATCTAGAGACCTGACTGAGATTCTACTGAAGGTCTCCAGAGGCAAAATTCTAGCACTACATTCATCCAATGGGATGGCTTTTTCAGGGATGGCTTGAGAACCCTGAGTATACCTTCTCTTCTTGGCTCCCATCTCTCAGGAAAATCAGCTTCTGCCTGGAGATAGAGGAGGTCTTATAGTATTCCACCAATTTGTTTAGTGACTGGAATTTCTCTGTCCACAAGTAGTAGTTGCCCTTTGTATCCCTCATCACCCTGAAGTGCTGGACATCATCCTCATGCCTGTGATCAAGGGGAGAAATGAACATCAGATGACAACAATTTTATTTCCCTCTAATACCTTTAATCCAAAAGCCCTTTGCAGATTCTGGACCAAATTCGGACTTGTGGAAAGTGAAATTGATGGCATTGCATCTGGATACACTGGATTTGAACATAAACCTGTATGTAAAGAATTACTCACCAACCAGAAAAATGTAGCTGCCTTGAGAATGCATGGCCGAATGGTAGACTTAGTACAGGGCACTGGGGCTCAGACCTTTACTTTCAAAACAAGGGTCATGGGATTTTTTATGACCACAAATGGTTAGAAGCTTCATTCTGCATCTTATTTAAAAGAGGGTAAGGCAGCAGCACAGTGCCATTAATAAGTGAACCTGCATTGACTCTCAACAAAGAGCGCCACCAGATTATAACCTTACCTGAGGTATTTTTTCTCAGGTTAATCCCTAGACAAGATGGGGCAAAGGACTGAGATTTATCCTGTCCACCAGTGCCCAATGGAACAATGGATTCCCACTGAGGAACCGTTTACAGTCCCAGGGCCATGCAGGGTTCACGCAGGAGGGGGCAGTGTTGGGTTTGAAACAAAGGCTGAGAATGGCTGGACTAGAATGGCTGAAAAAGGAAACAAGCATAGGAGGAAGAGGCCCGGGGGGTGGGGGTGGGGCTAAGAAATGGAGTTTTTTTGATTTATAAGTCAATGTTCATACAGCATTTCAGTATTCAAAGTGCTACATAAATGCTAAGGATTTTTATTATCATAATTGTTAAGCTGCTGGTTCCTATGCAATTTGGTCAACAGCGATTGAAAGTCATTCCCGTCTGGTGGCTGCTCAGTGGCCTGTGTGAAATAAATTAATGGTGTAAGTCACCTCCTAATGGATATTAAATAGCATTCTTGGCCAGTAACTAAAGCCATCATGCAAAAAAACATACCTGGGAGAGGCACACGTTTTGCATGGTGGGAGATGGCCCACGAATGCACTCTGCTCCGCTTCCAAAGGAGCAGGACAGCTGGGGTTGTGATTTTGGGATGGGGTATTTGCTGTGTCACTTTCATGGAAAAAGAAACATTAGAGAAGCAGATGTTTCGCTTGTTCCCATTGACTGGTACCACGTAAGCTTCCCAAGGCACTGCCATCCTGTCAAGGGGAGACTAGGGACAGCAGCATTAACCAGAAACAGCAGGAAGGTACTTCAAATAGCAGGTACCTGACGGAGATGGAGAAGTCTCCAGGGGAGTTCTGGCTGGCTCGGATGATGAAAGAGCCAACTTCCTTGCTCATAAGTAAGTTCTCTGCTTCATGGCGGGATATCCCTTCATTAAACCAGCTGTCAAAGGGAATAAATCACATACATGTGAATAACAAAATGGGTTAGAGAAAAAGAAGGGAAGAGGTTACAGGAGGGTTGGGAATGAGCAGAGGTAGGGGAAGGAGACGGGAAAGGCCCTAGAGGGTTTGGTAGGATTGTCTCCTGCTAACAGTGCATGTTCTCAAAGCGTGGTGTATAGAAACAGAGACGGAAAAAATGGCCCTTTATGAAGACCAATTTCCTTCCCCCTTTCCCTTTCCAGTGTCCAGCCTGAACAGCTTTCAAAATGTGGAGCTGCTGCTGCTCAGAAAAGGATCCAAGTGGAAATGTTTCAGCCCAGCTATTACATATTCTTTATGTGTGAGAGGCAAAGGTTAGTGAAGACATAATTCCTGTGTGAGATGCATAATGAACAGGCTGATTCCACTGCTCCAAGTTTGCCAGTAAAAAGCTGCCAGAATAACACCCCGGTGGCATAAGCACCTCAGCAAACCCCGTACATGCAGCACGGAAGGAGAGAACTTTGGTGCCAAAAATACAGGCCTGTGTTTGCTTGTTGAGCTAAAAGAACAAGTCCCACTGCTCAGCCAGTAGATTGAATTCACACACAATGACACACATACAGTGTCATCCACTCTTGGGATTCTTCTCCACCAGTATCATAATTTTGTCTGGGGATGGAGGAGCCAGTCTGGCAACGACCTTGTGTGAATTTAAGCCCTCTAACTGGCTGCCTGCCCCACTTACCTGCCTCCTGATACTGAGCAAGCAATTAAAGCTACTACAGGAAGAGCTACCCCCCTCCTCATATCAATATGAAGCCATTCTCAGAGGAGGGGAGGGCAAGGGAGGGAGCAGAAGCCCTCAGTAGTTCTCGATGGTACCACTCCTTCCTCTTCCCAGCACTCCTGTAAGCAACTGGCACAGGATAGTCCTTCCACTCCTCTCCATCTCCCCTGCCACAGCCAGCCTGGTAACAGCGGGAAAGGGTAGAGCGGAGCTACAACCCCGCAGCAGACCCCCAGACCTGGGAAAAGGGGTGAAGAACAACAGGAGGAGAAGAAGTGAGGCTGGGGGGTGGGGGCTGAACTGACAAGGTGTGGGTCTGGAGGGGCTGAACAGAGGGAATCTGCATTGATGGGGGTGGAAGATAAACCGAGGGTGAGGGCACAACTGATGGGTGTGAGGGCGGAATGGCTGGGAAGTGGTTGGGTAGATATGGAAGTGAGAGCTCCTGCAGCAGGGGCCAAAATCACTGTATTTAATCCATTTAGGAGGATGGGCAACAATAATTGTCACACACCCCCTGGAGATGGGCAGAAAGAGTTCAGAAATCAACGACAGATCAAAACACACAGTGTTTGGGCTGATCTCATGATTTTTGGGGGGGAATCTGACGCATGATTTTTCTTTTGAGACTGGCAATACTGAAGGTCTTCTAAATTCCATCCAACCGGGGCAGTGCCACACAGGCAGTCCCAGAGAGAATAAGCCCTCCAGTACCTACAGGAGCAGCTCTTCTAACATCTGCCCCAAGGTAATAATATGCAAATAAATAATAATAATAATTAATAATAAAAAATCTTAGTTGGCTGTATACTTGACAGTGTGGGGAAAAAGCCTGCAGCATCCTCTCTCCTGCAATGCTGCTGCAGCACTTTGGAAAAAAGAGGGATGAGGGGGCTGTAGCTTCATGGAGGATTTCTGTGACTCTAAAGAGGAGAATTATAAATCTGTTGCACAGTAGTATTTAGCATGTCAGACTAGTGCATTTTGCTATGCATTTAGATTCATGGAAATCCTTCCTCAAACTGCAGTCCTCTTCACCTGCTCCAGCATCACAGTGGAGAGCAATGTGGGAAAGACCTCTCTCTTCAAGCAGTGGACTTCAAAGGAGCAGGAAGAGTTGACAAGACGGGGATGACATGTGCTTTGTCTATCATCACTGACAATCAAGATTTGGACAATAGACATTGCTTCTCGTGTAGCATCAGAGTGACCTCTAGTGGATAGAATGAAACTCGCATATACGGGGTGGGGTGGGGGTGGCTGGGCTTAGAGAGAGGGCTTTTACCTTTCTATACCCTGTTTAGAGAGAGAAAGCCCCTAGTCGTCTTCTTCTACCTGGCCTTTGTCACTGTCAAGATCCCATATCATTATCAACTCCCCTTCTGTCCAAGGACAGCAAGACGTAGCTCCTACCACATCCTAGCAACAGTAACAAGGGAATCACTTGAGAGTGACAAGAGTTTTGGGGCTGTCAGGACTAAAATAGCAGGAGGTGCGGCAGGGCGGGACTAAGGTGCATTGACAGGCTAGTGTGTGGAGTTTTGCCACAGCCCATTTGTCTTAAATTGTACCATGCTCTAAGAAAGCAAGAGAGAGGAAGTGCTGACCACAGATACACACACAGGTGATCTCTATACATATGGCGCCATGTAGACAACAGGCACTACATGCGTAGCGGCATGCCACATGAAAAGCAGCCCGTGCTACACTTGTCACTGCAGTGTGTAGGTGCACACTGTGGTGAAAGTCTCCGGCAAGGGGAAAGGCAATGGAGACTGGCGGACTGGGCAACAAAATGGGAGATGAAATTCAATGTTGATAAATGCAAAGTAGTGCACATTGGAAAACATAATTCCAGCTATCCATGGAATACAAAATGATGGATCTAAATTAGCTGTTACCACTCAAGAAAGAGATCTTGGGGTCATTGTGGCTAGTTCTCTGAAAACATCTGCTCAATGTTCAGTGGCAGAGAGAAAAGCAAACAGAATGTTAGAAACCATTAGGAAAAGGATAGATAACAAGACAGAAAATATCATATTGCCTCTATATAAATCCATTGTACACCCTCACCTTGAATACTGCATGCATTTCTGGTTGCTCCATCTCCAAAAAGATATATTGGAATTCAAAAAGGTACAGAGAAGGGCAACAGAAATAATTAAGGATATGGAACAGCTTCCATATAAGGAGAGATTAAAAGGACTGTGACTTTTCAGCTTGAAAGAGACTGCTAAGGGGGTTTAGGACAGAGATCTATGAAATCTTGACTGGTGAGGAGAAAATGAATAAGGAAATGCTGTTTACGTCTTCACATAATACAAAAACAAGGGGTTATCCCAGGGGTAGGCAATCTATAGCACGTGTGCCAAAGGCGGCATGCGAGCTGATTTTCAGTGGCACTCACACTTACCAGGTCCTGGTCACCATTCCAGGGGGCTCTGCATTTTATTTTAATTTTAAATGAAACTTCTTAAACATTTTAAAAACTTTATTTACTTTACATACAACAATAGTTTAGTTCTATATTATAAATTTATAGAAAGAGACCTTCTAAAAATGTTAAAATGTATTACTGGCATCCAAAACCTTAATTAGGGCTTGGCTACACTGGCACTTTATACCACAATAAAGCCTCCCAGAGCGCTCTACCTTATTACTCATCCACACTGACAAGGCACATAGAGCGCTCTGATTCCCTGGCTAGAGTGCCCCGGTACTCCACCTTGCAAGAGGATTAACTGTTGTTGCACGCTGCAGCTGCAATGTAAATGGATACTGCGCTCTGATTGACCTCTGGGAAGGCCCCCTAATCTCTTTAAGTCAAGTGGCCACTCTTCCCTTTGTTTTGAACTCAGCTGGAGGAATGCAGAAGTACTTTTTCAGAGTTCCCTTGCAGCCTATCTGCCACGAGGCAAAGCAAACAAGCAAACGTTTACCGAGTGAGTGAGTGAGAGGCAGGAGAGGAAGAGGGATCTGAACTTACAGCACTCCAAAAGTCTGCTCTCTCTCTCCCCCCCACATACACACAACACACTCCACCCCACCCCCTCGTTTTAAAAGCAGTTGCAGACACTTGAATGCTGGGATAGCTGCCCATAATGCACCACTTTCAGTGCTGCTGCAAGTGCTGCAAATGTGGCCACGCCAGTGCAGTTGCGGCTGACAGTGTGGACACACTGGAGTGCTTTCCCTGGAGCGCTCTCTGAAGGCAGGTTTAACCCAAAGTGCTCTACAGCTGCAAGTGTAGCCAAGCCCTTAGAGTGAATAAATGAAGACTTGGCACACCACTTCTGAAAGGTTGCCGACCCCTGGGTTATCCAGTTAAATGAATAGGCACCAGGTTTAAAACAAACAAAAGGAAGTTCTTCTTCACAGAACGCAGTCAATCTGTGGAACTCTGTGTCAGGGGATGTTGTGAAAGCCAAGATTATAGCAGGGTCCGAAGAAGAACTGGATAAGTTCATGGAGGACAAGTCCATGAATGGCTTTAGCCAGGATGAGCAAGGATGCAACACCATGCTCTGAGTGTCCCTAGCCTCCGTTTGTCAGAAGCTGTGAGTAGACGACAGGGGATGAATCACTTGATGATCCCCTGTTCTGTTCATTCCCTCTGAAGCATCTGACACTGGCCACTGTTGGAAGACAGAACTGTGGGCTAAATGGACCATTGGTCTGACCCAGTATGGCTGTTCTTATGTCCTATGGGAAAGGCTCCAGAAGTGAGGAGGCAGTAGGTCACTACACTGCTAAAAAACAGCAGTGTAGATATGGGAAGCACTGCTTGGGTGTGTAGAGATAGGTTTACTATTCATCCAGGTTTTCCCAGATAGGACCTCTTTTTTTGGTCCTCCGATCTCTGCCCAGGCAGATTTTTGAAATCCTAACAAATGTCCATGATTTTGAGCTAGGCAGCCGGAGAGCGGCAGCTGCTCGATGGGTGCCCAGTTCTGAAGGCAGTGCTGCTGCCAGCAGCAGCGCAGAAGGGAGGGTGGCATGCTATGGCATTGTCACCCTTACTTCTGTGCTGGTAATGGTGCTGCCTTCAGAGCAGGATGGCTGGAGAGCAGTAGCTGCTGTACCCCACCTTAGATCCTGGCAATATCCTCTATCTGGGGACTTGAAATATGGTAACCCTATGTAGAGAGCTCATGTAGAGTATACATCCTGGACATTCAGGCATGTACAGCACTCTCCTCTCCACACCAAAGCCATGCCTCACCTACTATACTGCTCTTTATCTCTGTGCTAGCTGGGTGTACAATGTCTGTACACGCTGTCCTAAGCGTAGATGTACACATGAGAAAACTCCCTGAAATTTTCAAGGGACATGCACCTGATCCCTGTTGCACTTACCTGGGAAAGTGAATATCTATGAAGTTCTTGGGGACAAATCCTTCATGACTTCTCAGCTCAGCCCTGTACCACTCTTCCTGGGAGCTTAATATCTGCAGCAGAGAGACAGAATGAATGAATGAGCGAATGAACCTCCTTGGGGAAAGGCAAGGTAACAAGAAGGAGAAGTTACTGTGGGAAAAAAAGAAAGAGTTTGGAATTATTTGGAAGGATAAAAGCAAACTAGATTGGGTTTGCTGGTGCTGAGAACCCTGGAATCCCTTGGCACCCAGTTTTCTCCCCCCGCCCCTCGGCCCCCAACATACGCACACTGCAGCAGGGCTGGTAGCTGAAGGCCAGTTCAGTACAAATAAAGCAATAAGGAAGATATGGAGGAATTAGAGGGACTGCTTGTTAGTTTTAACTGTATTCCTGGATAAATGTCCAGGAGACTGGGAGATGTGCACTGCACAGCTCTAATGCCTTTGTGATGGTGAAGTTCGCTATGACAGATTTAGTGGGGGTTTAAGGAGTTCTTTGTGTTGTTTTTAATGGTTTGCCCTCGAGTGTCCCAATTTGACAAGAGATGAAAAAGCTCTGAAAAATTCTGCTACATAGGAATGTGTGATTGTAATTGCGTGTGTATTACTGGGTATTATTGCATGTGTTAGAATTAGGGGGCTGAAGCTTCAGCTGTGCACAGCTCACACCAGGGCAGTTGACAGGAGAAAGCAACAGTAGTTCAAAGCCAGTTTTCTGCCTCCCTAAATCCTGGGGCTTGCAAGGGGCCAGACTTTAATGCACATTGGAGCAGCCTCAGAGTTACACCTGCTATCGCTACTAGGGTCATTCCACTGATCAAGGATTGCTGGATTTAGTTATGCTCTGCCTCCATCCCATTGTTCCCCTGACATCTCTCAAAAATGGAGGTGAGGGAGCAGGTGGCATATAGCTACCCGTGTTGCCAGCGGCTCAGATTTTATTGCAAACTTTGTGCTATAAGGAGTTTTTCTTAAAGTTCCAGCTCCAGGAGGCAAGTGAATACATGAGAATCTCTGCTTTCATTTTTTTAAAAAAAGGAAGTTTGTAGCTCTTACGGTTGTAGAGAACAGCTTGAAGTATGACCCCTAGGGCCTCAGGAAACAGAAGCAAAAAAAAAAGTTTCCAAAATATGTAATTACAATGTTTTTGTTCAGACATGTTTTTAAACATTCGGGGTTGACAGTACTGAGACCTCTGGGACTCATTCTCCACTGCCTTGCCCCTTGTGTAGTCCTTACACCCGTGCACAAGGAGGGAATGGGCAGCTGAGGATTTCTGAATGGGTAGCTGAGGATTCCCTGGCTTATTGCCAGTTGATTCCCCTGTACAGTGGGCCTCATTTAAGGTCACTTTGTGCCGCTCCAAGCAAACCAAATGGGATACAACTCTTTTCTCCTCTGAGTTGTAAGAAAAGAGGAGAAAAGAGTTCTCCCTGCTCAACACCTACACAGGGTATGACTGCACATCAACAACCCCTTCTCCCCTCCCGCCTGGAGACTGCTCTGCTAGCAGCGAGGTTTCCGGTGCAATCCACCTGCAAGCTCTTGGTGCGCAGTGGGCAGGCCCCTCTGTGTCAGTCTCTCACAGCAGGGGTGGTGGGGAGGTGGATTTCCTCCTGTCGCTGCTGGTTCAGGGCCTCACACTTCCTGTTCATTTAATCTCCACATCAATACTGTTTATTTTATCTCCTTTGCCAATCAGTTAAGATAAACCCCAGCAGGTTGCATAGGCAGGGTAGGGAGGACAGCTGGGGGTATGTATGTGTGTGCCTACGGCGTGTGTGATGTTACACACTTAGATCTGTCAAATAGATCTTTGACTCTTGGCTGCTAGGGAGTTGCGTTGCTTCAAAGAGAGCGAGAGAGATAATGAGAGGACAATCCCTGGCTTTCTAGTTGTGAATTCCCAGTGAAAATAAATAAGTGAGTAGAGAGATACAATCAACCCAGTGCAGAGGTAGAGGCAGCAGGGGCGTTGGGACAGAGTTTGAGCTGAGGAAGCATCAGGAGTGCAGTGCATGGCAAGTGCTCAACCATCCTAGAGGGAGAAAGGGGGATTTGTCTATAGCACCCCTCATGTCACTCTGGAAAGATTCCCCTCTTTGACCTTGGTGGGTTTTGGATGGAACCACGTTTGTCCTAAGTCCCAAGAACAGAAGGCAGGGAGGGTAAAGTGAGAAATGGGGGCCTGAACCTAAGGAAAGCTGAGAGGGGAGAATTCACAGATCATAATTAATTGGAATAGCAGGGGGTGGTGCAGGCGAAGACAGAGGTGCCCTGGCCCTCACTACTCAACAAAGCGTCTTTTGGCCAATTGAGGGGTACAGTCAGTGTGTGCCAATGCGAGTCATGTTCCGGCATCTTCAGCTGTAACAGAGTGATTATGATGCATGGTGTTGTAGATTGAGGAATGGGTAAAAAATAGTATGTGCGGTTGTGTAGATTCATCCTCATTGCTGATAACAATAATAATTCTACCAGAAGAAATACAAGGTTAAATAGACTGTGTTTCACATACTATATGTCTGACATTTGCCCGCCACTTCTTCCCACTCCAGCATTTTTCTGCTTCTTCATTTCTGAAGGGGGTGTCGTGTAATATACTAGCTCAGGGGTTCTCAACATTTTTCATACAGAAATTATCTTGTGGATATGTCTCCTCCAATTAGCAATTATATAAAATCCCTCTGGCAACTATAGTAATTCCTTACAGGGAAAAATAAGATTAGGAAAGTCACTTAATGTACTTTACCCATCTTTTCTGGCAATCTAACAGCTGGAAATAAGGAGGATGGCAAGCACTGTGTGACTAGCCAGTTCTCCATGAACCTCCAGCAAGCCCTCCATGGAACACTAGTGGCATCTGGACCACAGTCCTGTGAACTCCTGGGCTGGCCTATATTATGGAAGGAGACACTAGTGCAGAGGGATCTGGCAGGAGTCACATGGTTAAACAGTCCTCCTTTGGTGGGGCCTGGGGCTGCGCTTACCTTCAGAACATCCCCGGCACGGAAACTCAGTTCATCCTCTCCAGAAGCATTGAAATCAAATTTGGCAATGGCTTCCATACTGTGTCTTAGTGACAGGGCAAAGCTGGAAGAGATACAAGTATGTCAATGTTTGGGAGGAGTTGGAACCTCTCTGAGTCTAGCTCATAGAAGGGATTATCTCCTCTCCTCTTGCTCAGGACACTGTGAACTGTTCATTGATGCAGTGATCACTTCTCACTCAGCGTACGAGGGGCATTGAGACCAGCCTGTTGGTTAATCTGTAATAGTCCCTTGCTAGGGGCAGTTGGCCTGTATCCAGTGTTGTGATCTCTTGTTCAGGCCCACAAACCATTATTGGATTGAATGAAGTTACCAGCTGGGAACAATCCAATTAACTGGCATGGCTGATGGGCATCGGAACAAGACTCAAATTAGTGGTTCAGTTGGGTGACCAGATGTCCCGATTTTATAGGGACAATCCAATATTTGGGGCTTTTTCTTATATAAGCTCCTATTACCTCCTACCCCTGTCCCGATTTTTCACACTTGCTATATGGTCACCCTAGGTTCACTTTTCCTCAAGAGGGCTCAAAACAAACCAGCGCAGAAGCTGTTTCCCACAGACCATTGTCTTCACTGAATAATCTTATGATGAAAATGTGCACCTCACTCCCAAGCAGGCTGATAATAGGGAAGACCTCAGTGTAAGTGATAACAGCATTGTTCTTTTAGCTGTTCCCTCTGGTGTAAGTGACTCTCTCACCCAGCAGAAGAAGGCACTCATTTTCCACAATGGCCTACTTATTATCCTTATGAGAGATACAAGGTATGGGCAAAAGGAGGATCTTATAATAAAAAAATTATTGTTTGGACAGAGAGCACCATGTTAAAGAATGAAAGAAAGACCTTCCTTTACAAAGTTTTTTTGACATGGATAGCCTTGATTTCCAGTGAGGGAAAGAATATGTGTGCAGAAAGGTTGTACTCCCTGTTTTGGAGGTGGCAGAAAACCAAATTGTAGTACTTACTGCTTAAGCCACATGAGTGCGACATATGTGTCCAAAGAGTCCTGATTTCTGGAGCCTGAATTCACATCTTACATGTGTTGAGTGGTGGTGAAAGATACCACACCATCACCAACAGCCCTGCAAACCAAAATCTTTATTTTTGTAGCATGGGAAGTAGCAGTGCAAGCTTCACTTAACCAATACTTCTTGCTAACATAACTGAGATGTGAGCTGGAAGGACCATTTTTAGGATCAAAAGGAGTGTTCAGTTCCCATGGCTCACTGAATCTCTGATCTGTCTGCCGAGGCTGCCACTGGCAGAGTAGGAAGTGGCTCAATTAGTGTCAATTGCATTGGTGTTTTTTGTGACGTAGCTACATGTCCTTCCAGGAACCAGTGGGAGATGCTCCTGGAAGTGCATGCACAAAGGCCACCAACCAGCTCTCATATGGGAATAACTTTCAGGACTTCAAACCTGGGCTGGACTGCCATCAGTGACCTGGAGGTTAAAGGCTCCATAGCCCATCTTCACTCCCTCAAGGCATCCAGTCTGTACAAGTAGGGAAGACTCTCCAACTTGCCTTATCTGAAAAGCTATTATCCAGAGGACCGCAGAAAGAAACCTCACCAACAGCCTCTCTAGAGAAACTTTGGTTTGTTGAGCTGCACAATTGAGAAAGACCAAAAAGTGTTAGCTCCGAACAAGACCCAGAATTATGCAAGAAAAATGTCATGTTTAAAATTGTTGGGCCACTAGAGACTGATTCTGAGAACTGTATTATCTCATTCTCAAATATAAAAGGATCTTCACATGCTTTTCTCCAGGATTTCTTTCAGCATTTTCTTTTTTGCTGCTTATTTGAGCAGCAAATTCGTGTGACCGAACACGAGGCAGGCAAAATAGAGACAAGGTGTGTGACTGTCCACACACGACTCTGCAAGTTCAATGGGATCCTGTCTTGCAGATATCTGTGTTATTAAAGTCCTGGGAACTCCCACACAGCTATACAAATATAGTTCAGTCCTGACCTGCAGTATTTCTCTTGCTCCTCAGAGTTTTGCCAATGTACTTCAGTAGTGAACTGCACCATTTTAATGGTCTGCCAGTGTGCCTCAATCTTGGCCTGCAAATTCTCCCACCGTTTCAATCCTGTTCACCTCCTTCTCTCTCCTTCCCACCCTTCCCCTGATTTTTTGATGCACCTTAATTCTGACACCTTTTGGTATCCCAGTCCCAGGTCTTCACACCGATCTGCCATTGCATCTCAATGCTAAGCATCTCAATGCTGAGCTTCAATTGTCCCATGTGATTCTTGGGTCCCCAATATGCAACTCAGCCTTAACCTGTAGCATCCCTTGCTATTTTAGCCACTGGAATTCCTTATCTTCAGCCTATAATGTCACACAACTGCATGTGGTGATAATGATTGTTATGTCACAAGGGGAACATTAGGATTTCAAATGCGGGAGCAGGTTAATCATTGTGTGAACTATAAAAACAAAGATTTTGTTTTCATGTAAACATCCCTTATTAATAATGATTACTGTACTTAGAACGATGGGGAGAGAACTAAAGAAAATGCCAGCAACCAAAGCAGAGTTGCTTTAGTATGACATGTTTCTCAGTGTTTTACCTTGAGGCACTGGGCTGCTCTATAAAGATCACAGGCATCTGGGTGAATACATTCTCAATCTCCTAAATGGAGAGCAATAATCTCAGTTTGAGACAACCAGTTCAAAACAACCACCTCTTTGAATACAAAGCCTTGCTTTGATTTTTGCCCTTTGGTGGAATTAGAGAGCTCAGCGATTCTTTCTGTGGGGAGGGAGAGCGTTCATTTCATTTGTCAACATACAGACAGTTACATCTGATAGCTGACACCCTCCCCCACAAAAGGAGCAGCATTGGGGAAATAGTTAAAGGCTCATCTCTCACTTATTGTCAGTTCCAGCAATTCCAACCTTGGGCAGTGACCGTGACACAGACACCTCTTCAAACAATATAACAGATGGATTAAATGTATTTTTCATTGCCAGAGGCTGGATTTAGGAGGGACTCAAATACCATACACAGAGTTGGCTAGGTTGATAAATCAGTACTGCAGTAATACCATGACCTTAAACTCTTTCCCCACCAACTACTAAAGCACCACTGGTCAATAATCCTGTCTTTGAACCCCAGCCTAGCATTTTTCAGCACCTGAACTTCAAATCAGCCCTGCATCTCTGATCGTATTCCTCCTCCCTTCTCTTATATCTCCAGTTTCCTTATACTGTTCAGGTCAGTGCTGGGCTTTTTATGAAAGCTATCCCACAAGGTGCTCATTCTTCCTCTCTCTACATGTGTAGACTTCCATCAGCACCTGTGTGACAGAGAAATGTTTGATTTTTTGTCATTACTTACATTTCTCTGGCATCATTTCTCCTAAAGGATATCAGAGCACTTTATGGACTATGAACCAAATTCTGTCTTCAGTTACACAGCACAACTCCATCAGCTATAGTGTAACTGAAGGTAGAATTTAGTCCTGTATATACTGTATTGGGTGAAAATCACCCCAGTACAGAGGGCAAGCTCAATGCCTATGCATCACTCAGTCCCACAAAGGCCTCTGGCTGCTAGAAGCTGGGACTGGATGACAGGGGATGGATCACTTCAGGCCTGCACAACTCGGAAAGCAGCAAGGGCCATATTACTGCAAAAAACCAGCTGCGGGCCGAAAAGCTCCACCCGCATCCGCTTCCCTCCACCCTACCGCTTGGTTTGCCCCACCCCTACTCACCCCCCGTGGGCCGCACAGTGAGCCCGTGCGGGCCGCATGTGGCCCCCGGACCGCATGCTGTGCAGGCCTGGATCACTTGATGATTGCCCTGTTCTGTTCATTCCCTTTGAAGCATGGCTGCTGTCAGAAGACAGGATACTGGTCTAGATGGACCATTGGTCTGACCCAGTATGGCCATTCTTATGTTTGCTTAACCCCTGTGTAAGGCATGAATGTGAATTAACTAGTGCTGGCTTTCTGCACAGAAATGAATTTTACTTTTAGTGATCACCCCTTGTATCGCTGAACTGCCGACACATCTAGGCTAGAATGCAGGTACCATTCTGAGCTATCAGTGCTACACCAGAGTCAAAGGAGGGGAAGTGAAAAGTAACTTCACCATTTGAAACTACACAGGACATATTTTAGGTCAGTAGAATACGTAATTCCGTGAGTTGGAATTCAGCCAGGACACTGAGGTTAACACCTCCATGTTTATGAAAAGTGACAGGGGCTATTTAATGACCACAAGTGATCAGGTGATAAATCTCACCTCATCTGAAATACAGCACTACAGTAACAGAACATCCCTCCTAACCCCTTGCTGGGGCGTTGGCTCGGTAGTAATGACTCAAGAGGAAGAACACCACCTACTAAGTTACCAACACCACTGTCTGCATCACTGGGGTTTTCTATGGCAGTCTTTCATTCATTTATTGGCCAATCTCAACTTTGTTTCGCTTAGCCCTGGTCTACGTTGGAGCGGGGGAGGATCGATCTAAGATACACAACTTTGGCTACGGGAATAGTATTTAGGTCGACTTACCATGGCATCTTCACGGTGCTGAGTCAACTGTTGCCGCTCCCCCCGTCGACTCCGCCTGCGCCTCTCGCGGCAGAGGAGTACCCAAGTCGATGGGAAAGCACTCAGGGATTGATTTATCCCGTCTAGACTAGATGCAATAAATCGACCCCCGATAGATCTATCACTACCCATCGATCCGGCAGGTAGCGTCAACCTGCTCTTAGTGTGATAAGATCACAGCAAGGGGACATGGCTGCAAGCAGGGTGCATATTCAATGACCTTAACAAGAGCTTGATTTTCAAGCCTGTGGCTTACATAAATCAGACCCTTAGCTTCAACCAGTGAGCTTTCATAATAGATGTGAAGTGGCATGTTCTGCTGTGCCTTTTTGTGAACTGCGGGTGTCAGAGTTTAACGTCAGAAGGGGCCACTCCATCGTCTAGTCCAGTGATACTCAGACAGGCTCGTGAGCCGCAAGTGACTCTTTAATGTGTCTCCTGTGGCTCTTTGCAGCACATGATGTTACAAAAATTAACCAGTCAGGATGCTTTTACTATGTTATTAACCAATTAAGTTATCAACTTGCACTAAGTTATTAGCTTATTGGCTGTGAGAATAATTATAAAATGTTCATCTTTCTCCAGACTTAAGACAAAGACAGGGGCGATGGGTGTGTAATCCATATAGGAAAAGGGTTAACATCTCAGGACAAGGATGGCAATCCCTAGAAGGGAGCCCTACAGTGAAGGAACCTCTAGGCAATCAAAGAGGAGAGCCGCTTCTTGTCTCTTTCCTCGTTGGGGGTTTGCCACCACCAGGTCATTTTCATTTTTATTTATGGCTTAGAAAGCCATTTTGTTTTATGACTAGACAATAAAGACATTGCAAAGCAGGACATTTCCATGGAAATTTCCATATACACATATAAACTAAATATTTTCTCTAATACTGTTTAAATATGAATAGTCTATAGTAAATGAATCAATGAATTCACACTATTGTGGCTCTTTTGGTAATGATGATCACTAATTTGGCTCCTGAACCACTGAGGTCTGAGTATCACCGATCTAGTCTGACTTCCTTTATATCAGACCACCACCACCACCCATGTATTAAACCCAATAACTAAAAAGAGAGCAAAATATTACAATCCCTGGGACACTAGTCTATTATATGTGACAGGCAGAGACTAAAAGTCTGAGGTGCACCAAGTGAGATATACCTAGAGATATACCTGGATAATCCTGGCAAATGACCAGCACCCATACTCTGCAGTGGAAGGTGAAAATCCCCTAAGGTCATTGCCAATCTGACCTGGGGGGAAATTCCTTCCCGGTCCCACAGATGGCAATCAGTTAAACCTTGAGCATGTGAGCAAGAACCAGCCAGCCAAGCAGCTGAGAGGAAGGACACCTGGTGACACCTCAGAACCCTGATCCACCTTGCCCACTTGTAGGTTTGATAGTGAGTAGGGATGGAGTCCAACATTCAACATCTGTAGAGGAATGAGAGGTAACACTGTATCTAAAGCACCTGAGTAGAGACCAATTATCCAGAATGAGTGATGGTATATACAGTCATTGTTGTCACCAAATAAATCACATCCAAGAGGCACTGGGAAATATTCTATTCCAAAAATGCAAGCCTCTCACTATTGCATTACTAGAACAGCTCCATCAACTGTCAGAAGAACTAGTGCCTCCAGCCACTACAAGGCATGTTCATTACAAATGGATAAACACACAAACATATTAAATACAGCAGCAGATAGTGCACCAGCCATTTCTTCTCATAATTTAAGGAATGGCTTCCCCAGGTCATCTGGCAGAGAAATCCAATACGTATCAGAAAGCCCAATGTACTCCATCCAGTGTGGGTGGTGGCAGTACAAGTGCCTTCCATACCCCTAGGTCAGGCTGCTGAGAAATGGTACATATGTGGTAAGTAGGGGACAGTGGTGAGTGCACAAATTCACAGTGTACACACCAGTCTGTCCATCTCATACTGTGGAAGATTTCACCAGTGGCCATTTCTGTGCATCACCAATAGCTCAAGCCACCTTTGAGGCTGGTTCCATATCTGCTCTCACCATATTCTCTGTTCTATGCTCCATTAATTTTCCTGCCTTATGAATGGCCTGAGAGACTGAGAGAATGTGTTACACAATTAAGTGAGCTGCTTGCTCCCTGTTTACTGCTGTGGGACCTAATAAGCACGCCACTGAGAGACCTCCTGTGAGCCGTCACTCACCCGGTCTGTCCGGCAATGTAAAAAATTGTCTGGCTTCCTGTCAGCCAGCCAAAACACTCCATGGAAAGTCCTGCTTTCAAATGTCTTTATTGTCTAGCCATAAAACAAAATGGCTTTCTGTGACATATATGAAAATGAAAATGAGCCGGTGGTGGGCTGGTGGCAAACCCCCAACTAGGAGAGAAACAGGAAGCGGCTCTCCTCTCTGATCGCCTAGAGGTTCCTTCACTGTAGGGCTCCCTTCTAGGGTTTTCCACCCTTGTCCTGAGATGTTAATCATTTCCCCCTATGGATTACACTCCCATCACAGCTGTCCTGGTCTTAATTCTAGCGAGAGATGAACATTTAAAGATCATGAAGACTATCCAGAGTTATAATTAAGGATAACAACCTTTTTTGGAAGGGATATTAAGCTGCATTCTTCCGGAGTTTAGCTAATTTGTACAGTGGCTTACACAACGGAGGTCCATGACTAAGGCTCCCAGGTACTACCAGAATACAAATAAATAATAAACAAATAATAATAATGAAGACCAGGATGAGACCTATTGTGGGGGACAGATTATCCCACATATGCCTACTGTGGGGTTCTTACATCTTTCTCTGAAGTGTTTAGTGCTGGCCACAGTCACAGACAAAATAGATGGATTATGGGTGTGATCCAGTCTGGAAAATCGGAGGTTGAAAAAGTCTGATTCAGATACACTTGCATCTATTTGGGTGCTTATCTGAGTTATCCAAACTAATTGAGCATGCACAAGGGGGCTGGCAATCTCATAAAAACAGGCTCTGTCAGAATATTTTCATCATCTCTTACTTCTGGATGGGACAGCAATGTCAGGGGAAGAAGCTTTTTCATGGCAATTCAGCAGTTGCACTTTCTAGCCAGCCAGCACAGGAGCAATCACCAAAATGGAAGATTTTTTTTTACTGTCAAAGAAATTAAGACTGTTTCCAGACGCCAAATGGTTTTATCTGATGTTCTGGGAAAAGTTAATTGGTTCGGTTCTGGTTTTGTGTTCTTTTAAACTAAACTGGGTCACCCCATCCTTAATTAGCTAGCCTCAGAGAAGCAACATTGTCAAGAAATAAAGGAGGAGATTAAATGGATGGAAGCTTGGAAATGGGGTAGGGGGGTTGTCATCTGTCATGTATTGTAGTGAATAATAATTCATCAGCAATGGATGCTGGAGCATAAGGTTGCAAATCCACATAGAGCTGAAAGATATAAATGGGAGCCATCCAACTTCTCCTGATCTCCCATTTATTCCTGTTCCATAGTCAGAAGTGTTCCACACACGGCAATTCATCCTCTCTCACAAATCCCCTTTCCAAGGACAGCTGGCTAGGCTGTCTGCAGCAACAAGTCACTAAATGGATAGTTATTTTTGCAGTTGGGGAGCAAGTGCACATAGCAGGTGATGTTATTCAAAGTCCTCTGCAGAGCTCCACCAATACACTTCAGTCCAGATCTGTGGCATCTCCTGCTATGTAGGTTCTTTCTGCCCCATAAGTCCTGCCCCTCATTCTTCACCTGTAAGCATTCCTGCCCGGTCATGTCCTAGGATTCTCAAACAGCTCAGTCAATGCACCATAATCCTTAAGTACAAACATGCCCTGCTATTCTAGTCCTGACCTGTAGCCATCACGCTCATAACCCACATTCAGTTTGACTGATATGACAAAGGCCTTATCTATGCAAAACTTTGTTACTGGTATAACTATGCTGTTTAGGGGCATGGCATCCTTCCCCATACAGCAACAAGCTATAACTGTATAAGCACCTTTATATCAGTATAACTACGTCCACAGTGGGGGTGGAGTGGGGATGGGGGTATAGAACTTTAACTATACCAGTATAACTATGGTACAACTATTGTATGTAGACAAGGCCTTAATCCTGAACGACAGAGTAATTTGCTATCCCAGTTGTGTGGCCCCTCCCCACTACTCTGTTAATCCACCTCAGAAGATAGCCTCTGCCATTCCAGTTGATTAGCATGTTGGTGTGTTGGAGGGATTTTTGTTTTGCAATAATATGTTGCTATGTTCCTCTAGTTTAATTTTTAAATGCAAGTAGAGCAACATATTTCAAACTATTGACAAACCTGACAAGACTAAATATTTTCTCTCCATCCCTCTGATCCTGCCAAGTTCCTCTTCTACGTTTCCCTTCCCCTCAGAGCAGATTACTGAGTTATTAGTAAAGAAAACGAAGACTACTTGTAGCACCTTAGAGACTAACCAGTTTATTAGTAATTGAGTTATTAGTGTTTCACTAGCAGCTTTATCCATTCCAATCAGTTATGTCCTCCTCCTACACTTGTAAAGTGATTACACTGAACAGTGCTCGTGACATCAGAGTTTATCACCTTGGCAGCAATTGTAAGATCACAAAAACTGAACTGTGACAAAACTGAGTGGGGATCAGCTGAGGAGGAGGCAGCAACTGACTACAATGGAGAATGGGGTACTTTGGCCCCTTTCTGCCTAATCCTTTAATTCTCAACCATCCTTCTGTATTTCTCTTAGCTTTACTGAACTGCTTCATTGCTGCCGAATAGTCTAGACACAAGCAAGCATATTCCATGTGTGCTGCTTAATGCTTTGAATACACCCAGGCAAACCAGGACTGCTGTGTGCCAGATAACGCTCTACATAAACGATGCGTGAAATACACCCACCATGCCACCAAATCTTCCATCTCTGTCCTAATATTTAGCGGACTACAATGCAACATCAATGCCAGACAGGTCAGCTTGGTGCAGCACTGGGATCTGGGGCTTCTGAAGGAGAAGCTCTGCTCAGAAATCAGGTTGATTTTTTACAGGTTCATATTCTACTGTCAGACAAGACTGATTAAAAAACAAACCCTCATCGTTAGCTGGTATAGCTCTGCTGAAGTCTCTGCTGAGTTACACCAGCCGAAGAGCTGTCCCTGTGGTTTTAAAATACTCTTTCATTTACTGCTCAGAATCTGAAAAATATCTGCAGCAGATGGGTGGAAGGGGAGAGGGAGGTGATGTTACTGACAAGGAAGGAAGCCCCCCCGCTTTATAGGCCTCTTCTACAGTCCCAGTGCCTAGTGCAAAAGGTGCCCCGTGCTCACAATGAAAAATAAACATGACACTAATACCAGTGACAGACTCATATATCCAAGCAATGATGATGATAGTTGATCCTGTCACTGCAGTATTCCCTGATATCAATTTGAACTGCAGAAAAGCTAAGTGGGGGTGACATGGCCATCAGGACAAAATTAAAATGTGCTGCACGGGCAGCTGATTTTCTTCCCTGCTGTTGCAGGAGAGAGACAGAGTGAGAGACGGTCTTATTTGGAGATCTGAACCCAAGCCTAGCGCACTCAAGCAAACATTCCATTCCAGGATTTAAATTATCCTTGACGAGCGCCCTGTAATTCATTGGACTTTGTTGAGCCTCCATCTGAAGCAAGGGAAGAGTGAAATCTCTCTCCTTTTCCTCTCCTCCCCGCCCTGCTTCTCCTCTTTAATCATGATAAATATATTTTAACTCGCTTGATTAAGTCAGCCAAACAATGCGCCCCTAATCTGCAGTGATCAGGGCTCTGGAATTGCAGCGGTGAACATGCTGTCTCTCTATCAGACAGAGCAATAAGGGGTTGCTAATGCAGCCCCCATTAACAACTTCGTACAGAATGAATTTTCCCTAAGTGCTCCTAAAGAGCAGGCAGTTGAGGAATACTGTCTAATATGAATATATTCTGAATGATCTCTTTCTGCAAAATTGACAAGCTTCCCCCACTAATCCTCCACATAAATACATAGAGTATGAAAAATGTAGTTACTTCCTTGTACTCTAGAGTTTTTTTGATCTCATCATAACTTATCTAGTTAACTGCTTCTCAATTTTTCTTATGGTTCTTTGTAAGTTTTAGTACTGACTGATATGGATTTTAATGCAAATCAGCGTTAGCTGAATACCCATCATATGCTTCAGTGGGTGAATGTGCACACATTTTTATTTGTGCTGTGCACACATGTAAATCTGCTTTTGTATGTATGGTGTCTGCACTTATACAGTGTGTATTTAGGCCACAAGTGTGGCACTAAACTGAGTATATGGCTGAGTACATATGGATGTGTGTAACAAAATACTGTGCAAGTGCATGAATGCATGTCTGAGTTTACTTTCATATGTATACATGTCATACATACACGTACATATACTCTAAGGGTCATAGCCTCTGCTCTGACTGATCAGTGGCACAAGACTGAAATCCAGGGAATGAAAGGTGTCATTTGGCCATCTTTGCGCTCTGTAGATCAGTGGTGGGCAACCTGCAGCCCGCACACAGCCCGTTAGGGTAATTTGCTGGGAGGCTGCCAGACAGTTTGTTTACATTTGCACAGCTGCTCACAGCTCCCAGTGGCCATGGTTCACCATTCCTGGCCAATGGGAACAGCAGAAGCCAGCACGTTTCTGCAGAGCTGGGGGCGAGAGCTGGGAGCCGCTGGGGGCAGCCAGGCAAATATAGACAAACTGTCTGGAGACCCGCCAGCAGATTACCTTGCTGGGCCGCATGGGCCCACTGGCCGCAGGTTGCCCACCACTGCTAATTAGCACAAATCAGGTCTCAAGTGTACATTTGAGCCCAATGTACATTTAGACCAGCCCCAGGACTGCTCTAAAACACAGCAGTTCCCAATGGCCATTCTGGCAGCCAGTGACTAAGTGGACATAGACGCATTCTTCCTATGCTCCTCATATCAGAGGCTGGGATGGAGGGTGTCAAAGGTGACACTACACCTCACAAGGATTCCCCAACCCAGAGAAAATCCTTCAAGTGCCAGATGCACTAGTGTTAGAGTTTCTTTGTGCTGCTGGCATGGTGCAAATCAGCCAGAATAGGACTCAGAATCTGGCCCTCTGGGCCAGATTTCAAAAGATTTCAGCACCTATAATTGGGTCCAGATTTTAAAAAGAGCTCAGCTCCTATATAGGCACTTAAATATGGGACAGATTTTCAGAAGTGTTTAATACCCAGTAGTTGCCATTGTGACACTTGTGGATAGGTAAAGAGCTCAGTACCAAGCATGCTACACTCTTTTGAATATAAAGCCACTTAGTCTGGTGCTAAATGAGAACTGAGCTCTTTTGAAGAGTCTGACCTATATGTCCATACCTACATATGTACTGTATGTGTGCATGGATGGTATCCTTACTGTGTTTGTGCATGTGTCTCTATTTTGTAACCAATTATAATTATTGGTTGTAATTAGGTATGCTAAAAAAGGTTCATCATATCTTATGTTTTCAGAGCATAAGTTGATCTCCATCAGGAAAGAATTCCTGTCACCATCTACAACTGACTGAGTACACAATAGGAGAATTTCATTTCTCTTTGAAATTTCAGGTACTGGACCATACTCAAAATACAATACTGGGCATTATAAACCAATTGTCTGATCTGGTAAGACAAATTCTGTATTTCTACTGCAGCGTGATATAGAAGAAGGCATGACTATGACACGTCTGAACAACGTGGTATGAAAGTCTGCTAATATAGACAGGCACATGCAATTTCATTTCATGTCAGTTACTGCATGTGCTTCACCATGCCAGCAGACACAATGTTGTGTAAAATGCGAAGCAGAATGATATCAGTAAGGTTACTGCTATTTTCCTTACTTTTGCATAAGATTCAGTTTGGCAACACAGACAACTGTGAAAAACCTGTAACTCTGCAACTAAAATTACAGTCTGTGCCAGCAGATATAATTTTGCACAAAAGTGGAAGTACACTTAACACAATAAAGAAGTGTAGCATTTCTCTATCCTTTTAACTGTAGTTCTATTTTTGCACTAAATTGCCTCTGACTGTACAAGCTATGGTTTATTACTGCATAGTTCTCTCTTTCTTTCCTCTTTTTTCCTTATATTTTATCCTCTCTTCTTTAATCTTTAACGTAACAGTTAAAATAAGATTAAATACCACAACCTAGGTCAACACAATGTTAAGTATGAGAATTTAGCGCAAGTATAGGAAATCCCATAATTAAGGTTCATAATAGCAATCTTAACTTGGCAACATTGTATCTACGAGGCCAATTTCTGCTCTCAGTGACATTTGTTCTGAGACCTGAATTTGATCCATTTTGTATACAAAGGAGCACGTTGAACTGCAAAAACAGCAACTAAAACTGCTACTATAGATACGTGCCAAGTGGCAGAATTAATGTTGCTGTGGGAACCTTAATTTATGGACATTCTGACTTTTATATTTACACTCTCAACCTTGGTGTTCCATTAACACTGCTTTTTGTCTTTAATACACACTGAAAGCTTGATTCTCATTTAAGTATAAGTTCCGTTACAATGCCAGAGTGGTGTAACAAGGCCGTATGTTGAAATTAGAATCCGTCCCTGTGAGAATGTATTTGAATATGTGAATGCTTGTGCAGGGTTTTTAAAGTAATTAATTACAATAATGGATTTTTAAAAAATGAAAGGTGCAGCTCCAAGAAGGAATCCAGTTTCTTTTCGACCAGAAGGTAAATGTGGATACCTTCTTGTTACTATTCTTGTGGTTTTTCCACATACAAAAATTACACTTATTTAACTAAAGCAGGGGTCTCCAAACTTTATGAGACACAGGCCATATTAGATTTTGGAAGGGGCTTCATGGGCCGAAGCGACTGTGAAAAAATGCAATATGCAAATATACACAATACCCCCCCCCCTTTGCTCCTCTGGCCGCTGTCACGCCTTCCCCCTCGTGCTCCTCCGGCCGCTGCTGTGGGGGCACTCACCCCTCTACACATGGGGCTGCCGGTAGCAGCTTGCACGGGGTGGGGGGCAGCGGCGGGTTCTCCACATTCCTGCTCAGCTGGAGGGCCAGAAAAATTGAAGCCGTGGGCTGCATCCGGCCCTCCGGGCCGTAGTTTGGAGACCCCTGAACTAAAGGGATGGAAATGATTTAGGGCTTGTTTACACTTGAAAGTTAATTTGGATTAAGGGAGGGTGTGAATTTAAAGAGCAATAAGGCGTTGACTACACTTGTAGATGTAGAGCACTTTGGGTTAAACCAGCCTTCAGAGAGCATAGTAGGGAAAGTGCCGCAGTCTGTCCACAGACAGCTGCAAGTGCACTGGCATGGCCACATCTGCAGCACTTCAAGCGGCATTGGGAGCAGTCCATTATGGGCAGCTATCCCAGCATTCAAGTGGCTGCAACTTGCTTTTCAAATGTGGGGGGTGGGGTGGAGTGTGACAGAGAGTGTGTTGTGTGTATGGTGGGGGAGAGAGAGCAGGTTTTTGGGGGGCTGAGAGTGTGTCAGCATGATTACTTGTAATTTCAGACCCACCTCCCCCATACCTCTTTCTCACTCACTCAAAGCAAACAACATTCCTCAGTAAAGTTTGCTTTGTCTCAGAGCAGATAAGCATGCCGGCTGTCAGAAACGGAGCTTTGAAAGGGCACATCCACATTCCTGCAGCCAATTTCACAACAATGATAAGAGTGGCCACTTGACTAAAGGGGATTATGGGAGGTTTTTGGAGATCAATCAGAACGCAGTAATGCAACACCTCGTTCACACTGATGCTCGGGCGTTTCAGCCAAGACACATCAGATGTTATTCCTCTTGCTGAGATGGAGTACCAGGAGCCCTTTAGCCAGGGAGTCAGAGCGGTCTATGTGCCTTGCCAGTGTGGATGTGGAGTGAGGTAGAGCGCTCTGGGTGGCTTTACTGCAGTATAACGTGCAAGTGTAGCCAAGGCCTAAGGGTGTTCACACGAGGAGTTATTCTGGAATAGCTGTTCTGGAATCATTCCATGTATGGATAAGTCCTTAAGCAACGTCAGCTTCTGAATAGAGACAAGCTTTGGAGATTCCATGATTCCCATTCCCACAGTGTGAGCAGTGATGTTGCAACCATCACAGCAGACAATTTAACTGAAGCCTTGTCTGAAACTCTTGCATAATATACAAATATAATTGCTAATGTACCCTATTTGTGAGAAAGTGATCAATTGCTGCTCTGTACCAGGGAACCACAAGGTTTCTAGCCCTATTTAATAGAATGCATGTGGCAAAAGAGGGAACTCTGCTTAAAGGGTGTGAATGAGTCATTTGACATTTCAGGTTGACTGAAGTCATTCCGCTACATTTATTTCTAATCTTGATGTGCTACCACATTTTCATGTTAAACAGAACGGGAAGAAAAAGCTTGAAATTGTCTGTTACAGAATGCATATGCAAGACACATAGGAGATACCAGCTAAGGCATGACTTGATGCATGTGAGAAAATGTGAGCTTGCAAGTGCATCTGTTTGTGTGAGAGTGCCAGAGTGTGACTTTGATGTTGCCTCTGGGTGTTTGAGCAACTGTTCTGTTATGCATGTATGCATAACACGGTCTTGCATGGTCTGAGCATGAGTGTGCATCTGTGAATTTGCTTACAAATGAACGTCACACATAATTATGAGCCGAAGTGCTGCATACATGAATAGGAAAGTAGGGGTGCACTGAGTGTGCATTAGTGTGAGGTGTGCTGTGTGTTGCATGTGTAAGCATGGGTCTGAGAGTCTGCATATGAATTGGCCTGTGTGTGTTCAAGAGCAGGGCTGGTGCAAGGATATTTCACGCCCTTGGCGACACTTCCACCTTGCGCTCTCCCCCTGGCCCGGGAGACCCTGCGGCAGCTCCCCGCCCCCACTCCTCGCTGCGGCGCCCTGCCTGCAGCAGCTCCGCGCCCCAGCTGACCTCCGCTCTGCCTCCTTCCCTGAGCATGCCAGAGCCACTCCACTTCTCCCACCTCCCAGGCTTGTGGCGCCAATCAGCTGTATGGCGCAGCAAGCCTGGGAGGGGAGGAGAATTAGAGCGGGGTGGTGTGCTCAGGGAAGGAGGTGGAGCTGAGGTGAGCTGGGGCCAGGAGTGGTTCCCCTGTGCGCCTCCCCCCATTACTTGCTGTGGGTTCCCTCCCTGTGCCCCCCTGCCCCAGCTCACCTCCACTCCACCGCCTCCCCTGAGATTGGTTTTTGGCTTCCCCAACCACTTGGTGTCCTAGGCAGTCGCTTAGTGGGCCTGGTGGTTGCACAGACCCTGTGCATGAGAGTGGGCAGTTGTGCTCTGTGCATACACATGGAGGACAGTGGATGGGTGTGTGTATTACCATGACCAGGAGTACAGGCATTATGGCCTGATCCTCAGATGTATTTAGGCATCTAACTCCAACTGAAATCTGGGCACAACTGAACATTCAATGGGAATCTATTGAAAGACCCATGATGAAAGGATAAAGGCCAATTTTTTTCAAATCTGACCTAAATTTAGGCTCTGTGACAAGAGGGCCGATGTTAGTACGGTAGGTCCTGCGCTTTTGTTGGCAGGGAGCTAAGGTGCAACCTCATAACCCTGCTCTTGAGGTGTCGATGGTCACGTTAGTGGCCCAGGAAGGTAGCAAAGGAGGGAAGTGGGGGAGGAGTCTGGATTTGTTCCTCCCTCTGAGCCCCAGCCCCTCTCAACCCCAGCGGGATCTTACCTTCTTCCCCCTTAGGTGTGGTACCTTCAGTCCTTTAGATGCAGGTGAAAGGAGTCTCCCTTCACAGTTGGGGCAGGGCCCCCCCTTTCTTTGGTTCTCTGATTCTGCAAGTCTTGTAGTACACCTCCAAACCCCAGTCCTCTCTCCTTCCTTCTCCTCCTCTGTCTGCCTGAAGAAGGGGGTTTTATTGGGTTCCTAACAGGGCCTTAATTGACTGCAGGTGCTCCAATTAACCTGCCGCCACCTTCCCTAATCTACAGGGAGCCACGCCTTAATTAGCCTTGAGTTTACATATTTCCCCTCAAGCACTCTACCACAGCTCCCTGAGCCTCCGCCTCCTCTATCACAGGCTCCTAAATTCATATTTAGACTCCTAAAACAAAGTGGCTTGATTTCCTGAGGTGCTGACTCCCTGTAGCTCACACTGATTTCCACTGGAGCTGCGGGCATTCAACACCTTTGAAAATCAAGTCACTTTTATTCAGGTGCCTAAATATGGGTTTAGAAACCTAATTTTAGGCCCCCAGGTTTGAAATTCTGGCAAAAGAATTGAATGCGTACTGATTTTAAAAAGTAACAGATAAGGTGGGGATGAAGACTTTGTTGAAAGGCTGGGTAGGAAATAATTTCAAAGGGTGGAGGAGGTGGGTGGAAAAGATACTTATTTGAATCTAATCAAGGATATGTTACAAGAAGAGAAGGAAAATATTATTGAGAAGAATAACGCATCAATGTAAATCCATGGACTCATTCTCCAAGAGATTAGATTGCAAACAGATCAGGCAGGGCAGCCGTGGTGGGGAGGCGACAGAGCACTGGCATCCTGCCTCAGGCAAGAAACAGCCACATCAGTTTTTGCACAGAGTTTAGAATGTATTTGTGCCAGCAGCAATGGTTGCAGGGACACCGGAATAGACTTGAAGCGTGTTATGTGGGCAAAGGACACTGTCTTGATAGACATGATTGGTATTTTTAAAATCTTCTGATAACTACTATCATCTCGGGTTGTTAAGACTTAAATATCGTTAAAAGTCTTACTGTTTTTTTCACCAATCCTGCAGTTTATTTAATCTGCATTTCATTAAACTCAGTGAACTCAGCCTGATCGTTTCTACTCTGGGTATAATCATTTCTGCTCAGTGCTGCTGTTTGGGTTCACAGCGCTGCAGGGGGATATTTAAATTCAAAAATAAAATGGTTTTAATTGAAATTAAAATATACACTCATGCCATTCCTTCTGATATTAAGTTTCATAACCTCCACCTTCCCCATATCTAAATATCGGGCTTAATTTAAGATGACTGCATTCTATTAAATAAAGCTGGTAAAAGGGCACATTCAGTTCAGGTTCAGAGAGTCTGAAAACTATATTCTTGTATTTATTTGTGTGGCAGTGAGAAAGATGAATTCATTGTTAATTCAGACCAGCCAAAAAGACTGTGCTTGTATTGGCTTTGAACAACGGTAAAGTGGAATGAGATGTAAATCCATTTCCAATAGGTTATCACAATTAGAGAAACACACAGCCATATTAATAAGTCCAACGGGCACATAAAGGCCTTAAAGCAGTGGGAACACTGCATTTCCATCATGCTGGGGATTAAACAATGGAGTCTCCCCAGAGTGGAACTCCACACAGCCACGTGCATCTTGCATGAGAATGCACAGGCAACACTTAGGGGGCAAAAATGTGTTGGGGGAAAATGACCAATGGAGCCACACATAGAACAAATCCTCAAGGATCTGCTACTTTGCCACTTACTCAGCAATAGCTGTGTGCATGCCCGGAACTTTATTTCCTTTATGGGGTAAGGTTTCTGTCCTCCGCAGCTCCCTCAGTTATACAAGCAAAACCCATTTTCTCAGTCTTTATCCACATGTTTAGGAATGGGTATGTGTGACCTTAATTCTAGGGCCTTGTGCATATGAATTGCAATATAGTTAGATGATCATACACTAGTTCTCAAATAATGCAGCAAAATAGCATACATTTTTTCTATCACTTATGCGTAACATCTTCCGCTGCTCCGTAGTGCTCTGTGTTTGCCAAAGCCCCCTCGAACAAGTCTCCCAAACAAAAACATTAAAAACAAAGCAAATCATGGAACTAACAGGACATTTGCAGCCCATCACACTGTTGATTCTACTTTTGTGATCTATCCCTATCTCCTCCCTGTTTTGATCTTGTCTGTTTTGACAGCAAGCTCTTCAAGACAGGGACTATCCACTACTGACTCCATGACTATCCACTACTTCATGACTAACCACTACTCCACTACTCTAGGTCAATGGAAGGATGACAATTTTACATGGATCCGTCCCCATGTTTGCTCAGGGCTAAGCACAATGGGGCCCCATTCTTGATCAGTCCATAGGCACTGTTGTAATAAAAATAATAAATTAAAAAACATAGAGTCCCTGGAAGTCATTTATATATAAGATGTGCAATAAATGAGGTAATTGTTCTTTTCAGTGTGCACCTTATGAGATACACTTTACAAGGCTGTATGTAAAACAATGGTATGATATTATATTGTATAATTTGAGAACTAGCCTTCAATGACACAATTACGTGCTATTATACAGCATATAAACAAGAGGCTAAAGTTTTGGTTACTATTTCCTGACATTTGAATACTTTTGAAAGAAAAAGGAAAATCCAATTTGGGAAACTATTTGACTAGACACCACCAGATGGCCCTATCTCATCTACTTTACAAAGTCTGCAGGAAGGAGCCTCAGGAGCTGCAAACTTTAGAAGCTGAGCAGCCTGTACCTTTCAAGATGCATCGCGAATGTGGTAAGGTCTCTGCAGCAGGATAGCTGCCAGCGACTCTCTGAAGAAGAGCTCTGTGTAAGCTCAAAAGTTTGCCTCTTTCACCAACAGAAGTTGATCCAATAAAAGATATTATCTCACCCACCCTGTCTCGCTAATATCGTGGGACCAACACGCTACGACAACACCGCAGACAAGTGGCTCTCAGAACAGACTAGCAATGAGTCTTAAAAATGCTGCTAGGGTGAAATTCACCCTTCTGCAGTGAACGAGCTCAAGGGTCATGGGCCATTTAAGTGACATTTCAGCCCTCAAATTAGGGTTTAGTGGTACTTCAGTGGCAAACAGACCCTATGTTGGCTCCTGACACCAGAGTGAATTTCATCCAAAGGCAATAAATCTAAAAACATCAGTACAGTATTGCACTTCTGTATTCTAGAAGAAAAAAAATAATCTGCTCTTACTGTACATTGGTCTCAATTCTCCTATTTTCTAATGCCATTTCTTCCACCCTCACCTAATTTATCTGCCACAATATATAGAAAGGTGCAATGGTCAATTTCAGTATCATGTATCACATGCTATAAGTGATTATCTTCCAGGAATTTTTTAAAATCTGAAGCTATTTCAAATTAGTTTTTATAAACAAAGGTAACAATCTGTGCAGCATATATCAAAGCCAAAAGCTCCAAAAGCAGTCGCTGACTTTGGGTACCATATTTCTGAGTTGTTCCACCTTAGACAACTTGGGCTTTGCCCAAGTGTTGAGCACCATCTTTCCAGATGGTCAGTGGGAGCTGCAGGTTCTCAGCCCTTCTGAAAATCAGCCAAAGGTGTTTAAGGCTTGTCACCAAAATGTGAGATACCCCAAATTAGTGGCCAATTTTGAAAACGTGAGCTCAGCTGTTGTTTACAATAAATCAGAAAACATCCTTGTAAAAATCCCCTTGTTCCCCAAAGCTAAAGAAACAATTTTAAATAAAAATGCAGAGGCATTTGAGTGGGTTGATATAACAATAATAGATATAATAATAATATTATAAAATTACCTTTCATCCTGACAGACCTAAAGAATTTTTCCAAATGATGGATTAAATTCAGGCCCTACATACTTTTTTGGCATTGATGGGCTGCAAACTTAGGCAGCATTTGTGTGGTTATTTTTCCCGTCATAGCCCTACATGAAATAGTACCCTCCCGATACCTCCTACACAAGATTATTCCTGCTAAAAGTAAACTGACCAAGATGTAGTGCAGCTGAGACAGGCAGCATACATGCTACAACATGTTGGCCATGTCCCCTGACCACTACCTCCACCTCAAAATACCCTCTCTGAGGCTGCAGGTGACTGACAGAGCAGTAGGTGCACCCTGCGTGAGAACAGCTTTTCCCATCTGTGCATATATCATTCTACCTGGGGTGGAACACAGCAGCTCTTTAGCAGAACCCAGCAGTATACGAGCAGAAGTAACAAATGCCCCATATAAAACTAAAATGTTAGATACCCAGAATGTAATTATTTAAATTGAAATCTGGCCATGAAAATGGATTAACACTTTAATTCTTATGTACAGGGCTAAGGGATATTTGATTATCATAGGTGACCTTCACTTCTATCCCTCATCTGAAAGAAAGATGTTTGGGCAAATCAATCCAGTAGTGACTTGGAAGAAAATGTGCCCACTACACAAAGTCATTAATACCATTTCCTGAAGTGCTGGGGTTTCCTTGGATGTTTCCTCATTCAAGGACTGACCAGATCCTATCTGAAGAACTCACAGTGTACCTAAAAAGAGCTAAAACGTTGGTTACCACCATGGTACCTCTCCAAATGTCCTCATAAGTCGTGGGAAAGTGCATAAAACTATAAAAGCTCTTCAACAGAGTGTGAAGACAGAAGGAATCCTCCAGCTCAAAATGGCTTCCCTAGTGATTTTTATTAGGCTCGGCAGAATTTGATTTTTATTTTTTTCTAATTCTGATAATTTTAAATATCCTCCTCCCCTTTATTTTCACGGATGTGGGAGGTAGGATTGGGGTTAGGGCAGTGTTGACAGCAGGGCTGCAGGGGGCTCATTGTGTGGTCGAGGGGCCCAAGACATTGGGGCGCATCTATACAGCCCTAAGAGAATGAAACCAGGTTCTCAGTTTGCAGTTTAGGCATTATGGTAATTTCCTCTTATCACATAACATTTCTTAGAGTTAACCTTCACAGGTCAGTGCCCTCATAATTTGGCCATTCTTAACAAACCTGTTTCTCTGAAGTTAACTGCCTCTAGTTAGACAGTAGTTAAATGGTGCACAGCATGGGCCTCTACACTGCAGAATAATTAAAAAAAAGTTTACCTCCCTCCCAATAAATCAGACTCTTTCAAAATCATTCTCTCTCATTTATTTTTAACACCCTTCTAGAAACAGTGTTTATAGTGACTCTGCTTCAGAGACAAGGAGCTGGGCTAGAGCCATAGCAAAAATATGCATCCCCCTCCCAGCTACCCATTTGCTATAATGAGTACACAGCAATAGCTGTACCAGAATAGACATCGATCCATCAAGGTCGGTAACCCACCTCCATCAGTGACCAAAGTCAGAAGCATTTGAATAAGGCATTAAACACTGGAACGTTCCTCTAGCTATATCATGAGGGATCTATTTATGCCCTGAATTGTGAGGAGAACAGCCACTGTAATTTTTAGCCTAGCTATTGTCACTGCAGATTCTATCTGTATTTGTATGCATGTCTAATTCATTTCAAATATTTTTGAAAAAGTGTAAGAACCAATATAAAATAAGGCAGTATTGTCTAATGGTTAAAAAACAAGATCAGGCGTCAAGGCACTGCGTTCTGTTCTGAGCTTGGCTACTGATTTGCCGCATGTCCTTAGACAAGCCACTTCACCACTATGTGCCTCAGTTTCCTCATCCATCAAATGTGGGTATTAATATTTACCCACCTTTGTAAAGCACTTGGAGATTTTAGGATAAAAAGCATACACAGTAAGTACAAAGTGTTTTTATAATATAGTCTCCACTGGGACTAAGGGGTAATGGTAATGGAAACGCACATTTACCAGGACTGATGAAAAATTAAATTGGATGAAGAAGTCTCCTTTCTATAGCTCCCAAGTGTGCTGCAAAATTAAAGATTCTGAAAAAAAGCATGGGATTTGTGGGGCTGTATATAAAGTGATTGGATTGTGTCTGCGGCCATGCACGGTTCTTCAGTCAGGCAAATGATGATGATTATACGCTACATACCATTTTAATCAGCTGAAAGTGGGCTGCCAAGTTAGGTTTCTTTAAACCACAACCAAGGCCTGAAGAGAAGGAAAAATAGGAGAGGAGGACAGTAATCTTGACACAGTTAAAAAAAATCCAAAATATCTGGAAGGATCAAGAGTAGCTAAAACTACTATGAATGGCAACATATTTGGCACTGTTTGGGTTACTGTGGCTAACTTCCAGTGACTATGAATCAGAGGGGTAGCCGTGTTAGTCTGGAATTGCAGAAGTGACAAAGAGTCCTGTGGCACCTTAAAGACTAACTAAAGTTTTAGAGCATAAGCTTTCATGGGCTAATACCCA